>RJWM01000144.1:0-26906 GCA_004363535.1 Dasyprocta punctata | reverse complement strand
CACAACACCCAAATACTTTAAGCATATGTAATGTGATTGGAAAATAGTGAAATTTTAAAATAAAATAAATTTTTATAGTAAAAGTCGTATCATTAATCCCTCTCAAAATACTCTTCCTTGCTTTGAACACACTTAACCTACTGTTCTTGCCACTTTCTGAAGCAGTTTACAGTCCATATTTACAGCAGTTTCTATGAAATTAAAACATCATGGTGTGTCCTCATTTACCTTATATACCAGATGGGGGACCATATGGCCTCTCACTCACTCATCCCCAAAGCCAAAATGGACATGGGTAAATGTTTTCAATTCAGAACATCAAGGCAGTCACACAGTGCAACTAAAGACACTGACAAAAGGAAACTTCCAGAACTGCTTCAGAAAGTGGCAAGAATGATAGAGTAAGTGTTTGAAGTGAGACAGAGTATTTTGAGCGAGAAAATGGCAATGTGTAATCAATAAATATTTATTATAATAAATATTTTTAAAATTTAAACATTCCTGTATGTTTTGGTCAAACCACATATATTGTCAGATTTAGATGACAATAATTAGCTAGATGAGGATTCTGACAGAGTTCAGTGGGTATGTGCACATTCTGTTCAGGTGTTGCAAAGCTGGATCTCACTGTAGAGTCTTGAAACTTTTTCCTGTTTGGAGAAATCTTGAGTAAAAGGTCATGTTTTGATGGACTAATCTCATATAAGCCAGAAATTTAATATTGATATATATAATTTCTGTCAAATATTATACTTTGTTTTTACTTAAGCAAATGAGAATGTGATTGAATCTGGAAAACTAGTTTTGTTTTTACTTTTTAGGTGAATATATATTGTCTACCCAGTAGTGTATATTATATTTTTGGGTAAATAGATACTGTCCATCCAGTAGTGTATACTATACAGTATATAAAACTATATTCTGTTCCCTCTAGAAAGTTGTTATTTAAGAGTAGAGCACATAACTAACTTACGTAAACTTACCTACTTCCGCTCATACTCCTTATTTTCAAAGGTGGTTTTTTTTCCTTTCCTACAGGAAAAGGACATAACTTTAAGACATCTTTTGACCATGAAAAAAGATGAGTTTACGGAGGTTAGTATCACTTTCAAAAACTCAATAGATATTCTTTGATATTCTTAAATTTTAGATTCTTTTATTTTCTATTGTAAAAATCCTAGTGCTATAGAGTGTGATTGGACCTTTTTGCTAGGTTCTTCATTAGATATGAAAGTGGATAACTATATTGAAAATTCTATTATAATTTTAAGTTACTTCCAGTAAATTGTTAAAAAAGAGTTTTGAATTTTTTTCCTTCAGATTTTCAGGATGTTTTAACTAAATCTGGCACTTCATTTCCAAGTTGAAATAGATTTCTAAAATGGGGGTATTTTATTATGTACGTGAATATAAATATGTGTCTTCCAAACAATATGCCTTTTGGTGGGTTCTCAAAATTGTAAAGACCTATTATTTTGGCACCTACAATATTAAATAATAAACAAAGAATAACTGTAGGAAGTACTAGAGATACTTCAACAAATAAGGTCTCTAAAAAGTAATGATCTTGCTTTATGAACACATTGGAAATTTTAAATCTTTTCTATCACTAAACTTTATAATGAACATATTACTTAACTAAATCCAAGTTAGAAAATTCAGTTTAACATCAAAGTAGACTACAAACCAAAAGGGAGGCAGGGTGTTGTCTATTATCACTGGTAAGATTTTAAATATTTTGAAGGAAGTAGTTTTATTGTGTTTTTCTGAACTGTTATATATGAACTAGTGATTTGATTATTGCCCATCACAATTGCTTATTGTAAAAAAGAAATTGATTACAGTTGACTATATGCCAAATAGTTTAATGATGTAAATTTGTCAATCATAGTTATTAGCTAGCCATATATTTTAAGTATAGCTTGTGCCTAATTTTCAACATGCAAATTAAAATAGAAAGTGTTAATAAAATTAAATTATTCAATATTAGGATCTTACTACACTTTAAAATTGTCTCTACATAGAATGGAATTACCAGTAAAGATCAGCAAAAAATTATCACTGCTCTTAAAGAACTAGAGATTGGAGAGATACATTTTGGAGAGTTACCTGAAGTGGTAAAGTTGGAAATCAGGTAAAGTTAATTTATCAGTTTATATTAACATTGTTCAGAACCTACTAAATTTTGCTAATGTCTGAATTATTTAATTTGATAGCATTATTTTTCTAAAGAAATAGATTTCATAATAATATACTGTGTTCCAAAGGCAATACACTTTATTTTAGAAAGTGGGTTTTTAAAGTTACTTTACCAAGAAGTAATACAGTGCATCTTTGTAACTCACGTAGAAACATTTTGTGCTTTATTTTTTAATCACATGTTGCTGTATTAGGCACTATAAAAATATCATACTTTCCTAGTATAGTTATTACTCTCTTTAAATCACTTTAGATGTCAAATTGAAAATTTGAAGTAGTGAAAACATGTAAGCCAATAAGAAAGCATTTCTTATGTAAGTTCAGCTGTTTTCAGCCTTCCTAGATGATAAATTATGTTATCAATACATAAACATATCCAATATCATAAATTTGTAATCACTGATTATTAATAATCTAAAATTTATTTTTGAAAATAACAATACTTGATGTTGTTAACATAGAGCAGTATTTTTAACTTTTTATTTTGAAATAATTGTTGATGCACATGATAGTTCAGATACATATGCCACAAGTTCCCTTGGCACCTTTCACCAAGTTTTACCTATTGTTAATATCTTGCATAATTAGAATATAATATCAAACCAGTAAATTGACTTTGGTATAGTCCACAGGGCTTATTCATATTTCACCAGTATTAGTTGCTTGTCCCTTATCTGAAATGCTCAGGATCAGAAGTGTTTCATATTTTAGTGTTTTTTGGATTTTAGAATATTTGTAGACTTTACCTAATGAGCATCCCTAATCTAAAAATCAAAAATGCAGAGTCCTGTGAAATTTGATTCAGATTGCAGATTTTCCTGTTAGGGATACATAACCTATACCATATTTCTTGATTATTCTAATTATATGGTAAAATTTAATATCAAGAAAAATGATTCTTCTTCTTTTATTCCTTTTCAAAATTGTCTAAGGTTTTGATAATAATTGTACTAATCATTTGATTAATTTATGGAGAATTGACATTTTAACAGTTAAATCTGTTAATCCATGACATAGATAACTCTACAAGTTTGTAGTTTTCTTTCATCAGTATTTTGTAATTTTTGTTACATAAATTCTCTATATATTTTCTTAGATTTACACCTAAGTAAGTATCTTTGGAGCAATTGTCAGTGGTACTAACTTCTTTGTTTCCATGTATAGTTGATTTTTGTACTTTTATTACATAAATTCAGAACATATTTTATTAAGATTTATACCTAAGTAATTATCTTTGGAACAGTTGTGAGTGTCACTGACTTTTTGTTTCTATGCATAGTTGACTTTTGTGCTTTAATCAAATATCCCTCAACTTTGCTGAACTCACTTCAACCTTCCTGAACTCATTTAGTTCTAGGAGTTTTTTCTAGGTTCTTTAAGATAGTCTGTATAATCATGTAGTCTGCAGAAAGGTTAATTTCTTTTTTTCTAATCTGTTATGTCTTTTCTATATTTTTCTTGTCTTACTGCAGTAGGAAGAATTTCTAGTATTGTGTTGAATAAGAGTGGTAAATAGAGGACATTGTTGACATGTTCCCCATCTTAAAAGAAAACTGCTCAGTGTTTTTAGTATTGATAATGGTGTTAGCTGTAGAGCTTTTTGGAGTGTGAGAATGAGACTGAGACTCTTAAATGCTTCTGTTTTTCTTAAAGTGTTTATTATGAATGGTTTTTTAATCTTCTCAAATGTTACTGTTTTCTGTTATCAATTGAGATTATCATTTTTTTTTATCCTGTAGCTTCTAATATGGTAGGCAACATTTGGAAATTTTAGCTGTTGAACCAATTTTGTGTACCTTGGATTAATCTCATGTAGTTAGGGTTTATTATTCTTTTTAAGCATCGTTAGGTTTCATTTGTCAATATTTTGGCTCTGAGTTCTTGAGACTCCTTTATAGATTTGTGCTTTATCCATTTTTGGTATCAGGATACTACTGGCCTTAAAAAATGCTAAAACAGTGTTTCCATCTCTTCTGATTATGTACAATGAGAGACAGAGGGTGTAGAATTAGTGCTCATTAGTGCAATATTATATAGCATTAGTGTTAATTTTTCTTTAAACACTTTAGATTTCTTTGGTAAAACCATCTAGACCTGGAGAGGTGGGGAGGGAGATTTTAAATCATAAATTAATTACTTTTGTGGTTATAGGACTGCAAGTTGTATCTATTTCTCCTTGATGGACTTGTAGTAATTTGTGGTTTTCAAGAACTTTTTCAAACTGAGCATGGTGGCACATGCCTATAATCCCAGCACTTGGGAGGCTGTGGCAGAAGGATCATTGCAAGTTTGATGCCAGCCTGGGCTACAAAGTGAGCCCAAGGCCAGTTTGAATGCATAGTAAGACCCTGTCTCAAAAAGCCAAAAGCCAAAAGCAAAAAAAAAAAAAAAAAAAAAAAAAAAAAAAAAAAATTTAAAACCCAGAACTTTTTTACTTCTTCTAAACGTTTAGATTTACAAGCATAAAGTTGTTGTTAGTATTCCCAGTTATCATTTTGATGGCTTGGGATCTGTTGTCATAGCCAATTTCATTCCCAATACTGCTGATTTTCTGTCCTTTTTTCTGTATGTTTTGCTAAAGGCTTATTTAATGTTTCAGAGAACCTAATTTTTGTTTCGACGTTTCCCTATTATTTTTATTTGTGTTGTTATTTTTATTGTTTCCCTACTTCTGCTTTCTTTAGATTTTACTTTTTTTCTAGGTTCTTGAGGCAGTTACCTTTTTTCATTTCCCCTCAATACTGTTTTAATTGTATCACACAAGTTTTGATATATCGTGTGGTCATTTTCCTTTACTTCTATGTGTATTTTTATTTATTTCAAAACTTCACCATTGGATTATTTAGATACTTCATGGATTATTTAGAAGTATGTTATTTGATTTCTGTACGTTTACAGATTTCCCTACTGCTCTCTGTCATTGGTTTCTAGCTTGATTGCGTTATGATCAAAGGAAATAGTCTGTATACTTTCAAGGGCTCAACATCTGTATGTAACTGCTGGTGGCTACAGAGGGACCTAAAAAATGAATATTTAAAAAGTTAACTGTATTTGGGTGAGATATAACAATACACCTGAAGAATCACTGAGGCCTTTAGTGAATTATTAATTCAGTTTACCTGTGTCGCATACATAGTCAAGAAAAGGTGACACTCTTAGACTACATTAAAGAAAATATGATGTCCAGAATAAAGAAGGTAATAGTTTCATTGTATGTAATACTTAGATTTGGAGGTTTTTGCTTATAGAAGGATTTAAACATAGATTGGAAAACCTGTGAGACTTATTCTGCCTTTTAGATTACCTTTTTCTTTTGAAATTATCTATTTAGTAATATTTGTAAGCATTTTTGTGTATAAACATTCCCAAGAGTAAAATCACATGGATTTTGGAATTTCTAAATAACCTACAGTAATTGTTTTCCTTGTACCAACTAGGTAATTTTGAACTTCCCTTACTTTGCAGTACCACCTGACAATAAGGTTTAAGAGATTTTCTGTTATATGCAGTATCTTTCTATGGAGATTTATGCACCAAATATGTGTTTGCTAACTCTCTGCCTGTCATTGCATATGGTCAGTTTTATTATATCTTACTTAGCATTTTTATTATATATGTTCTTTTTATTTTTATTTATTTATTTATTTATTTTTGGTACTGGGGATCAAACTCATAACCTTGCACTTAACAGGCAAACACTTGAGCCACTATATGCTCTTTTTTTTTTAAACACTTATGACACTCTTGACCTCCTTTTGATTCATATGGGTCAAAAACTAACCATCGTAACAAGGACTTAGTATGGGAATTATACCTGTTCAGAACATGATTTATTTTTCCTTTAGAACTCTTAAAAGTGCCTACAAGTTCCATGTAGGAAATCTTAAGAATATTTTTGTACTACGTCAGTGTCCTCTAAACTTATTTTGAATACAAACTATTATTAATTTCTAATTTTTCTTCTGAAAATTAAGAGTATTGCAACAATTTTAATTTTTAGGCAATGCATGTGCTACATTTTTTATTGCAACATACTCCAATTTGATCCCCCCAAAATAGTATTATAAATGAGGATTATATATCAGTACTATACATGTTAATGGAGAGTTATTTTCTACATATAGTTTTTTAAAATATATTGGGAATTAAAATCATAATTTACACTAAGGAGTTCCCTTACCTGGCAGTGTTACAGAATAAACTGAATAACTTGATGTGTATATTAACCACATTCTCCATTCCCTGAGACGTAACCATATAGACAAATTTAATTGAATAAATGGATAAAGTGAGTCAAGGAATGGTAATACCCTGTAAAATATAGTACTTATAATACTATACTCATTAGTGTAGACTATCTAAAGCTAACATTGTAACTATAATGAACGAATAGATTTCCATACCATTTTAGAATTCAGAGAAGTCTTTCATGGAATAATTTAGATGATCTGGAGTTCTTTAAAAATTTGTCACAAAGTTTACATTATAGGCCAAAGTTTACATTATACGCCCTTTCCCCATTCCTTTTTCTTAATATATTTCTTTATAGTAGAAAAGTCTATACTGAGAATAATACCTTGTCATTTTAAAGCAGTATAATAGCTCTTAAATATTTATTGCCTTCTGAAGACTTTTACTTGTGAAAGCAAACTTTTTTTAATATCTTGGTTCATTTTTGAGCTTCTTTTCTATGAAGGAATATTCCTAAGTTCTACATGATGGAGTTACAAATTAAATTTTCTAGTATTACCTACTTGGATAATGGTAGGGCTGCCACCACAAATTAATTTTGTGGCATTTAATAGACTTAAAATATATGCAAGATCCTAATGATTCATGTATTAAAACTGCTGAATTTTTTAAAAATCAAACTGGGAGTCATATATTCTAGGAATTTGACCTTGTTATTAAATCATAGAATTTGTTTACATGCTATTATGAAAAAGGTTTTACTTCCTGTTTTTTCAAAGTCATTCTTAAAGGAAGAAGTTAGTCATTAAGACATTAAAAAACTAACAGCAAGAAAACTTGAATTGGTTAATTATAATCTAATAACTAATTTTAACAATTTAGCTACTAATTTATTTCAAAACACTTTTTGTGTCAAACTTTCTAAAATAACGTAAGAAAACACTGGATTTATTTTTTCTGACTTGGTATGTCACAGTAGTAAGGAATGCAATTTTAAATGTTAATAGCCATTCTGTTACTATTTTGAGATATTTTGAACAGAAATAATTTTCATTCATGTCGTAAAAGTTTTCAAAGTTTCTTCTGAGATCTTTTTTCTGAGCTCTGAACTACTCACATTCACTTAAATATATCAAAAGTTTCTCAAAATTATGATCATCAAAACATTGCTGTCTTCAAAAAAGAAAAACCTACACAGATACAAAATTTTGTGTGAAGTATATTGTTCACGTGTATTACTTATAAATATTGTATAATTGGTAACCTCAGAGAAATGATTGAATTAGATTGCACTGTTGTAATTATTTTTCCACCATTAAAATTATTTTCAAACAGTGTCATGGCAAAGTACTCTGTGCAATATAAAACTACATGAGTACTGGAAGAAAATGTTTATTATAAGAAAAGTAATTCATCAAAAAGTAGTACTAGTTATTATCTTTGGGTGGTAAGATTATTGATGATTTTCATTTTTTCAGACATTATACAATTAGCACATAGTACTTTTACCGTAAAACCTTTATTGCAAATTTGAATTTTTATCTTAATACTTGATTTTAAATTTTCAAAATATAGCCAGTTGGTTTAATCTGTATACACGATATTATGTTGCACTGTAGTAACAAATGAATTCTAAGTCCCAGTTATGCTGTTCCTATAGCAAAAAGGAAAGAAAGAGTTTACATTTTATAAAAATTAATTTTTCAACCTATTAGTAAGAGAAAGACTTGTCTTAAGTGGAGATGCTATATTCATCCTAGCAAAGTGTCTTAGAGAAAAGTTTGCTATTAGTCTCTTTGGATGCTAACTGGGCTTGCTTATTGCATCTAAGAATTTCTGTTTGGATTTATAAGTATCTTTTGGTCCCACAGTAATAGATTTTAGGTACATTTTTACTTTAACACATGTTATTAAAGGACTCTCCAGAAAGGTCATCCCATGCATTTGTCAACTCTTGATGTTAATATTCTATTTAATTTGTTGTTTTGCTAGGATATAGCATCAAGAGTTATTTATATTTCCGTATTATCCATTCATATTTTTTTCTTTTTCACTGAACTAGCTGTTCATATCCTTGGCTAACTTTTCTTTTGGGTTGTATCAGTTTCTTTATAGTTTCCTCTGTAAATTGGCTTCTGTCACTGAAACTAGTCTAATCACTGTATTCTCCTCTTGGCCAAAAATCAGTGAACTTACTATTTAACATGCTTAAACTTTTCTTCTTTGAAGTCATCTCCTTCATTGCTCTACATACCAATTTTTAGCTCCTAATTTTCTCCTACTCTTAGGCTACTTTTCCTTTAATGGCTTTTTTTCCCTACCATTATCATTTCACCCCCTCTTCACAGTATGTCTCTTTTCTCTGTGGTCTTCTTCATGACTGCAGTATTGATGTCATTACTACTGTGTTTTGTGTGTATGTTCACAATTGAAGGAAAGACTGAATTCCAGTGAAGGGCTAGTTAAAATAAGAATGTAATTTTTCTCATTAATGTTCTTTCATACTGAATTTTATCCAGCCTCATGATTCTATGGACCTCAGGATAAATACCCTTGTAACCTACACTTTCTGCTACCTGCTGCTCATTGTCACCTGCGTGTCTCATCTTCATTGCAGGCACTGCCATAACTAAGTCTGCTTGAATGCCAGCTATTTGCCAACAGAATGTTAGGTGTATTCTCCTGTTGTCTCTATTCTAGAGATATAGAAACATTTTGCTTAAGATTAAGCTTGCCAAGATCATAAATCTCCTAAGTATAGAAACTGAATCCAAGTTTGTGTTTTTAATTATTATACTATGATATTTTCTTTGTCCCCTACTGTCTCAAATTCAGTTCCCTGTTTGATGGTACCACTTTCCATTTAACCAAAAAACTGAGACTCATTCCAGATTCTTCCTATTGTTTTCATACAGTCTATTACCAAATTTTTCTTTTTATTTTCCTAAAAGTTTCTGAAATTACTACTCTCTCTTCTGTCTATAAGACAGTCAGATACTTACTTTAAGCTTTACTTCAGCATCTTTTGAATGATTTTTCTCTTACTCTCTCAGGGTCTTGGTTACTTTCTTGTTGCTGAGACAAAATACTTGACACTCAGAGTTAAAGGGGGCAAGTTATAGTTCACAGTTCGTAGAGGTTTCAGTTTATAGTCACTGGCTGACTCCAAGGCAGGGTGGCATGGCAGAGAGGCATTGCAGAGGAAAAAAGAGTCCATCACAGGACAGACAGGAGGCAGCAGCAACAAGCAGCAAGCTTCCCTTTCCCTTTTATCCCATCCAAACTACAAACCTTTTGAGTGATGCCACCCATACCCAGGGTGGGGCTTGCATTGTCCACACCCAAGTCTGTGTTAAACCAATTTAGTTATCATACGTATTAGACCCAGTGTCACCCACCCATGATCCAGCTACTTCCCAGAAGTCCCCACTATGAGCGCATGAGGCTTTGGGTGACATCTAGATATAAGCCAAAACAACCCAGTTATCTTTTCTACTTCCATTCTTGTGTTCCTTTAATCTACATGCTTTCCAAATAAACTGTCTCATATAAAACATGATTTTCTACTTTCCTTTTTAAAATCTTTTAGTAACTATAAATTATCAAAAGGCTGAGTATTTTTTAAATGCCTACATGTAGCCTCTTCTCTTACTACTTTCTCATAATTTACATTTTAATTATACCCTAATGCTTACTGCCCTGTACTTTTGTATTTTTTACCAATTCTCCCCATCCAAAGTCCCTTACCTACCTGGCAAACTTATTCTCCAGTTCCAAGCTCAGTTCAAATATTACCTCTTTGAACTATTTCTAATTCCTTATTCCCACCATACTATGCAATATCGAATTCATTGAGTTTTAGATACCTCTGCTATAACCTAGGATTAACATAGTTGTTGGGGAAAATTATAATAAATAATGAAAGTAAATAGCTAGTATAGTGTATTCAGTGGTAGATTGTCAGATATTAGTTCTTTTGTCCTCTTTTTCCCCATGTGCCTTTAAATAACGGTGTTACAATTGTGTCTCTGCATCTCATCTTCGAAGCTTGAAATTCTCCAGATTGGAATCTTGTTTTTCTCATGTATTCAATCCTTATTTCAGTTTCTTACACATATTACTTATTCTATAAATGTTTTGAAAGAATTTAATTTTTCTAAGAGTAGAAGAATTTAGAGAGGTAGCTCCTGAGAGACAGGAGGGGTCCTAAATGGGTTGCCTAAGAATTTAATTTTATAACTAGATGCTAAGTAACTAGCCCAACAGAATGAAATAAATTGCTCTTAAGTGATTATTCTTTGTCTGTTTCCTTTCTTTAGTGGTGATGAGTTCCTCAACTTTCTTCTAAAATTAAACAAACAATGTGGCCATTTAATAACAGCTGTACAGAATATCATTACTGAGTTACCAGTAAATTCTCACAAGGTATTCTACAAAAATTAAGTGATGGAAAGTATGAATGCTGAAGAATACTTCAGATAAGTCCATGAAAATTCAATAAACAGTACTAACCTGCTAAAACTGTATCCATTGTTCAGCATAAGCTCTAAATAAGTAAATTTGCTTAATATTACTCTGTTATATAACGAATTGAAAAATTTTCTGTTCTAATCCTCAAGAAAAAAAAAATGAGTCAGACCAAAATTAAACTGATCCAACTATCGAGCTTACCATTGGTTTTTAAAGAGGATTTAATTGTTTAAAATATAAAGTGACAGAAGGCTGAAGTGAAAGGTGAAAGAAGACAGTGTGCTGAGTATTATTTAAAAAGTATATCAATTTAATTTCTTAAATGAAAGAAATTTTAAGCTGGAAAAGTATAAGTTACTTGCAAAAAACTAGTTTTTCATGTGATTTCATTATTGCTTTTTGTAGTAAAAATATGTAATGTACTTATTTTTCTATGATTCTTATATAATGTTAATATAAGAATCACATCATTTAAAAAATCTTCACAAAATAATTTGTTTACAAATACTCATACTAATACTAATTTCCATATAGAAAGTGATATGTGCATACTTATATTTTGGAAATGGATTTAGCAAGCTGATTCTACCATTCATATAAAATTACTGACATTTGTTGTTAGGATTTTTCCTGAAAAAAAAATCCTTTTCAATTGTATAATTTAATGTTTAAGAATGTTGTATAATATTTGTGCATATAAAGTGAAAAATCAGATCCATTATTTAAAGTGTGACTTTTGAAAATATTAACAGATAGTACTAGAATGGGCTTCTCCCCGGAATTTTACTTCAGTTTGTGAAGAACTGGTTAGAAATGTTGAAGAGTTGAGTGAAGAGGTCTGCAAACTGAAAGACTTAATTCAAAAGGTATATACTTAATATTTAAATGTGGGGGAACTAAGGGAAATACTTTTACAGCAAAAGATGTTAGACAATAAAGCAATTTTGATAAGAGGAACAAACAAAGAATACTTCGACAAGTGGGAAAAGGACAGTTTCCAAAGAAAGGATGTGTATGAACATAATATATCATATATATATAATATATATATGATTTATAAATCATATATATAATATATATGATTTATAAATCATATATAAATAAAATAATGAACATTGTTGTTCATTAAAGAAATGTATACTGAAAAACAGTGTGTTGTTTTCATGCTTTTGATTAGCAAGGAAAAATGTACTACTTTAGTACTCTTTCTAGTTAGAGCTCACCAAACTATATTCTTACATGAAACGTGCAGCAAAACCCTCTCAAAAATAATCTGGTAAGATATGTCAAGGACCACAAACATATTTGTATCTTTCAGTAGTACAGTAGTTTATTCTAAAACTGTATGTACCACGAGTGTCTAATAATAGGAAAATTAATTTAATAAATTATAATACACTTATATGTTAAAATAATGTGTAGCCAGGACAGGAGGGTAAAGCTCAGTAGTAGAGTATGAAGTCTTGTGATTCAGTTATCAGCACGAAAAAAACAAAAAAGGATAAAAGAAAATATAATGTACAACCAGTTGAAAAAATACTGAAAATCAAGTATCTGCTTGTTAGAAAATGTTACATTTATATAGTAGTACTTAAGTATATAGATAGAAAAGGGCTACATAGAATATTTATTGTCTCTTAAGAACATAGGGTTGTGAATAAAATATTCCTTCTATTGGCCAGACAGTATCTTTTGTAATTTCACTGATTTTTTATAGGATGTTGCTTTGGCCCTTTTATAATAATCATATAGAAATAGTATATATCTGGATTCAAGAACAGGTAGATTTTTTTTCCCCTTTAAGAAAATTAACTATACCGAAATCTAAGCTGCTGAAATAGGAACTTTTGATGAAGATGGAGCATACAGGGAAACACTTTGAGTCAATTAAAAATTCACTTCTGAGTTCTTTGGAGCTATTTAATAAGTAAATTTGATGTCTGTAAAGCTTTTGTCACGTATTTGGTGTGAAAGTTAGGTTATATATTAAATTTTTATAGTTTACCTATAATTCATTTAATATGTTCACTAATACTTTATCAAGTTATTTTCCTCAAAATAAACTTCATACATGTTCCAAGTAATCTGTTACTCTCCTTATTAACTTACGTTTAATAGAAGGGTGTTTGTTTGTTTTGTAGTACTAGGGATTGCAGCCAGAGCATTTACACTGAGCTACAGCCTCAGACCTTTTTTACTCTTTTCATTTTGACAGTCTTGCTAAGTTTCTTGAGCTAGCTCAAATTTGTGATCTTGCCTCAGCTTCCCAGAGTTCTAGGATTACAGATGTGCACTACTGTGCCCATTTTTTACGAAAAATTCAAAAAGAAAGTAATGAAGCAAGTTCTACAAAATAGTAAGAAAGAGACATTCTAAATGGAAGAATGACTGGTATATTTGATAATTCTTAGAGAAAATAAATCCTTTCTAGTGAAAGAAGTTTTGTTGTTTTGTTTTGTTTTGTTTTGTTTTGTTTTGTTTTGTTTTGTTTTTGAGACAGGGTCTCACTACGCAGTTTGAGCTGGCCTTGAACTCACTTTGTAACCCAGGCTGGCTTTGAAATTGCAACCATCCTCTTGATTCAGCCTCCCAGTGCTGGGATTATAGGTGTGTGCCACCACACCTGGCTGAAAGGTAGCTTAACAGTTGTATTTTCTCTAATCTTACTCATTCAACAGATACATGAGTGCCTGTTGTAAGTCAGGCACCTGTTCCACAAAAGCTCGATAGAGCTAGAACTTGCTGACAACACAAAAATTATAGCATCAGTCATGTTCACTACTTCCATCTTAACTACAAGAACTGAAAGAAAGTGGTATTAATTTCACTTAACATGATGTTCTTCATGGGAATCCAAGAAAAATGTGGAAGGATTCCTGTACAGAAACTTCCTGCAAAGCATCAACTTTTAATGCAGGAAATTCCCTAAGACATATTTGCCTCAGGATTGGTTATTAATTTGGGTTCTCCAGTTTGAAGTTACAAATATGGTGAGGGGGGAACTGAAATGAAATTAGAGTGTTTTCTGAAATGAATTAATTTAAAATCTTTTTTTTTCAGAGATCTAATGACTCTAAAACACAAACAGTACAGTCGTCTACCATGATGTTTCTTTTTAAAATGTGAATCTATAAATAGAATTTTCTTCTGTAATTACAAGGAGAGTCTTTTTGACCCTCTCTACCTAGAATTTATACATTTCTGTGTGGCATTAAAGTCTAGCTTTGAAAGTGCATTGATTAGAATGGTAGACCCAGTTCTTTGGGCAGGGAAATCTTAATTTTTGAGCAAGCTAATGAAGCAGTGTTTTTAGATTAGTCTTAGCCAAGCAGTAATGATCATAATGAGATTTGATTTTAGGGAACTGTGAAGGCTTCCAGGTTTGTGACTGTGCTATCATGCTTGCTAAGCTTGTAATATTTTAGTTTACCAATAATAACAGAAAAAGATTTGTTTTTAGAAAAAACATATGAGTTATCACAGATAAGTGTATGGCGGTAACAAAGAGAGAGGGTGGGAGAGGTCAAGGCTAGACTTTAACACCACATCAGTCTCTTTCAAAGCAACACACTGACAGCTCCTGTCAGAAAGGGTCATTCTAAGTAATTGGTTAATAAAAGGAATGACTGTCTCAAGATTCAGTAAATGGAGCATCAGTGTCAAAAAAGAATCTGTTGCTGAATGAAGCCATTTGGAAGTTAGACCTAGCAAACGTTCTTAATGAGATTGGCAATGAAGTCCATTTTTCTGCTATAAATTTAAAATTAATTTTGCGGGCTTTTTAAATTAAATATTTACACTGTCGAATTTAGAAGTCGTTATTCCTGCTAATGTTTAAAGTATTTATATCACCACTCCAGCACAGGATGTTTCTAGTAAATATCACTCTATAAATGTGCTTGCTTCTTTTTATCTTTGAAGGATCTTTTGGTTTCTGCTTATTCTCCCTCTCCTGCCCCCTCCTAACAGCCATATTTCTTCCCTCCCCCGTCCCTTCCCTATTCCCCTTTTTCCTCTTTGTTCCTTTTCCTATCTTTCCTCTCTCTCCTCTCTCCTCTTCTCTCTCTCTTTTTCTGTGTCTTCTCTTTTTCTCTCTCACGGTCTGTGTCTCTCTCTTTATGTCTTTCTCACACATGCATGCATACACAAACACACACTGAGGGTAGTTTTCTTTAACACAAAATTTCTGTGAGAATTTAGAAACTGAGTTAAACTGAGTCATATACTTCTATGAGATTTGATGGTACAGGACTATGAAGGCTTCCAGGTTTGTGAATGTACTATCATGCTTGTTAAACTTGTTATATTTCAGAGTTTACCAATAACAGAGGGGATTGTTTTAAAGAAACAGATGAGTTATAAACAGATATGTGTAAGGGGAAAAGTACCAAAAGAATCACTTAAGTTTTTGTTGATATTTGTTCTCACTGTAAAGTATTCAACTTCTAGTATTAGTATTGCATCTTCCAGTATTTACTAAAATTTTGTCTATAGTAGGTTTGCTGTAAAAGTGGTTCACTCACGGGGGACATAGCTCAGTGGCACAGCACCTGCATGGCAAGTGCAAGGTCATGAGTTTGAGCCCTGGTACCACACACACACAAAAAAAAGAATGATTCATGGTCCACTATTATATGAGACACTAATATTTAATATAGAAGAAAATAAATGTCAATTATAATTCCTTATACATAAAATAGAAATTTAAACTAACATTAAAGGAACTTTATCTCATGATATTAAAATAGCATTTTAAAATGTGATAACCTATGAAAGCATTTGTTAGTATAAAATTTATAATTTACAATACTGGGTTGCTCGTAAAAAAATAAAAAGACTATTGTTCACTTTAAATCTTCCATAAGAATCTTGAGTTACCTGCATCTAAATCAACTGAAGTAGTATGCATTTTTTTAAAATCAAAGATGTTTTTATTTTCAGTGTACATAACACTAATTTTTTTTTCCATTTTAAATATTAGTTGCAAAATGAACGGGAAAATGATCCAACTCATATTCCATTAATGGAAGAAGTATCTACATGGAAAAGCAGAATTTTGAAGAGCACAGCTATTACAGTATGCGGATTTGGGCTGCTTCTTTTCATTTGCAAGATGACTTTCCAAAGAAAATAACCCTAATATTTGTTTTAAGTTATGTGGGTACATCCTATTCAAACTGCCTTATCATTGCTATTAGTCTTCAGTGGCACAGCATAACTTTAAATTCTTTGCTTATACTCCACAGGAAAACTTAGCATAACATAAAGCAGAGGGTTTTTCTTTAGAAAGTGATTTGTCTGTTTGAGTTATAAATTTATTTTATGTTGATTTTGATCAAGCATAAATTATATGTAATTCTTTAGCTTGAATATATGACTGAATCACATTCAAAATAAAAGTCTTACTTAATATTCTTTACAGTTTAAGAAGTCTATTCATCTGTCTTAGAGAATCTTACAGAATTTATGAAGAACTTACGAGTCAATAGCTTCCTTTTAGTTCTTATTTCCCCCTTTTTTAACTATGAGTTCTTTGTTGGGTATTTTTAGTCATATTGCATTATTGGGGAATTATTAATTTTGAAAGTATTCCAGAGAATCCAAAGGATAAAAGTTAATGTAAAAACTTTTATTTTTTTATTGAATAAAGAAAAAACATTTCAAATGGAAAATACAAAAGCGAAAAACTTGGAAATCTGAAAAACACAAAGTACATTAGAATTTTTATGTAAATTCTATTGGGTAATATATATATACTATATAACATTAGGGATAATAAAACAAATGGCATTTGGTATATAATTTCTGATGTCTTAAGAATTAATAAAAGATTTCTCTTTTAAAAATCAAAATACTAAGATTCAGATTTAAAAAGCAAACTTAATAAAAGGGCATGCTCACATTAGCAGGCAACATAGTCTCTAAATCTTGCTTAACTTAGTGCTGTACTTAAACAGATGTAGTTCATCTACAAATGCTGGCGACATAAACCTGAAGCAAAGAGAAATGATTTTTGAAAAAATGCACCCACAGTTCTATAACTGCTGATTTTGAAAATGTGGACATTGTATTACTCCAAAATAAACTGATTAAAGTATAGAAAATTATTAGCGCTTTTCTTGGGAAGAAAAAAGAATAGATGGAGAGATTAAAATTTGAATACCTATTCTGCAGTAAGGCCTTCATTAATGTTGAGTTTAACTTGTAGGATAGTGCCTTGAGGAATATATTCCTAATTTATGTAAATTGAATTTCAGGGATTCTGTTGTAAACTGCTGAAATTCACAACACTAGTAACACAAGATGGGAGTTCAAATCATTGAAATTAAAAGTAAGGTATGATAGCACACACCTGTGATCCCAGCACTCAAAAGGCTGAGGTAGGAGGATCATTTTGTAGATTCAAGACCAGCCTGAACTGCATAATGAGACCCTGTATGAAAAAAAAAAAAAAAAAAAAAGCACTTTAACATTTAGTGAATACTTAACCATGTACTAGGCATTTTTCTAGGTGTTGGAAAACCAATTCCTGCTCCCCTTGTAGAATTTACATTCTAATGGAAATAAACCAATAAAGTGTAAGAGACCAGATGTGATAGAAACTGGAAAAAAATTAAATGGGTAGTATTTTAAACAGCAGTTCAGGGAAGCTGTCACAAACGTCAGGTCTCATACTAAAACATAAAGGATTGCAAAGTAAACCATGCAGGTATCTTGGATAAGTCTATTCAAAAACACAAATGAATAAAAATATCACTATAACACTAAAACATTCCAGAAGTTACAAGAAAGCCAAAATGGCTAGAGTCAGGTAAGTGATGGGTAAAATAGTAGTTCAGAAGAAATAGGAAACTGGATAACTTGAACCTTGTTAGTTTTTACACAGTAAGTTGAAAAAGCATTGGAAGATATTGAGTGGAAAATTAACATGGTCTGATGAACTTTAAAAGGAGTCTCCTACCACTATTTTAGAATAGATTAGGCTCACAAACATGGAAACTTTGAAAACTAGTTAAGTGGCTACTGCAATTACTATAGGTACACAATGGTAGTAGTTTGAGATAGCTATGAAAATAATTAAATCAGCTGAGATCAAAACACGTTAAGAAATATCCAGTAGGATTTACTTAGAGATTGTGAGTTCCAAGCAGAAAGCAATAGCCAAAGGTAAAGTTTTGTTTGTTTTTTGTTTTGGGGGATTTTTTTTGGCTCGAGCAACAAGAAGGATGAAATTGCAATTTACCAAAATAAGGACATCTCAGAAAAAAACGAAGAGAATGTTTCAAATAAGTAATAGAATATATTAATCATTAATTCAGGAGAGATACCCATCAGGAGATAGAAATTGAGAATTTAACATTAAAGACTGGATCATATCACCAAGGGCATGGTGGAGACAGGGCTGAACTCTAGGGCACTTACATTCATAGGAAGAGAGACAAGAAGAACCAGTGCAATTAGGCAAAAGCAAGGGTGAGCAACCTCAAGTCCATTAGCCGAATTTGCTCAACAAGTGGTCAGCAGTGTTATTCATTAGGGAAATATAAATTAAAACCATAATGAGTACATCTCCACACCCACCAGAAAGAATGAAATATAAGAGAACACCACCAGAAGCTACTGTGCAAATCAATGATAGAACAGATGTTTATATGCAAGGCCCTGGGTTCAACACCACAAAAAAAAAGGAAAAGTAAAGAAAAGAAAAAAGATCCTAAGTGTTGGTAGGGATATAGAATAAAACTGTCATATGTTTCTAGTTAAACTGTAAATGGTAAAAGCCATTTTTGAAAAACTGTTAGGCAGTATCTACTAAAAGTAGAAATATTTTCCTAGTGACCTAGCATTTCTAAATATAAGACCTGGAGAAATGACTGCACATGTCCAAAAAAGACACGCAGTATATAACTGTTTACAGTAGATTAAGAGCTCAAGGATAACAACTACCATAATGTCCAACAGTAGAATGCATAAATAATTGTCAGAATATTTATACAATGGAATACTGCATAGTAGTAAATTAGGACAAATTATGACTACTCATAAAAACATAGGTGAATGTTAGAGACATTGAGCACAAGGAGTCAACGCAAAGCTTTGTACATGCTATGTGATTATTCAGTTTTTGTTTCTGCTTTTTAGCTATGGACATTTTAATTTCTCTTGGGTATGTATCTAGGAGAATTGTAGCATTATGTGATAACTCTACATTGTACCATTTGTTATTTTAGGAGTATGTTAATTTTCGTATATTTGATAATATAAATTTGTTGTTATTTTAAAATTAATTATATTGTGATCAAAAATGTTTTATATCATTGCATCCTTTAAATTTCTTTGAGGGTTGTCTTATGGCCTAACATACTATCTGTCTAATAGAATCTTCCATATATGCTTGAGAACTTGTAATCTTCCTTTGTTGAAGTATTCTTCAGACGTCAACCAAGTCTAGTTTGCATGTAGTATTACTTAAGTCTTATTTCTGGGCAGAAGTTGATTTTTACCAACGTGCTCTATTATTGAAAATAGAGTCCTGGGGTCTTTGAATATTACTATTGAAGTATTTATTCCCTCATTTCTGTAATCCTTTGCTTCATGTTAAATTATCTCCTATAGACAGCATATAGTTGGATCTTGTTTTATTTAATCCACTCTGACAATCTACCTATTGAATTTTTTAATCCAGTCATAGTGTATTAGTGATATAGATTGACATATCATTTTACTGTTGTTTTCTATATATTTTATATATTTTCCTCTATTCCTCTTTTTTACATTAAGTGTAACATTTTGATTCCTTTAATGATTTTTTTAAAATATATTTTTAGTTAATTTTTTTTAGTGGTTGCTCTAGGGCTTCCTATTTATATCTTAAAGCATCTTCTTTAGATTTATACTAACTTAACTCTAGTGAGAGAAGCATTACTCTTATATACCTTCATTCTGTCCTGCACCTTTTTGTACTATTGTTTTACATACTACATCTGTATATATTGTAGACCCAGCAGTATATAGTGTTACAATTAATAGCTTATGTTATTTTATATCGATTAAAGAACTGGAAAAAGAAAGGTGATCAAGTTTATAATTATAAAATTTGTTATATTTATGTACTTACTTACCATGTCTGGATTTTTTCATTCATTTCTATGGGTTTAAATTACCACTCAGTGTTACTTCGTTATTCCACTCACCTCTTTTGTGCTCTTATCTTTAAATATATTTCTATCAATAATGTGATCATATGCGTATTACTATATGCAGTAACTTTTAAAAGAAGCAAATGAGTATGCTTCTTTACTGTCATTTGTAATTAAATAAATACCTTTCCATTTTAGTTTTTTGTGTAAATTTAGATTCCCTTCTGGGTTTACTTGTTTTCAGACTTAAGAATTTCTCTAGTATGGTGGTACCTCGGTTCACAAACTTAATTCTTTCCTAGATTCTGATCACAAAATGAATTGCATGAGAACCAAATCAATTTCCCCATAAGGTCAACAATTACCTAACCACTGAATTTGATTCAATCTTCTTTTATTGTACTTTTCAACTCCAGGATTTTGTTTTGTTTGTTTGTTTTTAATTTTCTCTTTATTGATGTTCTCTGTATTTTCTTACACATTCTTTTACTTCCTTAAGCATAGTTTACTTTAGTACTTCGAACATGTTACAATGGCTTCATTGAGTTTATTAAATGTATTATCTGATCCTTCTCACAGTTTCTTTTGTATGGCTTACACCTTCCTGTTTCATTGAATGTCTCATATTGTTTGTTGAAAACTGGATATTTTGCATAATACATTGTAACAGTTCCTCTCTCCCTACCCCCAAGGATTTGTTTTTCTTTGTTTAATGATTTGGCTGGACTATTTTTGTGAAGTCTATTTTCCAAGGAATGAAGTCCCTGATGTCACTCCTAAGAGGCAGTCTTGGGCATATGTAGGTAGTCGTTCCACTTTTTTAAAACTTTCCCTAATCGCTCCATAGGTTATGTACCTCAACTGGATTTCATTCAGCCATTAGGCTCCAGTAATTACTGGCCAGTTGCTCAGTTTTTATATGTCCTGTGACAAATTGCGCCTGTATTCTGACAGAATTAAGTTTGAACAGGGGTAGTTTGTGAAGTCAGCTTTTGAGATTTGTTCTAACTCCTAGAGGGCTTTCCTCAGCTGCATCTTTTTTCTGGTTCTCTGGGGTGAAGCAGGTGGCCTACAATTTAACCTGTTGTTCCTAATTAAGGGAGCTCTTGTGTTCAAGAATGTCATAATGCTTGCATTTCCCCACAATTTGAAAATCAGTTCCTTTTGAGAGGCCTTCTGAACTCTCCCTATAGATTTCCTGAGCCACTGCTCTGATTGCTGAGTGGGGCCATGGTCATCTCAGTTTGCTTCTCCAAGTATAGAACCCCTGCCCTATGAGCAAGCTGGGGTGAGGAAAATCGGTGCCTCAGTATTCTCAGCCTGCATGTATGTGTGTGTTGGGAAGTGGGATGGATTTACAGCTGGAATTCTCTGAAGAATCCACATCTATAATAAAATTTCTGCATATTGGCCTTGGCTAAGTAAAACATCCTGAACTGTAGAGAGGTGAAATGTTGCAGGTCAAGACCCAAATTATGTTAAGTCTCTTTAATAGCCATTTACTTTAAACCTGTGTATGGGATGTAACATTCCTGTGACTAACAGTAAGTAAAGCTCCTTGTTACAAAGTTTAGCAGACTTCCAACCTTCACCAACACTAAAGCTAAGGATGCTGTAAGATGACACCTGAAACCTTAGAAAAGATTTCTGTGTTTCACTGTGCTCTGCCTACTTGATTCTCCCACCAATTTACAGTAGGATTTGGTAAATGCATTGATGTATGACCTTATTTGTTTTGTGGCTGTAAAAGTTCACATAATTTCTTCAAGGGTGGAATGTGTCATTCAGCGTAAGTTAAATCCATGTTCCCAAGCCATAGTCATTCATATTTGGCTCAGAATAAGCAATTTCCTTAGAGTTATGTTAACAGAGAAGTCTCCATCCTATGGGATGCAGTAGAAATGCGTCCCTGACTTCTCCACCATACTTTGCAAAATTTAGCCAATTTAGAGTTGAAAAGAAAGTGCAAATGCTGGTGGCTTACCCTTCTAGATGAATTATGCTAACCCCTTTTTGGGTGATGAGGGTAGAGGGAACTCTGTCTGCTTGGCCTCCTCCACCCAAAGTAGAGTTGCTGCCAAGCTGAGTTGGCCTGGTGGAGGCATAGTGAGCAGGGAGCCGGTAATGGTTCAACTGCTACAGAATCATGTTTCTTACAGAGTTGTAGTAGGTTTACTTAAATGTTTCTGTGTTTTTCTGTACCCTTAGGACACTTTCCAAGACTTTATATGGTTAATTTGTAGTTTCCTTTAGTTTTCTCTGGAAAGTGAACTTTTAATACCATCCTGACAGTGAATCCCCTTAACCAATGATTCAGTAGTATCTCCTTTGTGTTTAGTGTAGTGCTAGACTCAGAGGAGTGTGCAAGAATTTTTTTTTTTAAATCAGAAACATTAGCTAAATATTTTTTCTTTTTACTTTAGGTTAGTATGATAGGATGCTAAAACTTTTAGGAGTTCCTAAGGTCTATTGGAAGCAAAAAAGACCACCTAGTTTTAACCAATGTACAGTACATTTTACCTAGGTAAGTGATGGACTGAGAGTGGATGCTCAGTTTTGAAAACTTGCTTTCATAAGGTACAGTATTTCAGCTAACACCTAACTTTAAATGAATTAAATTATTAAATGCAGGCTACAACATATAAAAGATACTGAAAAGGATATCACTTAAAAATAAAGCCAGCCATAATTTCAAGTACCAGAATCAAAAATGAGTTAGGTTTTGTTTTTAATGGGAAGTTTGTTAGGGCTAGCCTTTTTTTCATCTTAACACTATGACGGCAGTTAGTCTTAAGAACTCAGATAACCATGATGACTTCTGTTTTGCACTCCAAGTCACTCTGTCACTGCTCAATAAATAATCATTTGTAGCTCTGTGGGGGTGGAAATAGGGTGGGGTTTTTCTTTTTGGCACATACACTAGTGAGTAATACATTTATTTCAAGTGCCAATAAAAATGTTATACTGGACTTATGTGACACATTTCTTAGTTATTAGAGAAACTAATTGTAAATGGAGCCATACGCATCATATTTCTCTACCTATAAATTCAGATTATCTTATCAATATTCTAAACAAAATGGGTAAGTTTTTAATACTGCATACTACTTTGAAAGAGGAATAAAGACATTTGCAAGAGCAGCATCATCTCTAGACTTCTCTCAATTGGTAGAAAAAGTTTTCCATCTTCTCAACAGCGCTTTCCTATGTGTTTATGTGAATTTTTTCTGACATTTCAATATTATTTTTATCTTTCTAACACTTAACTTTTTTTTTTTTTGAAGCCCATTTCCATTGTTGCGTGCTCCCTTCACTCAATCTCTTATTAATTTGACCCTCACTTCTGACACTGGGAGAGCAGAAGATATAGTGGGACTAAGCTCTACCCTTGTTGTCATTAGCTTGCAAATTCTCTCAACTTGTTTTCTTGGTCTGTAAAGTAGGATCTCAAACTAAATGAATCAGAATAATGCCATTGTCAGAAATGGATCCAATTTGGAATCCTGAATTTAGAATAAAACTATTAGGGGTTTTAATACTCAAATTGAACCCATCAAAATAGTGTTGCTGTTGATCTCACATTCAGGTATTTTATGTTATGAGACTAATTCTTAATATTTGGTTGTTGCTAATATTTTATAAGTTTGGGTAAGTATGTAATATCTTTTCAATTTAATAAGTGTTTAGTATATGCAAGTACTGTATTCATATATTACATACTTTATGAGATCAGAAAACCTAAATACTCTGCTATTAAAAGAAATGATAGGATTAGTGTTAAGGATGTCAACTTATAAAAAAGCACTATCTATGACTTCTCATAGATATATGGTTGAAGGTTTTTTAAGTTCCCATAGAATGTGTTAAGAGATTCACTTATCTTTTCCTCTAGCAGTAGGACTCAGTCTCAATCAACAAAACCGTCCCTGAAAACAGTTTAAACAAAGTAAAAATTGGTAAAGTTACATATGTGTGAAATCTTTTAGAGGAGAATGAAGCCAAAAGTAAAAGCAACTTCACATAATGTGTTCAAAATTCAGTTGATTAAACCAGTATTTTACAAAGGCATATGTACAACTTTCACTGTCCCCAGTGTAACATGAAAATACACCTAGAAATTTTGGTGGTGATCTAATTAACTGTCACTTTCATGGCAGTAGTACAGTGAGCTGCCATAATAATGGTAATATTGCAGTTAATACTCTAGCACGATTGAACTTCAAATAAGGAAACAAAAAGTTACTGTGTAAACTTCTTAAATCGTTGATAAAATAGTAACAGCATAGAATGAAAGAAAATTATGGATTTTGTTCTTAATAAATTATCCTGAAATGGATGTTTGATATGGCTCCTAAATCTTCATTAGGAATAAATGACATTTCCCCAAACTGCTGTGAATGTAGCTAGCAGATGGCTCTTACTTGTCAGCTGTCTTTGAGAGTTTTCTCTGCTCAAGGGAGCTAAGTTCCCAAAAGCACATCCTTTTCTAAGGAATGCATAACTACCATAGGGGCACAAAGCCTACAATTTCTTTTATTTTTTTATTTATTTTTTGCTGCATACAAGAAACATTTAATTCAAAAAGAAATTTATAGACTGAAAGTCAAAGGATGGAAAACAATACTCTGTGCAATAGAAATCTAGAAAAAAGCAGAACTATTCTATTTGCAGACAAAGTGGACTTCAAGCCAGGACTGAGTAACAGAGAAAAAGAAGGTCACTATATTCTTGTAAAGGGAACAATCCAAGAGGAGATAGCAATCATAAATATATATGCACCAAATACAAGTACACCCAACTATATAAAACAAATATTAACAGAATGAAAAATCAAATAAGCAGTAATACATTTGTAATGGGAGTTACTTTCACAAACAGATCAAGTAGACCAAAAAATCAACAAAGAAATATCAGCACTAAATCAAACTTTTGAACAAATGGACTTCGTGTATGTCCACAGGCTATAGACACAACATCAGAATACATATTCTTCTTGGCTGCACATGGGACATTCTCCCACATAGACCATATACTAGTTCACAGAACCAGCTTAAGTAAAGGCAAAGAAACTGAAATTATCCCATGCATATTATCAGACCATAGTTCAGTGAAATTGAAAATGAATGGTAAAAGAAACCACAAAAACTTCAGAAATACATGGAAATTAACACCCTCCTAAACAGCAAAGGCTTCAATTTCTGAGACCCTCCTCCAAACTAAAGATGATTCTGAAATACCACACCTCTCAGAGGGCCCAATGGAGCTACCATCACCTTCATTGAGACTGCATCACATCTCATCTTTTCACTCTGCCTGCTTATGTACCTTTCCCTTCCACAGGACTTCACAGGTAAGCACTTCCCAAAGAACATCCTGAATGGTAATCTCCACCAGATATGTTTCCCAGGAAACCCACCTCTGTCAATAATCAGCTCAATTGCATCAGTCAAAAATTAATAATTATTCTTTAAGAAACAGTTTCCTAATCTGAAAAATAAATGTCATCCTGAATTAGGATTTTTAGAGTGTTAAATGTATTAACATAGAAGTGGTTGTAAAGAATGAAGTTCTTCATTATAAAAATTAATGCAGATGTGTGACCAAACCAGTCTGAATTCCAGTTTTAGTTCTGCCACTAACTAGCTTTAGGGTTCTACCTTTAGTTTTCCAAATCTTTGTCTTATTATCTATAAAAAGAAAACATATAGTTACCATATACTAGTCACCTAGCTAATGTAGTAAAACTTATATTTAGATCAATTTAATAAAATGTATAAGGCTGCTACAGTTATTAAGTAAACTAAAGCATATAAAACATTGTAATGCTTGGAATGTGATATACACTGAGTAAACGGAAGCTTGTATAATTTCTATTGTCATTCATAATAAAGCATTTGTTACAGTGCCTTGAACAAAAATGAGAAAAGAATCAGATTTTTCAAGTTGCTAAAACTAGTATTTTCTATAATGTGACATAGAAGTAAAAATGGTGAAATTCTCTAGACTGACGCAGCTGTATTCAGGATCTACAAGATAACAGTTACAAAGTTAAGCAAAGAATAAATTTTCTGATAAGACTCCATTTCCCTCCCTTTTCAACAAATTGTATGGCATTCAGATGTGAAGAAATATGCTCAATCACAGATCAGAAACAGAAACACTTATTTATAAACCTAATTTATTAAATCATCATGTTCTGGTGGGGTAAACTAGATCTATAGTGTACCATCACATATCCCATCTACATTTTACCTGCCTATTCCCTACTGATAATTTGTTTTATCTAGTCTTCTCAACGGTGTTGCACTTAACATGTACATGTACTGCATGTGCATGTAACAGTTCCTTAGCTATGGTTAGCAGTGGAGTAGCTAGTTACAGACAGATATTGTTCAATCCACTAACTACTGATGTTGCCAGATGCCTTCTGTTTGCCCCTACATAGCTTCCCTCTGTCCTATCCTACTCTGTCATGCTGATTCTATGAACTACATTATTGGTACCTTCAGCAGTTGGTTGGGTTTCTCCAGTGAGAAACATGAGTAAAATATCTGACGGAAAGTGTCTAGTTTTTATTCATCTGTTCCTTGCAAGATTTTTTGGCTCTCTGTATCACTTCACTGAAGGGAACTGCTCTTCTTAAATCAGCATGCACAAGATTTTCTTATTGGTTCCAGGAACCTTGACTCCTTCCCCTTGTCCCATCGGACCTCAGGGTAGTAACAGTTCCTCAGTTCACACTTCCTTGAAAACTAGTTGTAAATCAGATGTCCTTGAATTATCCCACCATCTGTTTCCAGGTGAGTCCCTGGATCACTGCTGCATTGCTCTTCAAAGATCTTATATTAATTTACATACCTACCACAGCACACAAGTGTTCATTACCCCTCACAGCATACCAATCTT
>RJWM01000143.1:231992-284949 GCA_004363535.1 Dasyprocta punctata | reverse complement strand
AGGAACTAACTGCATACATACTTAAATAAGGTTTATGAATGGGGTATGGTTCTTATCTGAGTATTTGAAAATTGGGAGGTTAAATGCAATCCTGTTCTACATTAGGGGATTCACTAATATAGATAAACAACATATAATTCTGTATTTCCAAAGTTTTTTAAATGTTCATTTATCATACCTAGTTTGCCCCAATGTTACTGTTTTCTCCTAATCTTTTATACTCTCATGCAGTCATTTCTGCTATTGCCAGTGTGCTATCTTTTAATCTCTCATCTAAACAAATGTATAGTCTAAAGCAAGCTTTCTGGAACTTGGCATTTTTGACAATTTTGGCTGAATATGTACTTTCTTTTGTAGTTAGCTATCCTGTGCTTTCCAAGATATGGAGAAGCACCCTTGGCCTCTACTACATATTAGTTTGAACATGTAAATGCCACTAACACAGTTTAGATTAATTAAAATATCACCAGATACTGCCACATATAACCTGCATCTAAAATGGTCGTGGTCGATAATACATTCATGGAATTCAGCTTCATCAGTATTTTTCCCTATCCTTACCTTGCCTCACAGCTACTATTTTAATGATTCTAAAGCATTACTTGTAATGAAATATGCCTATCACTCTTACATCTCCAAACTTTTAGCAACTCCTTACACTAATGTTCAAGGCTTTGCCTTTGTTCTGTCTTTTATAAGTTTCTTCACTTTTTTTTTTATTTTTGCAAAGCACTACATGGGCATGCAAATGAAACAGCAGAGAAAAGCTTTGACACACAAGTTGCCACCTTCTTCCCCATTCTTACGTCAAGAGGTGACATTTTAAAAATGCTTATGATTTATTCTTCAATAAGCCTCAACTTATTTATACTTCCATTTATTTGACTTATCCACTTTAAACAATGTTCATTTTTGCTGTGTTTTAGTGATAAATTTGTGATACAGTTATATAATTCTTCTGTTTCCCTATCATCCTTCCTTTTTTAAATATATACAGTACTTAGGTAATGATTTGTTGTCGTATGAATAATCTTTCAGAAATAATCTATTATTGGTTGATTAACTTCAGACAATAATTAACTTCGGAGCTGGGGTGGAACCAGACACCAGCTTGATATTATCTCTCCATCCTTCCACCTAATAAGTTGAAGACTTCACTGCTTTTTTTCTTTTCTCCTTTCTATATGTCTGGTCATTTCAGTTGTATTTTATTTACATTACCATTCACAGTGTTGAGGCTTTCATTCTGCCTTGGAAATACAAACAAGTCTTATTGCTTTATTTTTATGTTGATTCTTTAAGATGAAAAGCAATAAGCCAGATTTACACTGTGCAAACATTTTTCCATAACAGGTCAAGTGCAGTGCTGTAATTCTATTTTCTCCTTCATAGGTCCAACACCATTATTCTACATGAGTTGAAGTTGAATGAGCAGTGTCAGTGTTAAAGTCTTTTTTTCTTCAACTCTCATTAGCTGAGAAAAATCATACCTTACTTTACACTGACTCATGAATAGCTCTTATCCTGTGAGTTTTCATTTGTTTCATCTCTTGAACTATTTGCCTGTTTTTATTCATTATATTCTTACATTTATCAAGTCTAATGCTCTCTCCAAAGATTTCAGATTCATTCTTGAATCTTCTTTTCATTGTTCTCCCAGGTAAACCTGCAGTTTTCTAGAATCTGTCTGTTTCTAATTTTATTTTATGTTTATTTTGCTGAAACACAGCTTCAAACAACTTATAGAATATATTGGAAGGGAACATTACATAGGTTCTTGTAGTGAAAAATTTCCCCACTTCATCTTCACTTTGATAGATTGGGCATGGAATTCTAAGTTTAAAATATTTTTGCTCACAATTCAAAAGGCACAGGCTGCTAAGAAAAACTTTTTTCTAGAGTGGGGATGGAACTCCGGACCTTCCCACTGAGCTATATCCCAACCTTTGTTTTACTCTTAGGACAGCTTTTCTAAGTCTTGAATTTGCCCAATCTGGGATGGAATTTATGCTTCTCCTGCCTCAGCCTCCCAGATCGCTAGAGTTTCAGACCTGAGCCTGACTTTTTCTTTTCTTTTCTAGGGAGATATTTTTGTACATTTATACTATATTCAGTTTCACTACAGTTGGTCTTGGTGACATAAAATCCCCAATCTTAATGACTTGCAACATATTAGCTGTAGGTTAATTTTAGATTGGTCCCATTTGTCTTCTTAAGTCTTGGCTTTAGAGGACTTGCCCTTTCTGGTATGTGCAAGAGAAAGGAGCTATAGTAGACCAACGTTCTGACACTTAACACTGATTAGACACAGCATGTTATTCTTCTTCATACTCGAATCCAGTCATGCACCCTATCTCAACAAAAATGGAGTAGGAAACTATTCCTCCAATCCTCCCCCTCTTAGCCCCACCTCCCATACTAAAAGAAAATCCTGGCAGGGTCCTAAAGATAAACCCTACAAAGAGGGGCAGGCTGTGAATAACTAGAATCAACAATACAGGATATCACACTTTTGAAGGATCTTAGAATAAAGGACTTTCTTTTTATTCTAGATGTAAAAATTTGTAATGTTGTACACAGATAGTTCTTTTGTTCATTTGTTTTCCTAGGCTCTTGGTGGATCCTCACAATCTGAAACTCTCCCAGCCTTCTTGTGGGAAAGATGTTTTTATTATCTTTTGAAATAACTTCTTTTTGTTGTTCTTCACTTGTTCTTCCTAGAAGGTGAAACATCTGAACTGTTTTTATATGAATTTTTTATCTTTTTATTTTTAGTGACATGTTATATTGTTTTGTTTTTATTTCTACAACATTTGCTCAGGCATGTATTCCATGTTTTTCTAAAATTTCACAATGAATTGTTATTTTGATCATATTTTCTCAAAATATTTTGTTCTCATTTTAGGAATATAAAACATCCTTGAGTCTTTCTGAGTAGATTTCTTGGATTAGGTTAATATTTTTTTCTTTTCTAAATTACCTCCATTTTTCTTATGGTGAGCCTTTCTGCTTGACCTGCTTTCAAAAGTTTTTCACTAGAAGGACTGTAAGTTCAGTGTTGCTTTAGGAAGTTGCATGTCAGATGATAGGTGCCTAGTGTGCAAGAGTGCAAAGGATTCACTTGGAAACTCCAGGCTACACACAGGAGCCTTACCTTTGCCTGGATAGTGAGCACTAGACCCTTCTTAAGCCTTACCATCTACATGCCTGACAGTGCCTTACATTTTTCTGCCTGAACACGAATGTGGATTAGTTACGGCTCCTGGTAACAACCTGGGAATTGTAGTGCAATAATTAAGAAATGAAATTTTATTTGTATATCTGCAAGGTAGTGAATATCACAAGTCTTTTATTTTATACTGGTATGAGAGTCTTAACCAGCCCTTTTACTTAGTGAGCAAAAGAATCAAGTTCTGATTTCTCCATGTTTATTCCTAGTGCCAATGTGAATTTTAGATGATTTGATGAAAAACTGTCAAACACAGTCTTCCAAAGTTTTTTATTCTAAAATTAAGGGTAATGCCTTAAATATCAAGATTGAGTAAACACATATAAGCAAACATACATTTAACTGAAATACAACTCACAAAATGCCTTACTGCAAAGATATTTTCTATTTTCTATTTTAGATTTTAAATTTCTGATCAACACTTTCTAAGCTGTTCTTGTGACTTAGTAATAATTTCGTAGTGTAAAAAGGTGTTGCAGAACTTTTTTTTATATTCCCGAAAATTATTTAAGATTAAAAAAAGATATGAAATTTTATCTAACAAATTTTTAACACAATTGCTTTCAAATGGACGTTATGCATTAAAAATAAAATCTGAAGGTGACCCTGAGAAAATTACATTTCACTCAAAATTCTTTTTCTCTGACTGTCACAACTAATTTTTTATATACACAGATTTTGTTTCAGATGACATGATACTCTACTTAGAAGATCCCAAAAAGTCTAGTTGACCTGTCTTTTTGTGACAGATGGATATTGAGGTGTCCCAATACAATTGTATTAAGGCTTATTTGATTTTTCATGTCCATTAATAGTTTTATATAACTGGGTGCACTAGTATTTGTTACACATATGTTATGATTGTTATCTCTTCCTCTTGGCTTGTTCCCTTTACCAATACATAGGGACCTTTGTCTCTCTCAATCAGTCTTGGCTTAAAATTAACTTTATCTGCAAATAGAATAACTACCCCTGCTTTTTGCTGGACTCCTGTTGCATGGAGTATTGTTTTCCATTCTTTAACTTTCAGGCTATGGGTATCTTTTTGAATTAAATGTGTTTCTTGTACACAGCATATTGTTGAATCTTGCTTCTTGCTCCATTCTGCCATACTATGTCTTTTAACTGGTGAATTAAGACCATTAACATTAATGGTTAAAACTCATATGTATTAGCTTATCCTTAACATGTTGTTTTCTATTTTCCTGGTGGATTCCTTCTATTGGGGTTCATGGAGCTGTAATATTTATCACCCCTTTCTAAAATGTCCTTCAAAACATTTTGGAGTGCTGGTTTAGTGGTCATGAATTTCCTCAGCTGTTCCTTATCATGGAAGTATTTTGTTTCTCCCTGTATTTTGAAAGATAGTTTTGTAGGATACATCAATCTGGGTTGAAAGTTGTTTTCTTTTAGAACTTGGAGTACTTGACTTGAGAGTTTGTGCTGAGAAGTCCACTGTAATTCTGGGCTTTCCTTTGTAGGTGATTTGTTTCTTTTCCCTAACAGCTTTTAAAATTTTATTCTTGTGTTGAATTTCTGGAATCTTGACTATCATATGCCTGGAAGTAGATTATTTTTTATCATTGCTAACTGGAGCTCTATATGCCTCACTTATTTGTATGTCAAATTCTTTTTCTCTACCAGGAAAGTTTTCCAACACGATGTCTGTAAGGATGTTTTTAATGTCATTTGTAGTGTCTCCTGCTTGTTCACTGACTCCGATTAATCTTAAGTTATTTTTCTTTGTCTCGTCAAGCAACTGCTGGATTGATTTCTCATGTTCCCTTGCTAGTTTTGAAGAATCTTTCTTTTCCTTGTCACTAACTGCGAGCCTGTATTCAATATCTGAGATCCTGTCCTCACACTGGCTTAATCTGCTTTGAATACTTTCAGTGGACTTTCTATTCTCCTGGATATCTGCTTGAATCTGCTTTATGAAATCCATTTGCTTCCTATGTTGTCCATCCATAATTTGCTTAAGCTCATTTATTTTTTGTCTGTATCTGCTCTAACATCACTAAACATGGTGTGTATTTTGGTAATCTCTGTGGTTAATTGAGAGATTATTTCTAATTTCATTTTTTCCAAAGCCTCATTCAATTGCTTTGTTACCACTTCGAAGAAACCTTGTAGGGGGCTTTCGGATTTTCCAGCCTCATTGCCCCCTAGGTTTGCTTTTGGTGAACTGGGTGTCTGGGGTTGTGACCTATTTAAGTGTCTTCTCATTTCTTTTCTTTTTTAGTTTAATTCCGAAAGTGATACCTGTTATTTGCCTGTAGTGGACCACTTTAATGGTGGTATTAAAAAATTCCAGGTGATGAGCACTTCCCAGAGATATCTTCCAGGTGTAACTGGTTCCTGAGCTCCAAGTTTATTGGAAAATCCCACCTCCTCCGTTTGTCAGAAATGAGAAACCACTGCTCACCTAGCCCAGTCCCTAGTTCCTTGGCACCACACCTCAGCTCTCTCTGCGACCCCCAGTTAATCCCAGTCCTGGACCATCAAGGCCTACAGCTATCCAGTTCAACTGAGTTAATTCTGGCTTCAGTGGCACTGACAGCACCAAACACAGCCAACAAAACAGTAAACTGATCCAACCCCTGATTTACAACCCCCAACCATATATACTGAATTTATTACCATACAACAGAATGCAAAACAATCATATATAGTAGTTAGGTTCACAAAATATCAATTCTGTCCTGAAGGGTCCAGACCCAAAATGAATATAAGAAAAAGCAGAAAAGTGGGAAAAGGGAAAGAGACTGTAAGTAGGTTGGAGAACAAAGATGGGTCCCACCAAGTTAGGGAACCTACTGCAGAAGACTGAGGGGAAAAGAAAGCCAAAAGAGACAAAAAAAGAGAACAGAACAAGACCACGCCCAAAATGAGGGCAGAAGCCACACCCACACTAAAAAAAATAATAACAATAATAAACTAAACAAAATAAGCAATAAAAAGAGAAAGAAGGAAAAAAAAAAAAGTCCACTTCCAGGGTTTTCTCTAGATTCACTGGTACACAGCCTGTGGAGACAGCAACCCAATTTGTGGCACTGGATGCCCACAAGCCAGCAACTGTTCATGGATTCATGGATTGAGTAGTAGACAACCTTAGCAGGCCTGCCCTGAGAACAGCCTCCTCGGGCTTGTAGCCATCTAAGCAGTCTCCGTGGGTCTGGGCCCAGCTAGGACCCGCTGGGAGAAGCTGGCAACAGTTTTAGCCCCAGGCATATCTCGCCCAACTCCAGAATGGCTCCCGGCAATTTGCTTTCTCCCGCGGGAGGACCAAGCCCTCCGCACTCACCGCCAGCCAGCGCAGTCTTCCGCACCTGTTGCACTCCTCCACCGAGGAATGGTTCTGCAGAGGCCCGGGGGTCGCCAGCCACAGCCTACACCACGACCAAGTGCCGCTAGGTTCCAACAGCTCCCCTTGCACAGTGAGTCCAGCTCCGGGCAAAGGTTCCACTAGCTACCGCCTTCTTCTTCTTCTTCTTCTTCTTCTTCTTTTTTTCCAGCACTGGGGATTGAACTCACAACCTCGCACCTATCAGACAGGCACTTAAGTCACTGAGCCAAACTTGCGGCCCTGGTTTTTTGAGGCAGGGTTGCACTGTGTAGCTCAGGCTGGCCTTGCACTCGCGTTGTAGCCCAAGCCGGCCTCGAACTCACAACGCTCCTCCTACCTCAGCCTCCTGAGTGCTGGGATTAAAGGCATGTGCCACCACGCCTGGCCTACCGCCTTCTTCTTAATTGAATTTTTTCTTTTCACTCTCTCCGTGGGGTTCGATTCAGAGTTCAGGCTCTTCTTGGGTCCAAGGAGCCCATCTCCCTCCTTTTTATCTTCCTCAAGATGGTGTATTTCCACATCCAGACAGTGTCTCTCAGAGAGGCTGTTTTCACTGCATACTACTACTCTGCCATCTTCCCCTGGCCCCTGGTGCTGTAGAACTTGATTGTAAGAAAAATTAAAATGTGTTCCGGGTTTTCTAGTAAATGTTACCAAGTTTCTACTCTAAAGATATTGTCATTACTTTTTAATACACTTTCTGTAAACTCAGAGCCTTATTATGTATATTTAACATAATTTTAGGAGCTTTATATAGGTATTTCCTCCAAAAATTAAAACTTAAAAGAAAGCCACAAAACTGAAATATATGAGTGATCAAATAATTGCTTAGTGTAATAATGGAAAAATGTGGCCACTATTATCATAAAGACATTGTGTAGTCAGTATCACTTGTTTCTTATGGCATGGAATTAATATTTCAAATAACTTTCATCAAAAAATAACCTTTCCTGCTTAACTTTGGTCTGCTTCTGTGTTTAGAGGTCTCTATAAGGACAACTCTAAACAAATGACCCAGGAGTATACTGCAGATTCCTCTCTGACAGGTGGCTTCAATGCTGAAAGTTCACCTGAATATTCTGTTAAGTCTACTATACCTATACAAGATTAATTGAACACACTAGGATTGATTAAAGTTTGGGATTAGGGATTAGCAAAAAAAGGGATTCAACCAAAGCTTAATGCATGTAGAGTTATGCTAAAGAAGAAAAATTCTATATTCAGAGTTGCTTTCTGACAAAACTGGAGACAAAAACAGTGAATTCTAAATGAAAAATACATTTCAGTAAAATAACCCAGTGATTGAAAGGTAACTGTGAGCACACCCATGGTTAGCATCAATTGATTATGTGTTAAGCAAATAAAGGTTTGTTTTCATTCGTTGTATGAGGAACTGAGTACCTTTCAAGGAGCTAGAAAGTTGCATAGAGTAGAGTTTTAAGTGGATTTTGTCATCTGACTAAAAATTTTTGAGTGTTAGTTAACTTGCATAAAAGAAAACAATATTCTAGGTAATATTTTTTTCTTTCACTATGGGTTGGGAAGATTTGTTTTTAAAGTTATCTAGAACCTCTTTTGGAAAAGCATTCTTAAGGATTAATTCAAGTAATGATCTCAGACTACATTGCCATACAACTCCATTAACTAGGTGAGAGAAAAATAGCAACATTTTCATTTTAATGAAGTGTCAGCAACCCTCTTGCTGTACTATGCATCCTAATGTCCTTGCTATCTACACTGACTTGGGGCTCCAAGGCTCTGTCATTACTTGGCAATTTCTTTCTCTAATTTCTTATGACACTCAGCCACAAGAAATGTGAGGTAAGGCAGAGAGAATTCCTGCAGAATGACTTGCTATATGCAGAACACTCATTTACATTATTCATTAGATAAGAATACTGATTTGCATCTCATTCTGGTTGTCTCCTTTAGGTGAAAAAATGCCAGAAAATTCTCCATATTCTTCCAATTTTTTATATTAATAAAAATTATTAGGGCAATTAGGCTTGATTGCTGTCCTTGATTTTTGTCTGGTGTTATTTGCTATTTCTCTTTAAAAAATATTCAATACTTCAAAACCCCCAAACCAATGTGCATTTCCCCCCTTGTGTTTAAAATATTTGTAGCTCTAACATTTGATGAAAGATCTGAATGCATAAATATATTTTATTGAAATGCAAAATGAGACATTTATGATCCATATCTAACATTAGGAATGGGAAGGAGGAGGAAGTGGGAAAAAAAGTATAGGCACAAATTCAGCATTTAAGTCTCCTTAAATCTCATTTTAGAGAAATTTCCTAGCAACAGAAGCATGCCATAGACTTAAAGATACTGCCAGTAATAAATTATTCTCCCCTTGATGGTCAAAACCAAATTTTGCTTTTTATTTCATTATTTCTTTTTGCAAAATAAGATTATTGTCTTACAAACTTTAGCCCCATCACAGTATAAAAATGCCACTTACAGTCTGCTATCTTTAGAGCACTGTGTTAGTCCCTAGAGTCCTTGTACTCTAGGGGTATCAGAAAAACAATAAATTATTCTTTACTATCCTTCAGCCTATAGTCTGAATTCCCCATGGTTCTGGTAAGCTTCAAAGCACCCATTGCTTCCAACAAACCCAGTCCCATAAGGCTTTATTAAACGTCTTTTGTCTTGTCTTGGATTTTGAGGTATAAGATGCACAGAAGACACTGAACCAGGAACAAATGTTCAATTGGAACCATTGGTGTGTTCACAAAGGAAAAGTAGGACATAGAGTAAATGGCAGCTTTCTTTATCCTTCTCGGTAGAAAATGGGACAGAGCTGTCAGAGATTTACTTGCCTACCCATTTGTTTGTCACCATTAAGTTACCCCTTGAATAAATGATGGCATTCTCTTGAACACTGCAGCAAGTCTGGTCTTATGAGTCAATCACCACATCCAAAAAGGAAAGAATTCCAGTGATGTTAAGGTGACATTGTAAGCAGAGACATAGTGTTTGGCAGGTTAGGGTGATTTGTTCTGAGTATAGGTTTCCTACAAATACCACATTTTTTTTTTTTTTTGATCAGCACAGGAACAGAAGATTGCATTAATTCTTCTGCTCTTTTTAAAAACATAATTTCCAAAGCTATTAATTCAGGGGTGAAAGAAGTCAGCACAACATTTGTTATCCTTGTTTCTGGGGTACCTCCTCACCCAACTGTTGCTTACTCTTTGTCTGGCTTCTGTGATTAACACAGTGATGAAAGGCAGCTACTTGTTTTCTTTATGGTTGCATCTACCAAACCACAACATTTAAGGTCTTTTGATGTTCCCATTAGAAACATCACATTTGAAATAGCCTTTATTTGTAGTGGACTTAAATCGGAATCCTTCCCAAGATTTGATTTTTGGTAAGTGATTGATTAGATGAACTTCAAATTGCATTTTTTCAAGGGTGATTATTTACATGTACTTTTCCACTTTATGCATACAAACATTTTTAAATAATAAAATTATGTTTAACATATTTAATTCAGGTCAAATAGTGCCCTTTTAGAATAACAAATATTGGTGTCATGAGGTAGTTCATGCTTGGTTGTGTTAGTGTTGAATCATTATGCCATTTGGAAGACATTAATATTTGTTTTTGTTAATGTCAAAATGAATTTATAAGCCGGGCGTGGTGGCGCACGCCTTTAATCCCAGCACTCGCGAGGCTGAGGTAGGCGGAGCGTTGTGAGTTCGAGGCCGGCTTGGGCTACAACGCGGCGCAAGGCCGACCTGAGCTACATAGTGCGACCCTGACTCAAAAAACCAGGGCCGGGAGTTTGGCTCAGTGGCTTAAGCGCTTGCCCTGGCAGGCGCAAGGCTGTGAGTTCAATCCCCGGTGCCGCAAAAAAAAAAAAAAAAAAAAAAAAAAAAAAAAAAAAAAAAAAAATGAACTTATAGTACCTTGCTTCATAAAAATGTCACCAGTGAATTATTTCCCTATAGATGTCATACTGTGGTCTCAGAACCTTGAATGAAATAAGAAGATTACATTAGCATGCCTCATGTATGTTGCAAAAATAATAGCTAAAGTCAACTACAAGATCTTTTCATGCCCTCTTCACCCTCCCCACCCCTAAAACCTATCACTGATTATCTCAGCAAATGGTATCACTAATCATCCATTTGCATAAACCAAAATATAGTAGTCATCCTTGATTATCTGTCTCTCTCATCCCTGTAATCTGATCATTATTACTGTATAACAAACCATCCCAAAACTTAGTGACGTAAAGCAAAGAAGAGCATGTTAAGATCAAGATACAGTTTTAGTGATCTTCAGTGACTAAAATCAATCACCATCTATCTTCTTTCCACACCTATTCACATTCTATCTACATGCAAAACATACCCCATCTTTCCCTCAAGATTCCCAAAGACTGATCTCATTACTTGAAGACCAAGATGTTGTCATCCAAACCAGGGCCAGTGCTGATGAGGCTATTTCCATGTAGTTCTTCTACCATGGTTCTTCTTAATCTTCAAAGAGCTGTGAACAAAAGATTCCAGTTATCATCTTTCCCACATACCAAGATGCAATGGAGGCCAGACCCAGGGTTAACACTGTAAATATTCCTATTCCAAAAGCGGGAGAAGTGGGAGACATGCCAGTAATTGTCGAAGGAAAATTCTAAAATTCAGTTGTTTAGAAAAAAAAAGAATAAAAAAAGTTGTTGCCACGTCGTTGATCAGGGCTGAAACCTACTATCTAAAGCTATTTTCCTTTCCATTATAAGTGGCCTAGGTTTTCAGCTGAGTAGTTTTCTCATTCTGGTTTTTCCCCAAAGTAATTAATGAGTTTAGAGACCCTACCCTTTTCATTTTATGGCTTATCTGCTCCTTTCAGTCCAAGTTGTTGTAGTTCTTTTAAAAATGTTTAGACTTCCTATGTATCAGTTTATAAATCTACTATGTTAGACAAAAGACACACTCACAGATATCGACAGTATACGCCTTTACTATCCTGGTCTTCCAGTGAACTACTGTGGGACATCAGGTGCTTATTGTTAAAGAGGCAGGGTCTTAAATCCCACAGACTTTGTATGTGTTTGAAAGGTTTATGAGACATCATCTTAAATCTTTCTGAAGTTTTAATGGAGGGTTTTATAGTCACACTCTTGCCTTCATCCTAACATTGAGACATTTTCTTAACAGGCATTGGAGTTGATCTTTGCCCTGAGATCCTTTGTCTTGTTGAGAATTTTCTTCTGGGAGACATGGAGTGAGAAATGCTTTATTTTGTTTTTGTGTTGTTTTTTCAAATTCAGCAAGAGATTTTTTAAAAGTTTTTTTTAAAAAAAACTGGACAATTCCTTTTTAGTCATATAAATTTCTGTATTTTATACATGGCCAAAAGTAACACATCAGCACTTTTGGCATTCTGGAGAAATCTACCAGTCCATTAAGTGTGTGTTCCATATCAGTGCAGCCAGTAAGGTTGCTAAACTGTCACTAAGCAGCAAGATCAACTGTTTCCTAGTGTTCAGTAACAGTTTCTTACTAACCTTTCTAGCTTTCACCAACATCTCCTGAAAAGATCTCTGCTTTCCCCTACCTGCTTTGTCTACTCACCAGCATTCATTAGCTTTTACTGACTCTCTTATTAATTAAGGTCTTTTCATCTTCTGCCCACCTCCTACCAAAGCCAGTGCCACATGTTTTAGGATTGTAACACTGCAGTACTCTGTTCTTCTACACCATTTTTATTCCAATTGCCAATACTGTGTAACAAACTCTGAAATTCGGTGCCAGAAGTATTCTTTTCTTAAACTTAAAGTTTGTGTAGATCAGGAATTCAGTTGAGGTACAATAAAGGTAGCATATACTGCTCCACAATTCCTGGGGGTTTAAGTTAAAAAGAGTGAATAGCAGGAAGATTTGATATCTCGGACTGGACTCATGCAAGGTGTCTCCATTCGTATGTCTGGCTGTTGGTACTGGCTGCCAGTTTGGCTTTCAGCTGGGTCTATTCCCTGAAGAAGCTTCATGTGTCTTATCCATATGTCCTGGGCTTTCATGCTGAATGGGGGACTCAGAGCAGTTGAATTTGCTACATAGGAGCCCTGACTTCTAGCGTGTCATATCAGTCAAGATGTATACAAGATTTTTCAGAGTTGATACAACAAAATGAAAAAAAAATTGTTTGGCTTGGGGGAAAAGCACCATTTATTCACTTATACTCCTGGAGACCAGAGTCTGAAATCAAAGTGTTGGTAAGATTGTATTTTTTCTGAAGGCTCCAGGGATGCATCTTCCCTTGCCTATCCTAGCTTCTGGTGGTTGCCAGTAATGCATGGTGTTCCTGTTTTACAATTCATCACCCCAATCTCTGATTCCCTTATCATGTGGCCTTCTTTCCTCTGGCTTTATGTGTGTGTTTGTGCCCTTTCCTCTTCTTATAAGAGCACAAACTATATGGGAACTAGGGCTCATCCCAATTCAGTATGGCCCTGTTTTAACTAATTACATCTGCCAAAACCTTATTTCTAAATAACATTTCATTCTGACATGAATTTTGTGGAACACTATTTGAATCAGTACAAGGTGGAAACTACATTGTCTACATAATTTAGCCTTAAAAGTTGTGCAGCATCATTTGTGCTGGGTCCCCATTCTTCACAGCAGTCACAATCACACCGAGGTACAAAATGAGGAAAATTAGACTTCACTTAGAAATGAGAGACTGCCAGGATCACATTAGGTGAGAACATGTGCAACGTGAAGTGTTGTGCTCATCTTCGAAAAATGCAGTCTAACATATTCTTATCTAGTTCTTGACCAAATTCAATTTATTTTACTTTGAAAATATATCTCATCTGTTCCTTTACTTCCTTTCTTATCAAATCACGCAAAGCACTGTAATATCTCATCTAATCAGTGCATTAGGTTTTAATCTGATCTTTCTGCATCTACTTCTGCAGTTTCTAACTCCATTCATTGCCAAGGTGCACGAAGATAGGTATTGAAACTATACAGTGCTTCATGTCACTATGTTGCTTCAGTCTGTGTGGAGATTTCCAGGAACGTGAACAATGAAGTCCAGATGTGTCTCAGTGACCTAAGTGGCCCTTCATGATCTCCCTGGTCCTTCTCTTCAACTCTGCAAGCTTATTTGTCCTTAGATAGTACTCTTCAACTACCAAGACCTCCTAAAAGTTCTTGGATCAAGAACTAATTGTACCTCAAAGACATCCCACTTGTGCTTCCTTCTGATTGTAAATATCTTTACTTGGTTTTTCACCAATCTCACATTTTTCATACTGTTTAATTGAGTTAGTTTAAATAATAATAATAATAATAATAATAACTATAATAATGCTAGCTAGCATTCTTTTGGATTAGTTGAAAACATATGCCAAGCACTGGAGCTAGACATTCTATTTGGGTTATAGAGGTTTAGAGATGTTAAATAATGTTCCCACTCATACCACCAGCATGCATAGGCTCTATATCGTATTATGCAGGATTTTCAGTTTAGGACATACCCTGGACACAGTGACTTCAGAGACTGCCCTCCAAACCAACAGACACTGCTACTTCTGTAGAGAGATTTGTTCTTTATTTTTATTTTCAGTTATACCAACTTTCTTCCCTTCATTTTGATAGTCACTGTAGTTATTTTTTCTAAATTGTATTTATGACTTTACTTATTTATAGCCTGTCTTTTCCACAAAGTTGAAGATTTTTGCTCCTGTTTTTCATCCTAGCACCATATATAGTATTTGGCACATAGTAGGTACTCAGTACCTATTTGATGATTAAATGAAGTAATGTGTTGGTAAATGCTTAATATCTAGCTGTGGATGAGGGAGGGATGGTGTATGGTTTGAATCATTATATTTTAATTTCCATATTCTTACCACCATTTACAGTGTTAAGCTGTAAACAGTTTAACAAGATTATAACATTCTGAAAATAAAGCTCTAGCATACTGCTGCATGAATGAGTGAATGAATGAATGAGTGTTGCAACAAGAAAAATATCTGCCCTATAGTTACCAATTTCCAAGCAGGCTGAGGTATTTCCCCTTCACCACAGGCCTTTGTGGCTCAGCTCTGAATCACCCACATACACTGGTGTGAGGGGTCAGAGTGTAGTTGTGATCGGGGCTGCCAAAGAGTTAAAACTGCCTCTGAGATACTAAATATCTCCAGCAATGTGGCGAGAAACACAGATCAGATATTGTCATTTCTTCATCTTTTTTTCACTGCCTCGGGTGTTGGAGAGGACATGTACAATTCTGAAACAAGGACAGAGTGACTTTGTTTTACCCTTTAAAGAAGGAGATTGGCAGAGATTGGAGCAAGAAAGAATGAAAAGAGAGAAGGGGAAAGAAAAACCATTAATATTTAACATTAGGCCTAAACATATTCAGTTATAGCTTCAGCTAAGAAGGGAAATTTCCTTGAGAATATTAGATTTTTATGCTGCATGTTCCTACAAAGACTGATTTATGATTGATCCAGTTATTCACTTCTGTGTATAATATGGAATGGCATAGGTATTATTTTTTAAACCACTATATGCCATTCAGTATGGCTGACAGCATCTTATTTGACATTTCTTAATTACGAAAGGATCGATTTTTGTTGTTGTTCAACAGTGGCATAGTTTTGATTGGTGTGAATCTGGCAATAGTTATGAATGAATTTGCAGCACTTGGTAGGATTGTACTAATCATACTGAATATGAAAGTCCTGACATATGTTGGCTGGCTGCAACTCCAGGGTGGTAAGACGAGGTGATTCTTGAATGTCAGGGTCTCAGTCATGACCAGGGTGTTGCATGTCTCCCATTTAACAGACAGGTCTATACCTGGCCCCAGATGCTCCAGTCCCTTCACACTCTGAATACATAGTGCCTTGTGTTATGCTCATTTACTCTGGGATTTGAATGAATAAATTCTAAAATGCTCTCATTCCAGCTCCAGGATACAGAGTTTTAAAAGTACATGTGTAATTAACTTTGCTTTAGAATTTTTGATTAATACCAAAAGAAATGCCTTGTTCTTTATTAACTTCCAGGTGCAAAACTAAAGAAAACAATAACCACTCTTCTTGAAAAAACATGAGTAATATTGGAGCAAGAGTATCTCAGTTGGAGATAAAAATATTACATTTGTGACTCTTGGTAATCTATCCATTGGTTAATGGACCCAGAACCCTCCAGACAGTTCACAAATCCACATAACAGAGCAGATTTTTGCATTAGGATGCCTGACTTAGCTGAAAAATGTGAAAAATCAGATGCAGTGGAGAGTTCTCTATTGATTATGAATGTGAGGATCAAGAGTAAGTTATTCCAACTAAGCAGCACTCATTTAAATTTAAAATGGTCCTTCCTGGTAATCTCATTTTGGATAGTGGCATACAAATCAATGGAATTTTTAAGAGTATTAATTCCATTTCATTGGAGGGCTTCCTATTCGAGATGTGAAAGAATAGATGCTGGTATCTGATCATATTTTGGGGAGCCCTGAAAGTTTGGGTGAATTTAGAAATGGAAAGAAGTTTGAGAACAAAATGATAAGTAATTCATAGTTTTTTTTAAGCAAAATAAACAACCAATAGTCTCTAAAAAGAAAAATGAGAGTCAAAATCAATCACCACCCTGTCAAGTTATTCTGTGCTGCTTGAATATCTTTGACAATTTTTCATATTTGACTCAATTTCTTCCTCTAACACTGGAACATAATATGTGATAGTATAAATGTATTCATAAAATGCTGAAATATTCTACTTTCTTAGAAAAAGATATTGTAGATGTATAATTAGTTACTTTTGAGCATCTGATATGATACAAGAACCCTGTGTATATCATCCTGAACAAATGGACAGTTTTAACTTGAACACATCTAAAAATAGAATGTTCTCAGTGTCCTCAGAGGACAAGAAGATATGGCCCAGCAAGTCAGAAGTTAAAAAAAGAGGATGCCTTACATGAACAGGTTCCAATGTTTAGAGCAGCATTATCCACAATAGTCAAAAGATGGAAACAGCCCAGTGCCCATGGATAGATGAGTGGACAAAATCACATGATGTAATGTAGAATGGCATATGACACAGCTTTAAGAAGGGATAAAATTTTGACACAAGCTACAACATGAATGAACCTTAAAGATATTATGCTAAGTAGAATACAGTGACATAGTAAAATATGTCATATGATTCCACTTTTGTGAGTTCTCTAGAGTAGCCAAATTCATAACGACAGAAAGTAGAATTGTGATTGCTGGAACTAGAGAAATAGAGTATTAGGGATTTATTTTTTAATAGGAACAGAGTTTCATTTTGGAAAGATAAAAATATTTTACAGAGAGATCAGGCAATAGTTGCAAACTATTAGCAATGTAAATGTACTTAATTCTGCTAAATGGTGCAGTTAAATATAATAGTGTGTTTGTATATGTTACCACAATTACAAGCAACACAAAAAAGCATCAATAAGCAAAGTGTCTTCAAAGAAGACAGGAATCCATGAGCATCATTCTGTTCCATCTTACACTCTCTACTTTGTATGCACATCTATCTTCTACTTTGTGCTACTGTTCTCCTTGTGTGCATGTGTGTGTGAATGTGTTGAGGTGTGATTTACAAGGGATTGATCCCAGGGGCCTTTCCAGTGAGCTACAAACCCAACCATTTAAAAAAATTTTTATTTTGAAAATGTTTCTAAATTTCTAAATTGCCTGCCTGGACTCAAACTTCCAATCTTCTCGTCTCAGTCTCTCAGAGTGCTGGGATTGTGTATGTGTCACTATGCTGGTCTCTTTCTTCTATACAATCATCCTGGATGGATACGTTTGCTCAAAGTGTTTCCCAAGTAGCAGTGGGATGACTTTGTTCATAAACTTTTTTCAAGAGCTGAGATCTGTTCAGTGAGTTGTTATGGTTTTTCCCATGAGTCTTCTCTTAGCCTTATGGTCTCCAAGGCCCATGTGTCAGTCTGAAGTGCTGATATCACTATGTCAACTCCTACTTTCCTCCTTTCAACTCATGGGGTCCTAGCAAAACATGTATTAGCCTGGAATCTCCCTCTCCTTTCCTATATTTTTTTCTTTTTTAAGGACCATTTTCCCTATTTTCTTTTTCTTTTATTTCCAAAATATTTATCTAGTTTAAAAATTCAAGACACAAAAATGCTCTTCCTGGTCAGTTAAAATAGTCTTTGTTACAATTACTACCCCATATGTGTGAACACCTAGAGCATTCTTGGAAATTACCAGTGATGCTGTAGGATTTGAGTCTAATGTTCCCTTTAATTCAGCTGGCTCTCATAATACAATAAAATCTGACTAATTCTGAGTAATGATGAAAGTTAGACTACTGTGATTTCTTGAAAAATGAGAATCATTGACTAATGTTGAAAATAATTACATTTTCTTCCTTTTAAATTCCATGTGTATTGTAAACAGAGCAAACAGAGACCAATCGGTAAAATTATATAAGACACAGGATTATAATTCAAAATATTCAGACATAATAATAAAATAAATGCCCTTTAACATACACTAATTGCTTAGTGGCTAGGCTCAGAAGTTAAAAGTATCTAGAGAGGTGGTCTCATCATCATGCTTTTTGAAGGGCAGGGCAACTTTCTCCTGGGAGAGCAGGGTGTCTCTCCTGGCACTCTTCCTGCCTCTTTGAAATCCTTACATAACCTCTTTATCATTGCCTCTCATTACTATAGTATTTTCTCACTGTTCTCTTTTCTCATAGTCTTCCTGATGTGATCTTCAGTTTTACCTAGTTGTTTATGTTTATTCAACTTCAAACTTTTTTTATGCTTGTCCATCCTGGCTTCCCAGCTGCTACCTTCCCCATGTCAGAAAAATATAAAAATTTGAGATACTTTAAACTGACTTCAGGCTCTTTTCCTCCTACTCTTCTGGTATTCTCTATACATGTCTGGCACAGAAACCAAACCCTATTTCCCTAGCAGTAGCAACAGTAGTAAGTAATATTAGCACTTGCTATATATATCAGACACTTTCATTCACTGCAGCCATTGGGATTGTACCTAATCACATTCTTTGCTCACCAGTGAGAAAATAAAGGCTGAGCAAGATTAGGTAACTTGCCTAAGAGCCGCCAGTGAAGGTCCAGGCATTAGAACTTACAGGGCTTTTATTTCATATATTTCTAATGCTGTTTTGCCAATTTTCTACCTAAGCAGTAAGTCTTACATATCTAGGTTTTCAATGGCTCTTGAATTTATCTCTCTTCTGTATTTCCTTAACTATTTTGGCTCTAGCCTTTGTAATTTCACCTGGGATATCTCTTAACTCATTTTTAGATTCACCTCAGATTCATTCTCTTTCACTGTAACTAGGGCTGCCTGACTCTCAGCTACTTTCCTACCTATCTTTCTCCCTTCCTTTCTCCTTTTGATTTTTTTTTTATTTAAGAGAAAAAAAAGACACGTATAAAAAAGACAAAAAGTAAAAGAGACAAACGACTAGAGCAAATGAACAACAGTAACATTATAGGTTTACAAAACAGGATGATAGAAACTTGACAATGGTTGCAATATTGTGTGTCATTATCTTCAAAATGGTTGTTTACATTAACAGATATAGACATGTAAAATTGATCTAATCATATGAGTATTAACCGTTCTTTCTCAATAACTAATACATTCGGCAGTATGGTCGTTTTAGTCATCTTACACATACATATATACAGATTTATATCTTTTCCTTTTCCCTTCCCTCTTTCCCCCTTTTCACTTCCCAATTACTTTTGAATGTGTCTCGCCTGCTTAAACTTTGTTTTTTTTTTCTTGTGGCACCAGGGATCAAACTCACAACCTCTTGCACACCAGGCAAGTGCTTAAGCCACTGAGCCAAACTCCCAGCCCCAGTTTTTTGAGACAGGGTCACACTGTGTAGTTCAGGCCAGCCTTGCACTCACGGTGTAGCCAAGGCTGGCCTCGAACTCACAATGCTTCACCTACCTCAGCCCCTCCGAGTGCTGGGATTAAAGGCATGCGCCACCATGCCTGGCTCCTGCTTAAACTTTTTGAAGGCTCCATCTTGCCTTTCCAATCAAATTCAAGCTCCTTTGTCCTTTGTGGTCAGTTCCTAAAGTTTTGCAGAGGATTATGTATCAACATTTATCTCTTTATACACCACTTCTGGCTGTATCAAACTGCCTGAATTTGTCAATGGATCATGCATTCACAACCTCCTGCTATAACATGTACTTCCTCCTCTACCTACAATCCTCTTCCTACTGGCTAACTCCCTGTTTTTTCAATATAGCTCAGCCCATAAGCCACCTCCTGCCCCACTTCTCTATCTTGCTGTATTTCTGTGATACTATGGGATCTGAACTTCTCCAAAGCCACTTGAGATAGTTACCAAATGTATTTAAAGGATGAGACAGATGGAAAGCAGTGCAAGTAATGACCTGAGTTGAAATCCCTTCCCCTGTGCCATTTGCAGGATTCTCCTGACCTCTTCTTTATCATTCCTTAATTAATTACGTCTTGCATCAGTGCTTTTCCACAAAAGCATGAAAATGCATCAGTCTTTCCTTTTCTCTTAAAACTTTCCAGTTAACATGACCACCAAGGGGAATATGTGTCTTCTTTCTTGTTCTTTATTTCTGTCTTTCCTTCAGAGCTTTTAGTTTTGAGCTGCAGTTATGGTCCACATATGCAAACCAACATCTGTATCTATGGAAAGAAAATTGAAAATGTTTACAAGTGACATGGGCACAGTATACCAATAGCATTCCATTTTAATGTGTTCAGAAATTTCTGGAAGGCCCTGCTAAATCTTCACTGTGTTTCCATTACCTTCTGATCTATCTTGGTATGCTTTGTTTTACTTATCACAAAATCATTGAAAAGTAAGTATATGTTGTCTATTATTTTATATTGATTACTAATATAACACGCTTAGTTTCTACTGCATTTTTATTAAAAGTATTTATGGTGATGCAGTTAGAATATGGGTTATGCAAAATCTGTGGATTTTTCAGAGTTTCTGTGGGAAGAAGAAGGCCTTCCAAATGGCTGCCTTCCTGACTTTGAAATGTAACTCTTCTGGAAACTGCGGTCTTCTTAAATTGAAATTTACTGAAGTTTTGCTGCATATTTAAAGAGAATTTACATTGTTTTCGCTAAATGTGCTTAAGGAACAATGAAAATGTAATGAAAACTGGATGCATTTTAGAGGTAGGCAGATCTGGTTCGAATTCCTCTGCCAAGATTGATTTTTTCCATGTTAATGGATTCTTTATGGAAGAGCCTTGAACTTCAGTTTCTTCGTCAATAAACTGAGGATTAAATCCTCATACATCCTGCTTCTGCTCTGTTAGCAAACCAGATTTTGCTGCATCGTCAGACTATACTGAAAATCGTACTACCTCTCTTCACTTGCATGCTCCTGTCCTGGACCTGGTCATTTTCACCATTACCCGGAAAACTGCAATGGATTCCTAACTGACTGTCCTATTTCTGTCTTTGCTCTCTTCTTCAATCTGTTTGAGAACCAGCAGCCAGAGTATACATATTAAAATGTAAATCAGTTATGCTTTTCCATTGCCCAAAAGTATGTAAAAACTCCCCATTCACTGGACTAACAGCCAATGTCCTTACTATATCTGCAAGGCCAAAGACTGATTCCTGCCCTGCACTATTCTTAGCCCCTTGCACACCCACAGGTACACACTAATGCTTACACCTACATGTCCTCTCTCACTTCTATCTTAATGTTCTGTCTTTTATCCAGACTCGTTGTGCTGATTGTTCTTTGCTAAACCAGTATGTCCCAGGCCTTTTTGCTTGCTTATTCCTCTGCCCAGAGTAGTGTCTGTATTCACAGGACTCACTCCCTTATTTATGTCAATTCTGACTCAAAAACTGCCTTCTCAGTAGTCTTCCCTAGTTATCCTTTCTAAAATGGCCAGTCACACCCTCTTGACCCTGTAACCTGCAACACACATCCTCCTCTGCTTTCTTTTCTCCTTACCATTTACCATTCTCTAACATACAGTGTGCTTTACTTCTTTAGCTTCATTCATCTCCCCATTATAATATAAGCATCATGAAGTACAGAAATTTTGTACTATTTGCTCATTTTGGTACCCTCAGCACTCAGAATGTGGGCCTGACATACAACATGTGCTTCATAACTTTTGTGTAATAGCTACCTACCTCTTTAGTTGTTTCAAGATTAAATGAAATAATTCCTATAAACAATCTGCTGCATAGTGATCACTTCATCTTATTTCTTTTCCAAATCATTGCAATGACTATTGTCTTTAAAATGGTAGCTAAACTATATAATATATTCAGCTTATTAAGCAATTTGTTCTTTTGGGAGAGGCAAATGGACTTATGTTTACTATGGCTCTATCAATTATCAGTTGTTATTCTGTGGGCAAGTTACTCACCTTTTTGAGCCTTAGTATGTCCCACCACTGATCGGTATGTCCCACCAATGTTAATTAACATCTCATCCTACCATAAGAATGAAATCATATAATGCATACAAACTTCTCAGCATTCTATTAGTTTTTATTCAGCACTCGGTAATCCACAACCATTAATATATGGCTTTTTGAATACCTCATCCCATGAGATTTACAGGTCACGTGCTCTGACGAACTTGGAGTCAGTGGGTCTTCTCTTCAGTTTTCATTCTGCCATTTTGTATCTTTGTGACTTTGATAAAATAGCATAACCTTTCTGAGTCTCAACTTTTTTTTATCAAGTAAGGTTTAATCATCATCTAGTGAGGAGTAGTATATTAAATAATGTCAGAATAACACCCACGCAAGAACTATTCATCAAAGCAAAACCACTTAGTTTCTCTTTGGAAAAACTGTTATGAATTGTACTAGTAAACTAACATGACATTACTGGTGTGAATTTCAAATTCTGGATAAAATGAATAAATGAAGATTATCTATTAAAATTATGAATGATCTGTACCTTGTAGGATTGTTTCTGGCTTCTCTCAAGTATCAGCCTTTAAATGAATCACATTTTCATAACTAATATCAAACTAAAAGTCTATGAAAAACTTGAACTTGGAGTAATTCTGGTGTGTGTGTGTGTGTGTGTGTGTGTGTGTGTAAGCACAAATCAAATAAAATACAGGACATCCAGGCAAATTTAAATTCTACCTAAATAACAAAAATTATAAAATGTTAATACATAACATTTATTATAGAATTATTCGCTGTTTATCTGAAACTCAAACTAATCATGCCATACTTTGATTTGATAAATCTCACCAACTTCCACTGGGTGCTAGTACCTCCCTGTGTGACACTGTTTAGCTTTAATATAAGAAATCTGGTGGGGTTTGTTCTCAGGCTTAGTGACAGTTCATCAATTATACTGAAACTGGGTCTCTGCTTGCTTACTTTCCAATCCCAAATGTTGTCCTCTGCAGAAGCTAATTACACAGTCACAGAGCCCCATCATTAGACAAAATCTAATGAGAAACAGAAATCAGTCACCACTATGGAATTTTGTTCTTCACAAACTATATGACAAATGAGGCACGTTAGCGTTTAATTTCATAATGAAAGACGCCTTTGAAGTTTACTCAAAATCTATAACTGTCGACTACCAGATAGGGAAGGAACTTCAGAGGCCACCTTGACCACTCCTTTTTATACCAGTAAAGATCCTGACACCTGGAGTTCAACAGGTTTGGGAGACCCACATTCTGGCAGAGCCTTGGTGAAATTTCAACCCCTTGACTCCAGGCCTCACTGCCTTCCTCCTATAGAGATTGTGCAATGCCCACCATGACTTACTAGAGTTCACTGTCATGCTGTGACAGGGTAGAACTGGTCTTATTTCTTCCATGTGGCACTTTACCCAAGATCACTCAGTTGTACAGATATAAATGAAATTTGGTTCACCATGGCATATTAGCATTGCTATCTACCCAACCCCTACATTTTAATCATAAACTTATCTGTATTAAAATGCTTTCCTGTGCATTAAATTGAGTCTCTCACACAATTACAAAAAAAATTGTCTTATTGTAACATATTTATGATAGTGCACTTGTTTCCCTGTTTTTTTCAGGTGCAATGCCAAAAGTAGATTTTGGTGTGACTTTCATCACCACAGAGTTGCTTAGTTTGTGTTTTCAATAATTTAGTAAAATTTAAATTATTGTTAATTCAAAGAAAACTATAAAAATTGTGACATGTCTAGGACAATTGAGAATTTAAACACTGAGTTCAGCAGTGATGTTAAAGGACTATTATTAATTATTTAGGTGCAATGAATATATTGTATTTACATTTGAAGAAACATACTGATATAGGTACTTGGATTTACTTTAAAATTATATTATAGGTGAAGCAAAGATTAAGTAAATAGGCAAGATTAGCCAAGAGACAATTATTGAAGGTTGGTGGACAAATGACAATTTCATCATACTATCTGTCTACTTTTGTGTATGCTTGAAATCTTTCAGAATTAAAACTCTATTTCTCATCGTTAACCTCTAGTGTGACTACACAAATCTTTAAGGAAAGCACAGCATATCACAAATATCAAAGATTTTAATACTCATATTTAGGCAATGGAAATAATGTTTGTCTTAAAATCTAATACTTACTTGTCTTTGTATTCTTTTTAAATCATTTTTGATTAAGCTTACTGGTACAATTTAGATATACATAATGATCACATTAATCATGTATCAGGTGATAATGCAGTGTACCCCCAAGTCCTCATATAATTTTGATGGGGCTGAATTATTGGTTTGTTACTGGTTTGTTGATTGACAATGTGAGTGCTGTGCCTGTCCAGGGGTGGAGCTGACATACAGTGTAAGGAAAGGTGGGTCTTCCTCTTGTTTGCTTCTGCTTCCACTCTCTCTCACTCACCAGCGCGGCTTGCAGCTTGCAGCTTGCAGCCGCCATAAACAGCTGCCTTGGAGCCAACTTTGTAGACTAAAACTCCCAAAAAACAATAAAAATAAACCTTTCCTTCCCTAACTTTGGGTGTCAGGTATTTTGTCTTGACAAAGAGCAAAAAGTAACTAAGACAGAATTTGGTACCAGGAGTGGGGTCGTTGCTGTGACTATTCCTGACCATGTGGTTCGAGAGCCTTTGAAAGTGGCTTGCGGGAAAAGTTTGAAAAGGTTTGGAGATGCCGTCTACATGCATAGAGCTAGAACGGCTTAGGCTGTTTTATATGAGAGATTCTGGTCAGAGCTCAGGAGACCAGAAGGGTGATAAAAAGCCTGCCGATAAAGACCAGGCTCGGGAGATTTCTGCTGGGAAAAAAAAATGACATTGGGTGTTGGACTCCACACGATGTGTGTTATGGTTTGGCAAAAAGTTTGTCTACATTTTGCCCATGCCTGGAGACTTTGCCTGAGACTGAGATTAAGGGCAAAGGATTAATTACTCTACAGAATAAAATTATGAGGCAGCCAAACATTGAAATGGTGGCCTGGCTTTCGTTGGAGGCTCTTAGCCAGATTTATGTTGTGGGTAAAGAGCAAGGAGCCCAGCATGGTGATTTAAAATGTGAGTTTGGCCAGGAAGCTGTTGATTATAAAGATGGAGCTGAGACCTTGATTGCTGAAAAGGAATAAAAAAATAAAAGAGATGGCCTCGGGGCATCCCAGGAAGCAGTGGGCCTCCGCCCTTTGCAGGCTCAGGCCTTCAAAAGTAAAAGAGTTCACTCAGAGAAAAAAGCTGCAGAGTGCCCTGTCCCACAGTGGTGACAAAAAGTTGCAGAGTGCCTTGTCCCAGGGTGGCGACAGAGGCCATGCCATGTCCCAAAATGACAGCGGCCATGCTGGATTCCAAAATGGTGGCATAGAAAAGCTATTCCTCACAATCGGGTTCAGAGAGCTCAGCCATCCAGGCAGTCGAACCCTATAGCCAAGAGAGAGAAAAGCCTGGCTACTGCTAAAGCCTGCAGCGGACCTTGGCAACATCCACGTGGTGCTGGTTTTAAGTACAAGAAAAGGCTAAGACAGCTTCCACCTCACCTGCCGAGAGCAATGTATAAAGATGTAAGGGTAAAGCCAAGGAACGTGGATCGTCCAAGGAAACCTATGAAAGGTGCCACAGGGGTGGAGTCACTCAAGCCTGTTAGACTTTGTAACCAGATTTCTTCAGATGCTGAGCAAAAAACTCCAGGACTTAATGTTTGCCCTGCTGGATTTTGGACTTGCTGTGGTTCCAATGCTTTGTATTCCCCTGTTTATAACTTTTGGAATGGTAATGTTTACCTTGTGCCTTTATATGTTAGAAGTGCTTAACCTTGTTTTCATTTATACAGGGGGTTACAGTTAAGAGTTTGCCATAGATCCTGGAAGAGATTTGGGACTTAGACATTTCAGCAATGCTGAAACTGTTAAGACTTTGACAACTCTTAGGGATTAAATGTCTTTTATAGTAAGGATATAAATGAATCCTTGGGGGTCCAGGGGTGGAATGTATTGGGTGATAATGCAGTGTACCCCCAAGTCCTCATATAATTTTGATGGGGCTGAGTTATTGGTTTGTTACTGGTTTGTTGATTGACAATGTGAGTGCTGTGCCCACCCAGGGGTGGAGCTAACATACAGTGTAAGGAAAGGTGGGTCTTCCTCTTGTTTGCTTCTGCTTCCACTCTCTCTCACTCACCAGCGTGGCTTGCCACTTGCAGCTTGCAGCCGCCATAAACAGCTGCCTTGGAGCCAACTTTATAGACTAAAACTCCCAAAAATCTATAAAAATAAACCTTTCCTTCCCTAACTTTGGGTGTCAGGTATTTTGTCTTGACAACGAGCAAAAAGTAACTAAGACAAATCATAAGGAATTTTTACCTCTACATGATATACATAATGATCACATTAATCATAAGGAATTTTTAGCTGTGCATGATGTATCTTAGTTGATCTTTTTTCCCATTTCTTGACCTCGTTTCCCCTTCTGATTTACAAAGCTTTGTTTCCATTTTATCCTTTTCTGCTTATTCGCCCCCACTCATCCCCTTTTCCTTTTGAATGATTTCTTCCTATTTCACAATATTTATTATACATTTTGGTTCTTATTTACACTTTCAGTTTCTCACACTAGAGAGACAATGCAATATTTACATATATGCATCGAATTTATTTTACTTAAGAGTATGGTCTCAGGGTCAATCCACTTAGCTATAAACATCTCAAGTTTATCCTTCTATATGACTGAATGGTACTCCATTGTATAAAACACCACATCATCCATACTCATAAGTGAAATAAATCAGACCCATATGTATAAACAATGTATTGTTTTGCCAGTGTGAGAATCTGAAGGAGTAAATAAGGTCCACAATATGAAATAGATATCATGAATTGGGAAGAAAATGTTTAAAAGAAAAGACAAACTGTAATGGGAGAAAGGGGAAAGGAAAAAAGGGAAAAAGAAAAAAATGTGTTTATACACATGATTGTTAAGATAGTTACACAGCTAGTTTCTCTTAATTCATTGATAAGAAAGGTTTGTGCTAATATTGTTTAGACAAGATGTCATGCCTAAATCTTGTACTCTGAAGAACTACAATGAAAACAATAATATTCAATATATTAATTATCGTAACTTTTATTAACCTGTTTTGGAACCTGTTTTATTTTTATCTTTATTTTTATTTTTTCTCTTTAAATTAAAAAAAATCCCACATCTTTTTAATCCATTCATCAGTTGATGGGCATTTGGGTTGTTTCTAAGATTTAGGTAGTACAAATTGTGCTGCTATAAACATGGGTGTGCATATGCCATTGTGGTATGATCCTTTTAATTCATTTGGGAGTGAGGCCATTTTCACTGTTGGTTCTTGCTACCCAAGATCAAAGAGTATCTTCAGTTTTCTGATATTCTCTTTAAGAGTACTGTAATTTTCAATATAGAGATCTTTTACTTCCTTTGTTAGACTGATTCCTACGTATTTAATTTTTTTTTGTGCTATTATGAAAGACACAGTTTCCTTAATTTCTCTCTCAATGAGTTTGCTATTTGTGTACAGGAATGATATTGATTTTTGAGTGTTGACTTTGTATCCAGCTATGTTACTGAATTTGCTTATTAAATCTAAAGTCTTTTGGTAGGGTTTTTGGAGTCTTCCATGTAGAGTATCATTGTCATCTACAAATAATGATAATTTAACTTCTTCCTTTCCTGTCTTTATTCCTTTTATTTCTTTCTCTTGTCTAATTTATCTGGAATATTTCCAGAACTATATTGAGTAGGAGTAGTGATAGTGAACATCCTTGTCTTATTTCTGATTTTAAAGTAAAAGCTTTCAGTTTTGGACCACTTAGTATGATGTTGGCTGTTGGTTTTTCATAGATGGTTTTCATCAGATTGAGATAGAAACTGTCTATTCTAATTTTCTGTAGGATTTATATGATGAATAGGTGTTGGACTTTGTGAAATGCTTTTTGCACATCTATTTGGATGATAATATGGTTTTTGTCCTTGGATCTGTTAATATGTTGTATTAAATTTATTGATTTGCATAAAATGAACCATTCCTGAATCCCTGGGATGAATCCTACATGGTAATAGTGTATAATCTCCTTGATGATTTGCTGCACTCTGTTTGCCAGTATCTTACTGAGAATTTTTGTGTCCATGTTCTTTAGGCGTATTGGCCTGTAGTTTTCTTCTTTATATTTTTATGCATTGGGAAAGTCAGTGTTAATAGAAAGAATTTAGTAGGAGTAATTCAGAGTCTACATTCTATCTGTAGTCTTCTCTTTGTTAGCTGTGTGACTTCAAAGCAGATACTTAATCTAATTGGGTCTCCGTTTGTCCTTATGTAAAATGAGAACATTGAACATGTGGCTTCAGCTTTATAACTGTTCAATCTGGTAACACATGCAAATTTTTCAACTCCACTATAAAGATGGCCCTCTGGGTGTATTTGGTATTGTATTCTGGCCCTTTTGGAGTACTGGGCTATATTCTGGGAACAGTTGATTTTGACATTAAGATATTAGGATTGAAACATTAAAATGCTATATGTTTCCTGTGGACCCCCCTCTACATGAACTTATTTAATTTGATATTTTCATTAATATTTCCTCATCAAAGGTGAGCTGTAGAAGTTATTTCTCACTCTGAAAAGTTGAAATTTCTTGGTCTACTATCCGTTATTTTAGTGTTGCAAAATTTTTCAGTATAGTATTTGCAGTCATTTTACAATTTTATTTCCTTTAATTATGTCCTCATCCTTCTTAGTTATTTTATATATTCTCAGCTAACTCAACATTGCCCTCTTCACTAATTTCACTGGCTCTCTTGTGGACTGTCCCTAGTTCCACAGTTTGGCACGCATTATGCATACAAATTGTGTTTAATACCTTTTCCAAACAGGTGAAACTTTTCGGTATGTGAAGCACAATCCTAGCTAACAGCAGGCCTATGGCATTGTAACTTGTACCCAAGTGTTACACTCCAGTAATCATTGCAAAACATTTTTATGAAAAATGTATTCTGGGTTCTACTTAAAGTAAGTAATACTAAACTTAAAGTATTATCTCAATGTCACATCAAAATTCATTCATTCAACAAATGTTTAATGAATGTCTTCTAGGTGTGTTAATTTTGAAAAAGAATTTCACAGGAAAGTAGGCTTAGAGGAAATTACCAGAGGACACAGATTTCCAATTTTAAACTGATTTATTTATCAGAAAATGTTACTAAGAGACACTTACTTATTCATACACAGTGCCTTTCTTGCATAAATACTTCACAATTGCCATAATTAATTCAGAGTCCCAACTCTGGCCCTCCTAAAGTGAAGTGACTATGTCAGTGAAAACCTTAATGGAATACTATTCTCAAGAAATTCATTATTACCTGTTTTTAAAACAAATCTGCTTTGCCTAATCAATGTCTTTGTGATAATCCACTTCATCAACCAATAGCCTTCTGGATAAGGATTTGTTTGTATTAAATTCATGGCCTTTGTACTGAACTGGTTCCCTATCTGTTTTTTATGTTTTGGTTTGAGACAGAGTCTTGCTAAGTCAATAAATTATCTAGACTGGGTTCAAACTTACTATCTTCCTGATTCTATGTTCCTTCTTTAATGAGATGTGTGCCATGTCAGGTTCTCTAACTCTAGAACTGTAATCATTCTTTTCTTTCACTTCCATTCTTAACCGATACATTAGAGTGTGCTCCACTATTAGCATGCATTCATTTATCCTTTCAATAAACATTTTTAGCACCCACTGTGTGCTACATAAATGCAAATGTGAGTGATGCAAAAAACAAAAAAGTCATGGCAACCCCCATTTCAAAATAACATATTTCTCTTTGGTAATTCTTGGTGGCTTATCAACCAATCATATACTGAGTGACTGAGGTAAAACAGTGTGATTGTCTTGTTCATAGTATCTTTTCCTTTTTGAATTTTTCATGAGGATATTTTCCTGAAGATTCCCATCAAGCTGCAGGAGAACCTTAATTAAGAAAAGTTGTACCAGAGGAGATATTTGTCCAAATCATTCTCTCTCCTTGATCAAGTCTTTGAAGAGGAACATTTTGAAGATTTTTTAAACTTAAAAGAATCTAAGGTCACTGGTTGCTCTTGGTTCACAAAGTTTTCTAACTATTCACATACCTTGTTTATTTGAAGGCAGTCTGATTTCCCACTTCGAAAAATCAATTACTTTTCTTCCAAAAGTCTTTACTCTCTAAAGGGATGTTTTATTCATTTATTAAACATTATCAAATGCTCACTGTGAGCTAGCACTGCATAGGTACAACACTGAATCCGAATTTTTTTCTTGAGAAGTTTCTAATTGAGTCCTTTTCTCAGATGAGCATGGCTTGTGTCTGTGGTGTCACTAACTTGATTCATATCTGCTTCTTGTATTGAGCATTTACTGTGTACATTTCTATTTGCCCCAGCCTTTTAAGCAAAAGAGTTTAAGTATGGATAATGACAATCTCCCCAACAGATTCTTTTTTACAAAACTTTTTAAAGTTTATTGGTGTAATTTGCATATATATATATATATATATATATACACAAAAATGATCATATTCATCATATGGAATTTGTATCTTGATTCCTCTGTTTTTTCTTAATCTCCTCCCCACCACTCCACTTCCCCAAGTTTCTTGATTAAAAACTGAAGCAAGTGATCCATATATTCTTCATTTCATATCCATATTATCATCACAAAAATGAATCCTTATTTGTTTTGTAAAGCATCATCATTTAAATATATAACTGTTACTCTCTAGTTTCTGTGGATACTGATGGGCTACTATCACTTTTAGTGATGGAAATTCTAGAACTCTAACTTTCTTTTTGTATGACTCAGTTTAACCTGAATCTTCTAGAGTCCTGAATATACCTCTTAATTACACTAAAAAATTGTCTTCCAACTTGTTGAATAGCCTTCCAGTTCTCTGTTGTAGTAAGTGTCCTTCATTATGTTATAGGGGGCTTTTCTTTATTTCCCTGTCTTGTGAATTGCTGTGTTTAGAGATCTGGCAGTCACTTCTATGACAAAGAAAAAACTGCCAGAGGTGGTAGGTTATCTACTTCTTGGATTCCCTTTGTTTCGTGGTCCGTTATGTATCTGTGGCCCCATACAGTGTATAATTAGGTTGGGAAGAGAAAGAAAATTTGGTCCATACTTCACATGTCCATTTTCTTAGAACATTTCAAACTTTATAATTAGTCTTTCAGTTTGTATTAATTTCCTAATGCAAGCAATCCAATTCATGGTCAGATGTTACTGTTAACTCTTTAAAACACAAATGTATTTACACTCAGACACATCTTCTCGCACATTAAATAACACCTGCTTCCATATTTTTTCAGCATTCCCTCCATTCAGACTCATTCTAACATGAAGCTCTTTCTTTAAAAGCACAAATGCTTCTTGCTCCATGGAGGAATTCTTAACATGCATTACTTAATAAATCAACCCTTTCTCTGTATATCTTTTTATTATTTTTATAATTATTTAATGTTTCTCTCTACCCCTAATAATTCTTTGGCTGCAAATTTTACTTTGTCTAATCTTAGTAATAGTACACTTTAATTTCTTGGTTTTATACTTTTTGTTCGTAGCTTGTTAGTTGTTTTTTACTTTTTTCTACTTTAGTGCATGTTCGCAGTATATAATGTTTAAATTTATTATGTGGAGTTGGTACATGTACATAACACATTTTAATTCCTTTTTTCATATATTTTCTCTTCCTTTCTCCCCCTTCCTCCATTAGTTTTTGTTTTAAATCTTTTTATATTTTCCTTTTCCATTTTATTTTTGCTTCAGGCATGTCTTTGTATCTCTTAGCTGTATTTCTTTTTAGTATTATTAAATGCAGTCTAACAGGAGAATTTAAACCACTTACATTTATGGTTATTTGGATTTTTGTTTGCTTTGTTTCTATTTTCAAACCTCAATTTTAGCCTTTTTGACTGTGATTTAGACTGGTTATTTAACTTTCATGTATTCTTATTTTTGTTTTTGTGTTTGCTTTTGTTATCTAGAAAAAAATGATAGAAACAGGATTAGCTTATTGTAAAATTCATTGTATATGTAAAATGCTTAAAACTGTGCATAGTAAATGTAGTGTGAATGCTATTGCTATCACTATCAACATTATTACTACTATCTTGTATTTTCTATTTTAAGGCATTTTGCTTCTTGTTTTTCTAATCATCTGTTCCCTTGACTTAGAAATAACTTAAAATCTTTTTCTTCTGTCTGTGGGTTTAAAACTAAAAATTTTATTGCCATTATTTTATTGAGTGCCATATTTTTGTTTCTCTTAACTAAAATAATTTACACTAGAAATCACCTGTTCAGGGTATAATTCTGTGAATTTTAATATATGCACGGATTTTGTAGCCATCACCACGGGCAAGATTATAAACAAATTCTTTTTTTTTCTGGTATCAATATAGATAGATAGATAGATCTATCTATGTTTGTTTTTTTTTTTTTCAATTAGTAAATGTTGGTAGTGCATGCAATTTACAATAATCTTGGGGACTGGGTATATACTTAATACAGTTTGGTTCTTTTTTTTAATACCTTTCACTTTCCTTCCTGCCTCCTTCCCTCCTCTAAACCCTCTTTCCCCATTTTCATTTCTGATGATATTTTTATTTTTATTTATTTTATTTTTTTTTAAGTAAAGAGAGGTTTATTTAGCTTACAGTTTTTGGAGGTTTCAGTCCATGCCCAGCTGGCTCCAAGGCAGTGTGGCATGGCCGAGGGGCAGTCATTCATGGCAGCTGCAACTGACAAGAGTGAAAAGGTAAAAAGGGCTTGTTCATATTTTTAATTTTATCTGATATTTATGATATATAATGTTTATAGTCACTGACACTAACAATTCACAGAATTTCCTCATGCTGACTTTTGTAGTCAGACACTCCTTTTAACCTTTTTAACCTTTGCCAACTACTGATGTGCTTTGTCTCAAAAGTTTTCCTTTTTTCATCCAAAAGTAACCATATAATATGGTATAATGTTGAGATTGGCTTATTTCACTAAGAATAATACATCTGAATTCATTGCATGTGAAAATATGTGACATCTTGATGGTAAAAATTCTTCATTCTTAAAATATCTAGAGATAATCAGAGATAGAATTTTAGATTGACAGTTGTTTTCATTTAATTTGTAAATATATTTTCTATTGTTTACTGGGTCTGTGGTTGCTAATTAAAGTTTATTGCAAGTTTTTTATTTCACATTTTTAAAGATAATCAGGTATTCTTTCTATAAGATGTAGCTGTCTATACATATATTTATACACAGTATGTCAAAAATGTATGCACACTTCATAAATTAAAAATTTGTATAAATATTTTAGTACTAAATTTACTGAGACATCATGAGACTAATACAAGTTACTTTCGGCCTCTGCAGTTGCAAGAGGTGCTCAAAGTGGCGACCATTAGCTTCCGTACATTTAGTAATGCAATGAACTGCTGCTTGGGTAACCTTGGTCATTGAAATTGCTGCATATGTATTTTCAATTTCTTCTCTAAAGGCCAGCCGTGCAGTGGATTTTCTGTGACATATAACATCCTCTAGGCTCTCCCATGTGAGGGTAACACTATTTGTTGAAAAAAAAAATCATACTATTTTTCTTTTCCTGAATTACATATACATTTTTTCCCGGGATTGGCCCTCTCTCTCTCTCTTTCTCTCTCCCTCTCTCTCTTTCCTCATTAATCTTCATGAAACTTCAATAAACTTTACCTAAGTAGAGCTATTTTTGTCTTTTGTTTTTAGCTTTTCAGCTTTGTCTTTGCTTTATCTTTCTAATCTCAGAATACCTAGTTTTATCTAGTTCTGGAAATTTTATCTGTTCTTTATTTTATGCTTTTGATTCTTTGAGACTCTCAATAGATCTTTGTCTACTTTTTCATATGATTTTAAGATATCCTTATTCTCATATTACATTTTAGGTGAATTTCTCAATACCACATTTCAATTTATTAATTCTCGTGATTAATAGTGATGAATTTACAATTTATTCCATTAAATGAGTTATAAATTTTTAAACGTTTTACTTTCTATTTTAATATCCAAGATTTCTAATCTACTTACTCTTTTAAACTACTTGTTTGTATCTTGTTGTATATATTACTCATATACACTTTTATGAGGTGTGATTGGAAAATAAAGAAAATGTTTAAATTTTTAAAAATTGACTATAGTAAAATACACATTACCATTAATTCCCCTTAAACTACTCCCTCCTACTTTTGAGCACAATTATCCCATCATTCTTGTCACTTTCTGAAGTTGTTCTGAAAGTCCTCTTCGGAATCTTCAGCTGCACTGTCCTAGCTGCCTTGATGTCCTGACTTGATTGAAAATATTCACCATTTATAGTTATCTTGACTTTAAGGAAGAGCTGGAAGTTGCACAGTTGCAAATCTGGTGAGTAAGGTGGCTGAGGACACACTGTAATGTTTTATGAGTGTGTCTTTTCATTGAATTACACTTGGAAGCAGCATTCTATATATTTTTGATCACACCTATAAAGGCACAACTGTCTCAGACCTTCTCTATCACCCCAGCCACCAACCGAATACCATGCAGCGACCATAACTGGCACCACATAAACAGAAAAAATCATTCAGATGAAGCTTGCTTTAGCCCACAACTCACAAAATTATAAGACATAATGAACTCATAATTGGTTTAAGGCACTGAAGTTTTAAGGTAGTTTGTTACACAGCAATAGACAACAGCAACAAGGCCTTATTTTAAATCTGACTGTTTTCCTGCCTTTTTTACTCCCCACAGTCTCTATGACTCTTGCTACTGCTAGTCTTGGGATGCTCCACTGAAAGTCCCCATTCCCTAATCCAGAAGGAGGCCTTGAAGTGCTTGCCAGCAGGTGGTACTAGAAATATTGCTGATTGGATTCACTGAGCCAAAATCAGCTTGGCCCAGGTCCTGACTTCCATGCAGGACACTAGTATATTCCTTTCTCCCACCAGAGTCACTGAGGGTCATAAGAGTGAGAACCCTGTGGTCTTCCTGGAAGAAAAGCTCATGAGAGTTTGGGGCCCGCTAAGACTTTGAATCCCAGCAATGTCTCACCTGCATGCTAAGTGCCAGTCGCAGACTCCAATAATTCTCCAGCATTTCTTTTTAAGTGCTCCCAGGAGTTTCTAGTTCAAGAGGCTTCTGTGACAGGTATGTTGTCCTGGGCTCTCTCTTTTTGGATATACCCATTTCACCAAATTTTAGGATAGTGTTTTACCATACCACTTCAGTTCTCTGATGGGTCAAAGAAAATTTCAGTGTTTTTCAGTTTATCCTGCTTTTGCTCATAGTCATGACAGTGATGACTTCCAAGCTCATTGCATGGCAGAACTCATACTGAAAATCTGCCATGGCTTTTTTATTTTAAAATTTCACAATCATTTTATAATACATCTGCTATTGTTAAAATTTGCACCAACATTCAGGGACTCAAACTGTGAAATTACAATACTCTGTTGTTCAAATATTCTGAACATTTTCTTTATAATTATCCTTCATTATGTAAAAGTCTTTTTTAAAACTGCTTAATCACTCTAATATTAACACAAAAATATGCCCAAATTGTAAGTGTATAGAACAATGAATTTTCACCAACAGAAAGTCATCTGTGTAACTGGCATAAGATTAACACAGAGAATATTTCTATCACTCTCAGAAACATCATTTATGCCCTTTTAACTTTACTTATTGCCCCTGGTCCCCAAAAGATAATTACTATTATGACTTCTTGTAGGGCAAATTAGTCTACCTTGCTTCTAACTTCACATAAATGGAATCCTACAATATGTAGGCTTTGCATCTAGCTTGTTTGGTTTGATGTTATTTTTTAAAGAGTTAGTCTGCATTAGTATACATTGCTATAATCTGTTCTTTTTGCTCATTATCACAATTTATTTGCTACTTCTACTGTGGAGTGGATAAAGATTCACATAGTTTTGAGGGCTGCCAAAACTTCCTAATACATAAAAGTTTAGTGAAAATACATGTGCTTTTCTTTGACATATGCATAAAAGAAATTTGACTACTGGCTCATTAAGTATTGATTACTTTTGTCTTTCATACACATTGAAAGGTGAATTTTGTATTGGCTTACCTATACTCCCTTATCCCCTTATCTCTCTACTCAGCCAACACCATATAGACTATGTGAAACATCTGAGTGTCCTAAATCCTCATCAACTTTTGATATTTTGCCTTTTATTCTCCTTTGCTACTCTAAAATGTGCAGTGATGTTTCATTATGATTTTAACTTTCTCTTCCTTTAAAAGTAATAAAGTTGAAGGTCTTATGTTTGTTGACCATATGAACATGTTATGTATTATGATGAAGTTTCAGTCTGCCTATCTTCTTAGCTGGACTGGGCATTCTTTCTAGGCAGGGCTCACATCATTCACTTTTGCATCTCCCCAAACCTGGCACACTGACCTTTCTCATGTGCTTTTCAACTAGTATGACATGGATGCCAGCTTAACCGAATGAACATATAGAACACGTGGCATTTTCAGCTTTTATATCCCAAGCTGTGCCTGGTAACCACTCAAAGGATTATTCCTGGAGTCAATCATGCAAGTTTTAAACATTTTAAAAAACTTAATAAATAATTTTTCGTTGTCTACTATATATTGGCAATTATGTGAGGCTATGTTGGCAGAGAGTTTACGAGTGAGTCAGTGACCGTTCTTTTACTCAGGGATTATTGAGACCCCATGGCAGCCTAGAGTAAGTGCTGATTTTGAATGACCTTCCTTTAATGTAAGACCTTGGTATTCATTCCTCCACACTTCCTGTGCAATTGGATGGGGAGAAACTGATAAATAACCCTTTAAACATGTGATCTTGGAAGGCACTTTGAAATTTGGTCTTGAGATATTTCTGCGTAGCAATTTTGTGGAGGGAAAAAAATATTTTTCACTGACTTCTTTTTTTCCAAAAGTGATATGAAGCATGTAGAAAAGATAAAAACATCCAATTACTTGGATCCTAATTTCTCACATCTCCTGACCAGTCTCAAGTGTCAGTGTCCATTTTATTAAAGAAATCCTCTTCCTTGTCTGACATGGCTTTATTATCCTCCATAATAGCAGGTCTGGTGCCTCCGCCCCAAGGAGACACTCTTACTGGCACTAACTATGACACCTGGGGATATCATTTTGCCTCAAACACAATTTCCATTTTCTTCCTTTCTCATTGAAAAACTGTCCTATGGAATCAGATACTTTAATAAGATAGGTATTCATGTTAATAAAATGCCTTTCAGCCTGTGGACAGCCTCTTCCCAAGGAAGTGTGATAACCAGGAAGGTGATGCACAAAGCCAAGTATTTTTATGCTGCTTAGTGGGAGATCTCAGTATGCATTTTTAATAAGATTTTATTCATTTTGCTTCTCCCTTTTGATCAACTTGTGCTCCAGAAATTCAGGAAAAAATTAACTCTTCCACGCAAAAGCTACATGTTTTGTATACAAAGGTATCAATGTTAGCTGTTGTTTTATTAAATATTTGAAATCACTCATAGTTTTGACCTGTTGGCAATCAGGTGACACTGGTGTATCTCCACAGTTATTCTTATGCCAGCTCCTTCCCTCTGTGCCCTGTGAAGAGATAAATGATTTCTGTTGCACCACATCTTGCATCTGAACTAGTCTAGGGTTTCAGGCCTCATGCACTTCCCCCTCAGTTATAAGTAGGAATTTCCTGGGATGATTGTTGCATACCATGGACTTGAACCTGTCTTAGAAGTCATAACATGGCAGCTGAATTTTCTACCTGTCCCATCCTGGCTCAGGTTTCAGTGACTCTGGTGCCATCATGTCTGATGTACATAGGTGTCTTGGTTACTTTTTATTTGTTGCTGAGACAAAACACCTGACACACAAACTAGGGAAGGAAAGGTTTATTTAGCTTACAGTTTTTGGAGGTTTTAGTCCACAATCAGCTGGCTCCAAGGCAGGGTGGCATGGCACAGGAACAACACTTCAAGGCAGCAGCCAAGCAAAAGCAGCCAGAGTAAAAGGAGCACCAGAGCAAGCCTCTTCTCCTTTATATAGTACACAGGACACCCCCCCACCAGGGTGGGTGTAGCTTCCACAAACATCCTTGCCTTCCTTTACATAGGATGAGGATATTTACCAAGTAAGACCCCTGGCTCCCTGCTGAGTCTCTCAGCTAAACTTTTGACCTTCTCAAATTGACACAATGGCCAGGTAACTGCTTATGTTCTACACCCCAGGATGTAGCTCTGCTGCCTTACTTAATTAAGCTGCTACACTTCTCAAGTTGACACAATGTATAAACTGTAACAATAGGAGAATGGTTTTTGCCAAGCACCTCCACTTCTCCAACCCCTCATCATTTCCATAGCGACACAGATGATGCTGAAATGTTCAAGGGACCAAAGATCTGTGTGCTCTCCAGTCACCTTAGGGCATTAAAGTCATACTTGAACTAATGCGGAAGAAGGAAAAGTGCTTCTTTGCTCACTGCAGTATTAACCATTTTCAAATATGTCCTCAAGCAACACACCTTACGCCCCAGTGTCTCACTGGACTTGTAGTGAAACACTTCCATTTCCCATCTGTTGGCCAAATTCCCAGTGACTAGCAGCATGCTGCGCTTACCTCTCCCTCTCCATAGCCATGGTCAAGTTCCCCGATAGGCTTCTCCGTTCTGCTTTTCCTTTCCTTAGGCTGTGCACCTCCCCGAGGGTAAAGGTGCCTGTCTTTGTGGTGGCTTGTCCTATAGTTCATCTGACAGAAAGTCTGCTCTCAACCATACTTGCAGCTTCTCAGGCTTTTTTTTTCTGGGACTCCGCCACAAATGCTATCCCTATACCCTGCCCACCTACCACAGCACTTATTCTTGAAGTTCCTTTTCCTATCAGTAAGTACAACTATTTGGAGAAAATAGGGAATATTCCCAGTTTTCCATTCTAAACTAAGCTTAAATTTTGTATTTAGTGTTCGTAAGATTCTTTGCTTCATTTCCGAGGTTCTAAGTTCTTCCATTTTTCCAACTCACATACTTTTTTTCTTGACTGTATCTACTTCTTAATTCCTATTAACTGCAAACACTCACGTAACACTGGGCCTGAATCCTTGCTCTTGGGTACTGTTTGAAACCTTTGATTGCCACTCTGTGGTAGTTATTCTATACTCTTTTGATTAGTCACATATTTTGACTTCTTTTAGTCTATTCAATGCATGTATATGTGAGAGAACTATAGACAAGGCAGTGTAGTTTTGGGTAACATGCCTCAAAGTATACCCTTGAAAAAGGCAGAAAAGGAAGGAAATGATGTTGCGATGGAGAATATAGAAGGATTGAAACCAATAACCAGGGATGGAGACAGCATTAAAAGATAAGAAAAGTCTTCTTGAATTAGTTATTATTTTTTCTTGCTCAGTCTCATTCATTTGTCACCTTTTCTGGTAACAGCTCCTAATGTATGAGCTTGATTGAGTTAATGCTATCCCCTGTCATCCTTACCAAAACAGTAAATCCAGGGATAGACATATGACTTTTATTGAGCCAACTGAAGATATTCTTCTGGAATTTTCCATGAATACTTTTTTCTCTCTGGTCTAGAGGCATTTGCCTGCACACGAAGAGACCAAGCCTTTAGGAAGAAGAAATGAAGGCTTTCCATTACGGGAATGGGAAAGAGAGAGAGAGAGTCCAGACAGAGATCTGACAAGTGTGTCACTAGATCATGCAGTGCCTGAGGCTAGATCCATCACTTTCCTTGGTGTTGTAAGATCCTCTTTTTTATGTTGCTTCAGGATTTGCTTAAATTGGATGGTTCAGGATTTTAGTCCACTGCAACTAAAAGAGATGTGATTTAAATGTTTTCTAAATGAGGTGACGCCAGAGTTGAGTGTTGGAGGAGATCTTTACAGAAAGAGAACCATTTTGAGGAAACACTTTGGCTATATGTATATGATATATAAACAATACATAAATGTTGTGTAAATATGAGTGATAAGGACATTTGTGAAATGGGAGGGGAAACTATTGCAAGGATGCTGAAGAATCATTTCCTTGTGAGATCAAGCAAAGAAGTTTGAGGTTTTTGCCCTGAAGGCAATAGTAAAATAATATATTTTAGGGAGGTAGCATTGGTACTCTAATCTTTTTGCACTTCAAGTCATTTGCAAATTGATCTGGCATAGGACAAAAATAAAGACAAGGAGGAAAGTTATTCAGTTCCTGCATTAGTCCACTTAGAAGTGACAAAGATCTGAATTAAGGATGTAGTGTTATGACAGAGAAAAGGGGCCACTACAAGGGAGAACACAGAGGTAGAATTGCCAGCAGATACTGTAGGCCACCAATGGACCAAAGTGTCATTGCACTGGGCTGGGGACACAGGAGAAAGAGATGGTCCAGAGGAAAGTGAGGCATTTGTGCAGGGTACCTGGGAGAACAAGTTGTCTGGATGTCATTGCCAAATGAATCTTAATAAAATACTATTTTCAGTATATTTCTTCATGTCTTAAAATATTTTATAGGCAGGACAAGTTTAGATTAGTTGATTTTTAAGGTTTCTTCAACTGATTTTTTTTAAGAAGAAGAATTGATTATATGTCACTGCCAACAAATCTACACCAAGGTTCAAATTCTAGCTTCTCTTCCTGGCTTTTAAGTGTTCCATTCTAATTTGGCCTCCCTGCACTCTTCTAATCTTGTTTACAGATGCTTCCCTTGCCACCCCTCTGTGGTAGAGAGAGCAGTTCCTTTCATGCTCCTGTAGATGCTGAGTTCATTAAGGTGCCCACATCTAAAATTCCTTTTCTCTCTCCTTTCTTTTTCCATTGGTGTAGCCCAGCTAGTCCTCTGTTCCTCTGGGATGGCTTTGTTTTCCATGTGCTCTTTGCTGTAGCCTTGGTATAGTTTCTCTGAACATCCTCTTCTATGCAAGTGCTACATAATACAATTGGTTATACATATTCCCTAATATTTAGAGCCCTAATTATTTCACATATATGAGTTTGCTTATTCAGCTAAACCTAGTGCTCTACTTAGGGATTTTCAGTGTCTGAATCAGTGCTGGTTAAACTGTAGAATATCATACAATCCAGTTGTATGTGTTCTTCACTTCTACAGGGTTCTTACTTTAATCTCACTTTTCTGCCAGAATTTCATCGGTACATCATTTAAAATGGGAAAAGAAGGGGAAAATGTTAAAAGAAGGATAAAATGGAAATATAACTTTGTAAATGAGGGGAAGAAGGGTTAAAGGGATGAGAGGGGATTGGAGAAAAAAGAGGAAAAATAATATATCATGTATAGGTACAAATTCCCTGATGAATGTGATCATTGTGTGTATCTAAATAGTACCAATAAACAATAAAATTTTTAAAATTAAAAAAATTTTTAAACATTAAATAAAATGCAGTTCATAATTTATCTTACCTGTGAAGTTAGGTCACAGTCTGAACTGAATTTTTCTCTCTCTCACTCTTGTTCTTGCTCTTTGTACACACACACACACACACACACACACACCATACACATACGTATATATACATATATAACAAGTTTATGACGATTTGGGCATATCTTGGTAATAGCCTTCCTCGGATAACATACAATATATATGAGCCAAACAAGTTTCTTTTAATATTCCTAAACTTCCATGCCCAAAGTAATTAATACCCCACCCTTGGAAATATTTTTGCAAGAAGAAGAGCTAACATCTGTATCCATGGAGCCCCATTAGCACATTGCAGCATGAGGAGAAGGTTGAACTCATCTAAGGAATAAGCCCATCAGCTGACAGAAGGCAGGTGATGAGATCTCTCACCAGATTAAAAAAGGAAGGGCAGCAACTCATTAGGAAACACAGAGATGTCTGCTTAATTACTTGAAAAATGTCTGAGCCAGTACATTTTATGACACCTGGAGGGTATAAACATGCCCATAAATTTAATTAATTTTCTTTCTTCTTTCATTGCACCTGTATGGCCTAAAGGAAAAGAAGTCTAATGAAAGTACAATCAAGCACTTCTGCTGGACTTCCACAATTCATTTGGGCAATATTCATAAAATGAAATACTGAATTTCCCATCAGTTTATGGGGAGAATGTATTTGGAAAAATGCAGCCCAGCAGTGAAATTATGCCCACGTCAAACTCTGATCAATGGCTCCTTCAGCTTTATTTCCAAGAAGAGCTTAAATCTCTTTATAGATATATTAAAATATATTTAATACTCATAAATCTCAAAGGAGAAACTCAGAACTAGATATTATTGTTGTCCTGGAGGAAAACGTTATATGAGAACTAGAAGGCTTAAGGGAGTTGATCAAATCCATAGAGCGAGTAACCTCATTTGCTCTTTGTTGTACAAAGATAGCACACATATTTTTGTTAAAAATCTTTAAATTGATGATATTGGTGCTTTTATCAACTGTAATCTTGATTGTAGAGAGATGCTTGTATGTCATTTATAATAATGTTATACATTTAATGAGTGCTATTTTCCCACAGACTGTGCCAGTATCTTATATCTCTTAGACTGAATTGTCAGACAGCACTTCAAGCAAAGTAATACATCATCTGCATGAGATTAAGGAGTTTATTCAATGTCTCATAGCTAGAAAGTGTTAAAATTAGGATTCAAATCCAGGTCCTTTGACACCAAACTCTATGCTCATTTAGTTTTATTATATGAGTAGAAAAGTCAAGCCATTTTTTGTCTTATAAATTCAGTACCACTGAACATATGAAAAGTTCATAGAGAAAAATTGTGTTCTTAGAAAAATCTTGACATCATTGAGCTTTGCATAGTGAGTTATTCACTGGAGTTTCTTAACATAGCCTGAACAATCTGTCTTTCCCAGTACTTACAGAACAAAATTCCAACTGTGTATGAGTCCATTTAACCTAAAAATACACATGCTGTACCCAGTTGTTCCTACAGCAAATGAGAAAGAGCTTCTTTGCTTCTGTGTTGTAATACAAAGAGAAAGCAAACTGAGTACCTACTATGTTCACAAGATCCTCAGGCTTTTGCATGTATTGATCCACTTGACGTAAGTTCCTTGCATGATGAAGATGACCATTCAGAAGCCAGACATGTTATCAGCTAATGCCTACTGGGAACACCCTGGGCCAGTGCTGCCTATCACTTTGAAATCCCACTTTTAAAAAATACAGTGGTGAATGCCAAGACTCAAGCCAAACATATTCCAGGGTGATTTGAAAATTGCTACTAGATAAAAGTAAATGAAGTATTTTCATTTTAGTAAATTTCTCATTCTGTCGTGAAATACTGCCGTTAGTACTGTTTTGAGTTTTAATCTCTTGTAAACTCATTGACTGTTAATGTTTAGTGGGCTCATAAACTAATTTGAATCGATCTGATTTTGCACAATCAAGCCCATTACACTTGTTTCAATTTCTTGCATCACAGCTTTAACATCTGGAAGCTATGAAAAGCACAAAAGCTGATCTAAAGAGACTGTCACAAGAAATCATGTTAAAGGACATATTATTAAGACTTCGCTAACCATCAGCATTAAAACTCCAGCCATGTTTTCCTTTTTGTATTTTACATCGTAGAGGGGAGTACAGCAAGGAGCATCTGTGGAAGGACTCCTCCAAAGCACTACCTGGGAATCTTGTTCCCAAAATAGAGGCTTCTCTAAGTACCTAAGATGCCTAGGGAGGCTTCCCATTCCCCGGCCTGATTGGTTTAACCCATGCCAATTATTAAATGAGCTCTGACTAGTTCCTTAGTGGTAATTTGGACATAATTAGCTCTAGCTAACAAAATCCTGTGGCAGAATCAGAAGTAACTTTCGTATACAAGATTCTGAACAATCACGTGTGCATCAGCAAGCTTTATGCCTTTGTGCTTTTATAATCATTTTTTCTTTGAAGAAGGTAGTAAACAAGTAATTCTGCCTTTGAAAGCACAACATTTCAAAAAAGAGCCAGCCTGTGATTTCATGCCAGCCAGAGCAAAGGAGAATTAAAGGATCAAATTCATTCACATATTCACATGCATTTTTAACCTTGATTTAGATTTACATATGTTCGTGTTTCTTACCATTTTAAAAATATCCTCTATCCTGTATTGTGTATGGTGTCAGCTTTTGTGAGTATGCCTGGCACGAGGGCTGAGAGGTGGGTCTCTGCCTTCAAAGTGCTTGTCCCATCTGAGCTTCAACACTCAGGAGCTGTGTGAGTTCAGGCAATGGTTTTACCTGCTTTTAGCCTCAGTTTCTTCATTTGGCAGAGCTTTATCTCATGAGATTGTTTGAAATAGCAAATGAGCTAAAGGAGTTAGAATTTTGTTTGGCAGAAAGTGTATGATAAGTATAATGTTATGCATTTTAAAGTTGTTTAAATAGTATCCTTATTTACTATGGAGCACAACACACTTATTGTGGGCAAGAGTAAAATATAGAAAAATTAGAAAAAATGGCATTATTTCCCTTCATCTCAGTAGTAAGAGGCAATTAATACTACCATGTTGGACTATTTCATTCCAACCATTTTTTAATTGAAACTTCTCTACTTAATATCAATAGAACCATGACCAACTCTTTTAACTTCTGTATGCCTTGATTACCCTGTCTGTAAAATAGAGGTAATGCCCTATTTCCCTGAAAATAAGACTTAAATAAAATGTAATCAGCCTTGAAAACTACAGCTCAAAAATGCCTTCCTCAATCAGCTTGCCTTACCTGCCATTACGGAGCTAACCAGCATGAGAATAGCAAGGTATCATTTTCTGTGTAATACTGGCTATCACCATAGAAATGAACAGTGCTAATTTTCCAGTTAGGTCTTACGTTCCTGGAAATATGAGTTGCAGCACTTAAATCGCAGGGCTATTGTGAAGACTAATTGAGATAGTTCGTGTAAGTCACTGACAGCATAGTGAATGTCTGATATTTAGGTTAACTACATGAAATTGATAATATTTACCATTTTTTGACCTATGAAAAAGTCAATTTTGTACAGTCAGTCTAATAAGAAGAGTTGAATATGTGTTAGCTTTTCTGATAAGGCTGTGCAGGACTGTGATGGTATAACTACCCTGAGGTTTCAGCCCTCAGAGAGGCCACCCTCATTCTCAATCCCGGTTTCCTAGAGTGACTTTGGGTGACTGATTTGATGTAGCTAATTCTCAAAGTGCTGATCTTTGCAATGAAGATTACAACAGAATCTAAGCTTTAGAGTTGGTGTGAGAATTAAAGGCGGTAGCATCAAGTCCTTAGCATAGTACCTGGAATGTAATTAAAACATTTAAGTACTTATAAAACTTTACTGCCAGTAGTCACAATTGTATCCTGGGAGTACTCCACAGTTGTGCATTACCAAGTACATAGCAAGTGTGCTGGATATTGTTGGATGAGTAAAACAGTGTCCATGGAATGAAGACGATATTGGTGAGGAAGTGTTTTAGAGATGAGAGCCAAAGGGACTCCATAACATACCTAATTTAAAGGAGAGAGCCAAGTGGGAAGATGTCTATAACAAGAGTCTAAGCCTGGGGAATGAGAAGACTAGTGAATTTTGGAACAGGAAAGGACATGGTGGGTGAAAAGACAGCATCAATTCAGAATCTATTTGGGTGCATATAAAGTTATGAGTCTAGTAAAAAGTCCAACATTCAATACTAGAGTTAAGGAAAGAAATAGTTGCTGTGGGACAGGTTTGAAGTTAATTTTAAGAAGTGCATGTGAGCTAGTTCTCCTTAACTTTAGAATATTTAGGAATGCCAAATGTGATTGGAAAATAGTAAAAGAAAAATTGCCATTAATCCCTCTCAAAACACCCCCCTCACTTTGAACACACTTATCCTATAAATCTTGTCACTTTCTGCAGCAGTTCTGAAAGTTCTCTTTCTGGGGTTTCTTCAGTTGCACTGTCATGGCTACCTTGCTCTGAATCTATTTAAAATGTTTACCTTAGCCAGGTGTGGTGGTACATGCCTGTAATCCCAGCACTCTGGAGGCTGAGGCAGGAGGATTGTCACAAGTTCGAGACCAGCCTGGCCCAAAAAATGAGCTCAAGGCCAGTGTGAACTGCACAGTGAGACCCTGTCTCAAAAATAAATAAAATAAAGTAAAATAAAATAAAATAAAATGTTTACCTTTTGTGATCATTTTGACTTTGTGGAAGAGCTAGGAGTGGCACCGTACCAGATAAAATGAACAAGGACACATAGTAATGTTTTATTTGAGTCTACTTTCTGTTGGTTGGTACCTAACAGTAGTTTTCACCATATTCTTGATCACACTGCAAAAAGATACTCAGAAAAAGAAGAACTCCAGAAACACTTCAAAAGGTGAAGAACAGTGAGACTGGTGCATTGAAGACGTGGGAGAATATTTTGAGGAGGGTTAGTGACAATGTGTCTTTCACTGTAATTTTTTTTTAATTTAAGCATTCAAAGTTTAATCTGATGTTATGGTTTCTGTTTAGATGCTACCCCCTCAAAGCCTCATGCAATCATGGGTGGTGAGTTTTTCAGAGGTGGCTGTTCCTAGAGTGTGTGGTGCTGGGATCAAGGATGTGTGATTAGTAAATCTGTTCACTGATTGGTTTAGCACAGTTTGGGCTAGATTAAGGGTGTAAGTGCTACACCCACACTGGGCAGGTAGCATGCATACAATATAAGGGACAGAAAGAGGCTTGTCTTCCCACTTGTTGCTTTGCTACTTTCTGCCCTCCCTGAACTGTTCTCTGCGAAACCACCCTGTTGGGGGAGCCAACCAATTATGGACTGAAACCGCTACAAACTGTGAGCTACATAAACCTTCCCTCCTTTAACTTTGGGTATTGGGTATTTTGTCTCAGCAAGGAGAGTAAAGTAGCTAACACACTTGATAAGTTGTGGAAGGTGTTAAAAAAAACCTTCTATCTTTTCCAAACACTTTCAATAGTGTGGGTCTGTGGTACAGCAAATGAATACGTATTTTGACAAATTGCTTAGATGCTGCTGCTATAACTTTGGACAAATCACTTGATCTGAGTCACAGTTTGTGCCCTTGTTTATTGGTAATAATATCTACATTTTGTGCAGTGTAAAGGTGAAGAGAACCTGCAAGGGAAGCAGTGCGGGAAGGAGATGGCCCATAAGGAGGTGTTCAGTATTTTGGAAAGCGTGTGTACATATGTGTGTGTTATATGTCATGTAAGATAAGCAAGTAATAAGTTTCTGGAAAAAATGTATGATTATCACATGGTATCACATGTGATATTACAGTTGGTAAAGGGAGAGAAAGACAGAAATCCAAGAAGGAGAGTTTGAGATACAGAAGCCATAGAGGAGAAAATTGTGTCCACACTCAAGAAACTAGGATATAACAGGTGGGAAGAAGAATACTGGATGTCCCAGATTTTCTGTGGAGTAAAGGACTATTCAATGTCATGGGAAGATGTTAATGACATGTTTTTAAATAAAATATATAATAAATTAGAATGACTTCATTTTGTGTTACATTCACGATTGTGTTAATATGCTGTTTCTAATTTCATCTTTTTCCGCAACTGTAGGCGCTAGTTTTTCTATGATTAGATTAGTTTTATAATGAAAATAAAGTAATGAATATTATTCTTGAATTCTTTGAGTTGAGCCAGGGAGTCTCTGGTGATAACAGAATTAAGAGAAAGGCTTTTTCTTTAGGTAAGAAAATATTTCTGCTTGACTGTTAGGTGAAGTAAAGGGTAAAATCCTGGAAGAATCAGTTTGGAACTGTGTCAGATCATGAGGTGCTCATTCGAATAAAGAAGGGAAACAACTTATGAGGGAGTGTGAAAGACACGATGACCATAAAGAGAGCTTGAAAAATAAAGGTATTATCCTTTACATGAGAATTTTGAAAATGCAAGGTTAAAATGTTGTTTTAAGATTTTTTTATTAGAGAAAAAAGTCACAGATTTGATTCCCTAATGGCCCAATTAACTTCTTCCCATTCCTGTAGGCTAAATAATTTCCTCTAATATCAGACACCTGTTTTGTAGAATGATGCCAAAGTCATAAAAAAAAAAACCCTGTGAAAGGGCAGATGAATGGATGATTGCAAATTTATTGGCATTTTGTAGGGTAAACCTCAAATGCATTCATTGCTAAGGCACCCCAGTCTAACACAGGCCGGCCTTGCCTGAAGATCTGCTGAGTTTGAATTTAAGTGTTTAAAACTCTTAACCAGGGTCCTTGTTCTGGAGTTTCTGGCCTGGAAAAAGATTACTATAAAAATATTTGTCCTTGGAGATCTAAGAAACACATTTTGAAGAAAATTGATGCTTATCCAGACTCTTGAGTGCGATGGTAGCAGAATTCTAAGGCCAGTGATTTATGACGTGATCTCTCCTGTAATGAGTCTCAGTTTTCCTGTATATTCAGACCGTTTCACCCTGTCCACACTTAACCACACAAAGAACTCCTCGAGAAGATGATAGAGCACAGTCTCCAGAGAAGAAGCTATTAGAGTAGCTTCTGTGGTCAGACATTTGTGGGTCCCTGAAGATTTTATTAAGTGGGATTTGATTCAGTTTTCCTGCCTGGAATGCTGCACTTTCAAGTGTTCCCTCCTGGATTACTGTCTGATTTTCTTCTGAGATATTGCATGGTACTTAACAGATGCTATAGGACTGCAGTGCATTCATTTAATTGTGCAGAAATAATAAAAAATTAAATTGCATCTTAGTTTATATTTTACAACAGAAGCCGAATCTATAGTACTTACCAATGTGAATGTTGGTGTCACACGGAATCCAGTTTGACCTCTGCAAATCAATAGCTCTGATACTAAGGCTTAGTTTCTTATCTGTTCTATACAAGCGCTTCCCTTATACAGACTGTGGTGAACAGTAAATAAGACAAAGTACGTCTATCAATTGGTATAGTACCTGGCATATAATAAATATTTAATAAACATTAACGAGTACTAATTACTATTTGTACTGTTATTGTTGCTCTTAATCCATACACTTAAACAAGAAAATAAAAGAAGCTTGTTCCAAGAGAAGACATCAATATACCATTCAACCAGAATTCATGATTTCAAGGAGATCAAAGTTGAAAAATTAGCAATTTCCCTTTGGTGACCAATGACTCTGCACAAGAGCTTGACTTTGAAAAAGTACTTTTTGTGTACAATCCAAGATTAGGGTATTTAAAGATATCTACAGTCTTCTCATAGATCAAGGCAGGTAAGAAGCACCTGTTTCCTTTGTAGGACAAAGAAAAATGGCATCTAAATTAAAAAACAATTTAAAAGCTCTTGCTTGTCTTCAGTGGTAGGTTCTGTGTCAAAATAGATAAATAAATCTGAGCAAGTTTCCTGGGTAGGTAAAACAACACAGATTAGTGTTCAAACACTATTTTGTGATTAGGTATATCTAGTTTTAAATCCCATATACATCATTTTGCTGGTTACAAGTACCTGAGCAAGATACATAATGTCTTCAAATCATATCTTCTAACTTTTGTGCAAATTAATTTGATACTGAAAGCAAAGTAGCAGTCTACATAGACTAATTAAACCATGTTATTGTTTCTGCATATGAGAATGTGACCTGGGTGTGTAAGAAAGCTTTTGTGTGTGTCAAGATAAACTTGAGACTTAGTTTTCCGATTCTCGATTATTCTATCAATACAAAAATTTAAATAATCCACAGATTGTTTGTAGAAACTTTTCCACACAATTACCATTTTAAATGCTAAAATAACCATTATGACAAACACAGACTAAAGAAGTACATGTGTAAGATCTGGGGAGGCACAGACCCCTCAGCCCAGCACTGTTCCAAGCACCTGGCAGGTAATGTCTATTCAGACCTTGCATCAGTGTTTTGAAACAGGGAAATTTCATCTGCATTCATAGAAAACTAAGAGTCACAGAGAGTAAGTGTCTTGCCAGAGTTTTGCAGTATATATGAATGGAGAGACACTCGGTTGCCTTTAAAGCCAGTTTGTATCTACTGTCAGTTGTGTAGCATGTAGAAATGAAATATTATTATGATTATGTTATACAACAACAAACCCCCACTCTGTCCCAGTGTACTCTTGTGAGTCTTCATTTGACTAAATTGATCCCAGATGTTAAATGCTAAATGCAATTCACCATTTTAGGTCTTTTCATTCCTTCCTGCTATTCATATACAACGATTAAGAAGCAAGATGTTACATTCAAGATAAATGACACGTTAGGGTTCCTTTCCCCCTCCCTCAGTGTGTAAAAGAAGAATTTTGTGATGAATGTGACAAAAGTTTTATTTCTCAGGAATAAAACACATGTAGACTCATATGCCTCCAGGGCAGTCACATGCAGGATGCTGCTCAGCACCCAGCAGGCACAAAATGGCAGTGTCTTACCCAATGCATGAGTCTACCTCTAGTACTCTTCATTTGCTTAATACAAGTAGTGGTTCCACCAGGTCATGCCAGCCCAAGGATGAAGTATAGCTGTCAAATAATAGTGACAAACAATATTTCTTTGACTATCCACTCATTATTTATATGACACCTCATCCTTTTATACAGGCACCCTCAGTATTTCCAAGAAGATTTGCTCACAAAGTCTTCCCCAGTAATGGACTATTTTTTCTGGGTGTGTTCTAATTCCTGAAGTGGTGGCATTGTGTACACTGGTGAGGCCTCTGAAGCAGCCTCCAATTTTGGTGCTCCCAAGAAAAGATATGAAGTCCCAAGGGCACTGCTTGGTTCAGCAACTGAGCAGCACCAATGATTCACTGAAATTTTTGAAGCCTCAAGTTCTCTTTGGTACACTTTAAACCAAGAGAGAAACCCATTTCTCCATTAGAACGTCAAACTCTATGAACTGTATGAATCAGAAAAAGGATGTAGAAGTGGATCCTTCACCTGCAGGTCTGTTCTTCAGATGTGTCTGTTTGCAGTGTGACCTTGAACATCTTTTGATCTCTACCTAGGTTTCATCATGTGTGAAGTATGGTTAACAGTAGTACTTAACATGCAGGTTGCACGTGGTTCAGTCTGAGGCCACTGCCACTATTGTAGGAGTGCCCAGATCAAACTGGTGCAGGCTCTCAGGGTAGCAGAGAGATGCTAATGTTCTGCTCTTTGGATTTGTATTTACAGCTCCTCTCCTTAAAACTCAGCCATGAGCTGGAGGATGCTGTGAGTAGCACTTGGCTTTTTTCAGAAATGCCTTGCTCTCCAACTCTGTGGCTCTAACCTTAAATTACATTTGTGTGCTTTAATTATTCCTCCTTTAGGATTGACTGTTCCCTAGCTAGCTCCTCAGTACCTTGAGCTAGGGAACAGCTCCAGCAGGCATCCAAAAAAACCAAGGCATGGGTGATGTTTGAATTCTTGCCTGAATTTTATTTTTGCTTAAGCTGGATGCAAGTATTCATATTCTCTCTGTCTTACACACACACACACACTCTCTCTCTCTCTCTCTCTCTCTCTGTCTCTCTCTCTCTTTCTCTCTGTCTCTTATGTTTTGTGCAACACCTTAAACCTTCAATTGCTTTTAATGTTGATTTAGACATACTTGAATTTTTATTAAGTCCTATTCAATGATATTTCAACAGAGCATCACTATGAGATGATATTTTACATGACACTTCCCAAGTAATCTTCTTATGATGCTAATTGGTTCTTTTTCAATTACCTGAAGCTGGAATTCAAAAACTGTAGACCACTGAAAATATTTACTTCAGTAGCTTATTTTAAAAATACCCATTTACATGATTCCTACACATTTATCATCTGTGCTCCTCTTGTTCTCATTCAAGCACTACATGAGTATCAAGTAAACCACATAGGCTACTCTTACCTCAAATTTAAAATATTTAATTTTTTTCTCTAGATTATCCTTGAATCACAAGGATTTTCTTCTAAATAGAAGGATAAAACAATGTCTCCAAGACAAAAACAGCATTATTTTTTCACCAAATAGCTAAATAGAACTTAATTATTTATCTTATGATCTTTTCTCTTTTCCTCTTTATTGATCTTGTTGGATATTGAAACTGTACTCAGTACTCACTTGTTACATGACAAAAAATTTCAAAACCATGGTATCAGATTGACTATTCTTTTGTGAACTCTAAAACTCATTCACATAATTATTTTTGATCTGCCATGTCAGTAAAAATTCCAATTTAGGCTATAGTAAATTCCCTGCACATTTGCATGATAGTCAAATGACCATTCCCCCTAGTATATCTCTGTTCTCACTGTGGTTAAGAAAGCACAAGTACTCCTTTCAGTGAATCCAGGATTTTATCTCAAGTGGCAAACTGGTAAAAATGCCTCAGGGATGCATGAAACAACCACAGAGTAGCATCACTGAATGCCTTTCAAGGAAGGAAGGCTTAAAGCCCAGGCTAGCAAGTTATTAGACAGACTAGACCTTTTTGTCTTGAGCAGATGCTCAGACTACAGTGAGTCTAGGAGGTTAAATATGTCATAAACAAAGAAAGATTCTTCAGATGCCAACACTACATAATAATTCAATGAAAGGCATTTATGTCTCTATTTAATACATGCATGTCCTCAGTTGATCCAGCATTGGCCTTTGTAGCCCCATCTATAAACATTTGATGTCATTTTTTCCTCATGTGTGCCTTCTCTGAAAATAAGAGCCAGTGGGGAATACGAAAGCTGGAATGACAAGGTTTCTTTTCTGTCCTTGCAGGCACTTAATCCTGTCAGTCTAGAGTGACTTATTTATGATATGTTTAGTACATTTTAAAGTTATTGTTATGTATTTTCAAATGAAAATTTCAGAAAAGCATTCAGCTCTGAAGAAAGAGAAAATTGGAAAAATACTTAGAGATGGAGATACCAAAGTGTCAGGCTACTCTGTGTGGACTGGAAAAGCTGATCTCTGTTACA
>RJWM01000143.1:0-231892 GCA_004363535.1 Dasyprocta punctata | reverse complement strand
TGAGTATTTCTGCATTTACCATACATTCTTTTGGAAATGATGATTATTCTCTGAGAGGACTCTGGGAAAAAATATGTTGGTTTCTCTCCTGGAGAATGCAAATTCATTTCCCTTCCAAGTTACTCTGCTCGGCAGATCCCTGGGAATATATTAATGACCATAAACACAGAATTTATTTCTTTAGAAACAGTATTCTCTGGTCTCTGGGAAATTGTTTTATTTGTAAGGATAGAAAGCACTGGTCTCAGAATTTTTCACTGAGACAAAATACAGAATACAGATCTAGAAAACTGAGTGTCGCATAGATAAATGATGATGTAGTACTCATCCTAAAATGCGTAGTTTGTTCTTATTTGCTGAACTATTAAACCTGTTTATTTTACTCACTTAATAAGGACCTAAAATGATTGTGAAACACATAAGTAATAATGACACCATACAACATTTGTATTTCTTGGGTGTAACAATGATAGGATATGGAAAGATAACAGTAATATGCTTCACTGCAGATTCCTACCAAATCCTTAATAAGTTGGTGTGAGACAGAATCCTGAACTGCCTGTGTTCTTTGCAGGATGGTTCCACATGGAAGAGCAGAGAGAGCTCTAAGAGCAAAATTAGTGTGAGGTCCTGGGTAGGTAGAAGCTGAACCCAGAGTGGAATTTCAAGGACTCTGGATTGATCAACAGAGTAGGATTTGAATAGTGCCTCCAATGTAGCAGCCAAACAAATTCTCTACACTTCTGTTTCCTGGACTATTTTTCCTTTTCATTTTTGATCTTAGATATGTTTTCCTATATTTAAAATAGGAATGTTAATAAGATACACTTCAATGAATTTTTGTGATCTTCAATCTTGCATTATACAGTAATGTGTTTTTAAATGTGCATCAGAAGGATGAGTAATTTCTAGGTCTGTCAAAAACCTAGTTTAATGCTGAGAGCCTAGAAATTCATTTGATTCACTAGCTGGCCTTGGTAGATGACACAGCACCACTGTCCAGTTCCTGATCAATTTCAAAAATGACTGAATTTACCTGTCTTCCATCTTAGGATGGGTAACTTCCCATATTTTATCCACATTTTGAATCTAGTAGAGAAAAGAGGGAATCATTTTAGAATGATAAAGGGCTTGAACTTTGGGGTCAGATATAGATTGGTTTGAAGCCAGTTTCTGGTAATCATTAAATATATGACAAAATACTCAACACTTAGAACCTCAGTTTCTGCACCTGTTATACATTTAACGTATCCAGAGTGGCCTCTTGGTCCTGCATGTGGTATTCTTGGATATGTTGGTACACAGACGTCTAGTAAATAAACTTCGGAGTTAAGGACTTACTTCAGCTCCTGACTCTACTGTTTACTGCCAGTAAGTGGTGTTTCATTCAGCAAAGTGACTCACACTGAATACAATTCTGTGTGTCTTTTTAGCAGGTTATGTACTTTTTTCTAGGGTTATTTATTATATCTCGAGGACAGCTCATCTCAGATGACTAGCGTTTTGCTCTTTGTAATATTAGTACATTAGATTATCACTTATTTCCAAATTAATTACAATTTTGAGCTTTTCACCCTTCATTAAATTATATTGTGTCACAAAGAAGGGTAAATGAATAAACTGATTTTAACTCCTGAAGTGATGCCTGTTAAATTCAGGCAAGGAGATCTGAAGAGTGAGGGGTGGCAAACTCCTAGTGTCTGGTAATTGCTCCTCAGTAGCATCCATTCCTTCTTCATAGTCTCACAGATACCGCTAGTTCATGGAAGATGCACTGTTGCCAAAGAGGATGAAATGCAATTAGTATATGACTGCAATATAAGAGTGGTTTTAGTCCATAGATTGACTCCTTTACTTTGAATGCTTCAAATGCAATCAGTCTGGAGACTAAACAAGCATTCCCATTTATCTGTGGTTGTTACATACTTTGGACAGGTTTCGTACAGAGAAAAAGAATAGTGAAGCCCTCTTGAATCAGAAACTCTGTATAGTAACCTGATACTATGTGAATATTACACAAATTCTAGGGTTAATCTCACTTAGTCTTTATTGCGTCAAGTCAAGATGAGTGGAATAAAAGGATGCAATATGTAATCTTCTTTTCCTGGCTACTAAAATGTTTCAAAACCAAGTAAAGATCCAGAATAATGAAGTGTAAAAGAGACTTAATGCACACTGAAGTTCTTTATAGGTGGAGGAAAAAGAACCCTAACATCTTACTGGTTGTAGCCAAAGTTTAGAGAAACCATAGAGTAGCTGCTTAAATCAGTTCTGCTCTGTATATCTTTCCCTACTTCCATGGAAACGACAAGGTCTGGGTCTCATGCCTTCCATGGTCTATTTTCTTTTAATAATATTCCTTGAGCTCATTCACTCACTAATTAGTGTCACCATGTGCTTATATTGCTAACAATTTAAATACAGCACTTCCTTTGAAAATATAATCTCCTTGTAAATGCATCATCATTTTGAAGTGATCTTATAAATTTTGTTGCTGATTTGAAATCTTAAATGCTATATTTATTTATATTAAAGTCTGCCTGCTGTTCATCTTGAAGTTATAATATTTGTATAGTTAAGAGAAGTGATGAGCCAAATTTAATTTTCTTTCTACTGTAGAATGCTTTGCATCTTGTAATCACCATTGATTGCCTACTTACTAGTCAGAATCAATAAAAGGAGTAGATGTAAAATTGTCCGACCTCATGTTTTGTAATATAATAGACTAGTGAAAATGGGGGCTACTAATAGCATTCAGCTGTACAGACATTATCCGATAATGACAGTGTATATAGCTCAGACTGCAGGGAAACAAATTAAACCTGCAACCTTAAATATTGGCATTCACTTTATTTAGGATTGGGTTTATGCACAAAACTCAGCAGAATATATTTTTATTGTTTCATGCATAATAATATAATTTTATTTGCTTTTTATCATTTAAATTGTTTCCTTTCAGCAATAACTAGCACTGTTTTACCTTTGTCCTAGGGTTGGTTCTCATATGACTGATGCATTGTTTAGAGTTCATCAATATGAGATTATGGAATTATTAAAACATACGAACTTATGCTGAGAATAACACCTTTCAATTTCAGGTTTATATAAATCGGTAAGATCTTGGCGAAGCAACATAAAAATATTAGTATGCAGTTAGAGGTTTACTCAACTAGTTTTAAGCATTTTCATGTTTCTACTGTGCTCTCAGAAAATAGTGCTCTCATGAATCTTAAATGTTTCTGAAATGATTGTCATTTTGTATGAAGTCTGTTAAACTCTGGGATCTCATTGGAAGTACCCCTTAGATTAGTGATATTCCAACTTTTAGGTCCTTAAGTAAGCATACTTGATTATGGCTTGAAAAGAGAAATGCAAGGTATACAATTTTAAAGTCCATCTAGAAAGGAGCTTTACTTAGAAAATCAATCCTAGCAATTGATAAATTACATCCTCTATTGAAACAGAAATGTGCTCACGACATTTTGGAAAACATTCAACATAGTAGTCAAGTTCTTTTAGTGATTTCCCTGGTCTTTTACTATTTCCTACACTTCGAGGCCAATATCCCTCTCCAGACAGCTTTCTAATGCGATGATTCAGAGTGCACATGGAAAAGGAGCCTCATTGGTAGGTGTTGATTATGAATTAATTACTTTATTGTCTATTGCCTGTTCAGGATGGTTAATGACCATCTGGCTTTTGACATTTTTCCCTTCTTTTATTTGCTCTTTTATACTAAATTTGTCTCAATTGAATCCATGTAATTTCCACCTCTTTTCTCACTTCAGATGCTTATCTTCCTTGGTATCTACTCAAAACCAGACAGGATTTTTTTCTAAACATGAAGTGCACTGGATAAAAGGACAGAGACCTACCTGGACTTATCATACCTGTGTGTTCCCTGCATGCACTGGACCTGGGCTTTTTGGTCATTGGTTTATACCTTCACGCGGGACAAAATTCTGTAATAGAGAACAAATAACTTATAAATGTAATAACATTATAAACTAAGGACCGACAGCTCTTTAGAGACACCCAAAAAAACTTTTCACTTTTTTCTCAGACATGTATGTCAACAATAATCATATTAAATCCTTACCGAGTGTTTCTTCAGCACTAACCACTGTTCTGAGTTTTGAATGTGTTCCCTTTTTGCTCTGCACAGCCATTACATGAGATAAGCATGATTCCCCTCTCCTATATGGATAGGAAAACTACTACACAGTGAGGGAAAGCAGTATGCTTGAAGTGATACAGCTTAAAACTGACAATGGGAAGACTGTAATTTCTTTTCTGGATGTATTCTTGATAACACACTCCTGACGGTCGAATAAGTCCAAAGTCAGCTAGTCTAACAGACAAAACATTGATAGCCCACATTACTATCTTTTATTGATAAAGGTCAAGTTTTACAATGAAGAGGTGCTATTTCTCCTGAGCTTGCAAATTTTGTCACCATTAGAACTACTCATGCAGTATCATGCCTCATATGTGGGGCAAGGAGACAGGCTACAGAAAGCAAGGGCAAAGCTTCCAGCAAAGGATCAGGTATAAGTACAAATGAAAATGACCCTTGGGAAATAACAGCAGCTAACTTTACTGAGCACTTTTCATGGGCTAGATCCAATGTGATGCAATGCTTTATCTAATTTAAGCTTCTTATAATTATTCCAATTTTACAATGTAGCAACTGCAGATTATAAAGGGTAGGTAATTTTTCCAGGATTGCAGGGCTGCTAACTGAAATAGTAGAACTCAACTCAGTGAAAACTCAAAAGTATGCTCTAGCCTTCTAGTTTCGTTTCTGACATGTGAAGAAACCAGAAGTCATCATTTCTGTCCTTATTTTAAAACTACCTTGGAAAACTAAATATTAACAGGTATCCTTTGGTCCATCAAGAAGAGATTACAAGGATAATCACCACTCTAAAATTCTGGAAAGGCAAGAATATTTGGAGAAGCAGCCCAAATCTGTACACCTGGAGCCAAAACAAGTAGAACCGTATACTGGTAAGAATATGTCAGTGATAATTTGGATCAGTTGTTGGATGATGAATATATGCAGGAGTGTAAGAAATTCTAGTGAACCTCAATGAAACTTACCAGGTTCTCATAGTAAAGATACTGTCATTGCTGTAGCTGGAAGGAATTGTAAAATATGCCCAGAACCTTCTCCATTGAAAAGGCTTACTCTCCAATGTTACCGACTTCATCCTCAGCTATGGAATGAATATTTTTTCCACTCCAGACCTGCTCCCCAACCTGCCAATCCTATCAAATGGGGGCAAATAGGACAGAAATCACATAACCCAAAGAAACACATGAGTAATGTTTCAGCCAGGGAAGGATATGAGAAGATGAAAGCTGATTAGTTTTGGTTTGGCATAACCCAAGGAAGATTACAGGTGGGAGACAAGGCCTATTAAAATATTGAGATTTAATAATAAAGTAACAGAAATCTCCCCTCTCATGTACCTTACCACCCACTAAGTGGGCCCCACATAACAAGCATAGATTACAGCTGAAAAAGCTGCAAGACACAGACTCGCAGATCAACAGGGAAGACAAAAACGAAGACACATATATTATATGCACCCACATTAGGGGTAGCATATTCAAGCTGAAAAATCATAAATAGCGACAATACTGAAAGAATTTTGAGGGAAGAAATGTCTTATGTGCAAAGGAACAGGTATAATAATTACTATGGATTCTGGTCAGGTATCATGCATGCACAAAAGCATAGATTGAAATAACATATTGGATGAAAAAAAATACCAACCTATAATTCTATGCCTACTGAAATAATCCCTCAAAATGGAAGATTTCAATTATTAATGTGGAAGAGAATGTCATACATAGTATTCTAAAAAAATACAGTAAATGTTTAATTTTTAAAAAAAATTATTACAGTGAAAGATGTATTGCCATTAATCCCCCTCCCAATAATCTCTCTCATTTCAAACATAGTTATCCCAGAATTCCTGCTACTTTATGAAGAAGTTTTGGAAGGCCTCTTTCATCAGTGTCTTTACTTGTGCTGTCACACTCCCTTTCCCCCAAAATAAGACTTAGCCAGGAAATAATCAGCCTTGAAAACTAGAGATCAAAAATGCCAGTCCCAGTCAGCCTATTCTTGCCTTACTCACCATCACTGTTCTCTTGCTTGGTGGCTACTCTGTAATTTCAAGTCTGAAGTACTCCGTATTATTATACCAAATTTTTAGAATTAGCACCTGAAATTGTACCTACTTGTCACTCTTGATCCTAGAGTGAGAAGTTCATTTTCCAAAGAACTATTAACTTTGGTCCAAGGAATGATACTTTATCCTTCTGAAACAGCAATGATAGATAACTGATGCGGATTTAACTAAATTGACTACCACATACTAGAAAAATCCCTCACTTTCTCAGGAATTTAGGAATTATGTGATATGACTTCAATTCATCTACCCTACATGTTCTTACTTTCTTCTGTGGATAGATAATAGGTCCAAAATAAGTGTCTGTACATCACTTTGGGTTTGATAACTTTAAAGTTTTAATTACATTATTTTCTTACAGTTTTTTTTCTATTTTTGCTCTTCATTTACTTCAAAAGGTTTTAGAAATAGCCATTGAGATTTCTTTTTAGTAGTAATGAAGCAATTACTTACTGAATATTTAGGGGTCAGGGAATTGCATATCAACTTTAATTATCAGGCTGTGAGAAGGACCTTCTACTGTCAAATGTTCAAATATTTTGGAAACTTTTGGATCATTTGTGATTGACAGTTCAAAAAAAAAAAAGACAGTGATCTGTTGTGTCTAGCCCATGTCATGCTGGAGAATACTGAATCAATAGTAATGCTATCCGAACCAGAAATCAAATGCAAAATAGTTCCTTTGGCTTCCTGTATAATGACATTTGCTCTTTTGATAAATTACTAATGGGTTCTTAGACAGGAGGCCTCTGAAACAGCCAAATCTGGGTATAAATGGAAGAAGCAATGATGTTTACTGTGCAGAAAAGAAATGGCCTTCAGTTAATGTTCCGCACAGTGAATGTCCAAATATAACTGAATCTTACTTTGCAACAGAGCATCAGCAAAGAGGCTCAGAATAAGCAAACTGTAAACCACAACCTTATAGTCCTACTAAAAGTTGGTTGGAGAGCCCAACACTAAACCTTGCATTCTCTGAGAAAAACCATTGAAACAGAACAAAATGCTAGTAGTTGTACCACAGTTTCTCCCTGGAATACCTGCCCTATTCCCTTAAGAAAAATGTTCAAGGATATCACTACTATTATTTTTTAATAAATTTGACTGATTGCTTGACTCAATTTAGAGGATAATTTGATTCAATGAACATATTTCAGGGCAAAACTGTCTTTACAATCCTAAACTGACTGAAAAACCTTGTGAGCTCAAGCATCTCAGTGCTAATAGACTCTTCTTCTTTTTTTTTTTTCGTAGCAGGGATCAAACTCACAACCTCGTGCTTGCCAGGCAGGCACTTAAGCCACTGAGCTAAATCCCCAACCCTATTTTTTGAGACAGGGTCTCACTAGGCAGTTCAGGCTGACCTTGAAGTCACTTTGTAGCCCAGGCTGGTCTCGAACTCACAAGGATCCTCCTACCTCAGCCTCCCAAGTTCTGGGATTAAAGGCATGTGCTACCACACCCAGCTTTTAGAATATATTTTAATGTGTATGTATGCATGGCAAAAAGAAAATTCAGTGAATAATATCCCTATGTGACCTAACTGAAATCCTTTAGAAATTTGTGGTAATAGAGAATTTTTTTATCACACAGATGTATTAAATACATGTTTTAAAGCAGATCAACTGTGAACTTTACAAATCCTAGATAATATCATGTATGACATGTTAGCTAAAAGAGCAAACCAGCCCCCATTTCCTGTATTTGTGGTCTACAAGATGAACGCAGCTAAACTCACTCTGACCCTAACCTTGGGCTCACTCTGATCATATCCATGCTCTATACTTATAAGGTGGTTACTGTATGTTTATGTTAAAAATGAGTAGAAGAAGGACTTGCTTGCTGTAGAAAACAAAAGATCATTTTCTTCTGACCATTTGACTACCACTTCTAAGGTGGTGGATGGATCCCACTGAGCTGCTAGAGTGAGTACTTTTGTGCTTCAAAATGCCATTTTTGTTGGATTTCCAAATTAAAGGGGGAGGGATGGAATTTGCACTAAAGGATTAAATACAACCAGGGAACAAAATAATGAAAAACCTTATTTGAGAAAAATAACTCCTTGAAATAAGAGGTTACTGTATGTCAATACGTCATAGACAGGGAAAGTGAGCTTTTGATTACTTAGAGCTAAGGTTGCCAAAGGGTTTCTGATTTAAATTTCTAAGGCTTGATCGGAGCATCAAGGGGTTTGTTGAAAATCCTCATAACTTGTGAACTTGACTTTTATTCCTTTGAAAAATTATACAAAATATTTTTCCCACATTTATATTCCATGTGGTACATTTCTCCTTGTCGCTTTGCAGCTATTTCTGTGCTGCCTTTATACTTGTGACATCAGCAACTGAATTGAATTTGAGCATTTCTAGAAGAGTAGTAAGTTTTGAAAAAAGAAAAATAACCCAAAAAGTTAGCTCTAAAAATATTTTAAAGCTTGAAAATGATTGAGAATAATTTAAATGAACATGAATAAGGACTGATTAAATATATCATGGTACATTCTTAAAGTGAAATTCTATCTACCAGTTTAAAACATCAGATAGAAGACATATTGAATGAGAAGCAAAACAAAGAACCCTCACTGTTAAGTACTTCTTTTTCACTACCTGCATTAATGTGCATTTATGTATACCATAGAATATATTTGAAGGAAATGCATAATGAATTGGTAATACTGTTTATAAGGAGAAATTTTTCAAGAAAGTGAAACTTTTTCACTTTTGGCCCTTTGTTTTTAAATAATTTTAATGTAAGAATAGATAAACAGAAAGAAAGAACTTTTCAATTCCTTATATGTTTACCCTTTAAATATATTACTTACATTTTAAATTTCATCGAAACTAGACAGTATGATCATAAAAGTTCAGGTGGTGATATAACAAGTTTGAAGGCTTTTGCTATATCTTTAAATAACAAGTAAGTGGTTCATTATTTTATTACTAAGAAACTTAGGTAAATTAACCATTCAGCAATCAATAGTTTTCCAATCTGTGATGATAATTACTGGCAAATTAAAAACATGTTGGTGCAATAAATACATTTAAAAGCTACACTTATTATCGCAGGTAATGTGTAGGTTAGTAACTTCATAATGAAATTGCCTGTTGTTTATTTTTAAATATTTGTTTATAAAACCCTAAGTCATGAATCCATAAACAAGCACATTAATGTCATCTATATTTAATTATACTGTGAAGACAAAAGTACTATTAAAATAGATTGAACTTAAAAATTTGAACTATTTCTTTTCCCCTTAGGTTGCCTGTAACTTCCAAAAGACATGACTCTGAAAAATTAGCAAGTGTTAACAATTTGGTTTCCCCTCCCAGCAGTCGTCAGTGTTCCACACGAGGTGTCCTGTATTATGTCCCCACATCTGCTGCTCCATACAAACCAGTGCTGCTGTCTTAGAAATAATAGGCTCCCTTTTATTCTCTAAAACAGACACTGCCATTATGCAAGCTTGTGTTAGAGTGCTCAATTTTTCCACTATTTCTGTTTTCAGTTTCTTATGGAATAAGGGACCGATTATTTCAGTAATTTTATGTATTGTTATATTTTTGAGGTTCCTTTGTCTCTCTCCTTCCCTTCTGATCTGCATTCAAGGATCTCTGTCTCTCTGTCTGTCTCTGTCTCTGTCTCTCTCTCTCTCTTTCTCTCTCTCTGGAACTTTCTCTCACATATCATTCACAGGCCTTCTGATCAGGTGAAGAGTGTGGAGAGGACAGCAAAACCTCTAGTTAAATGACACACGCTTGCCACTGCACCTTGTGCAGGAAAATTTAGCTGTCGCTTGGGAGCCTGACAAAACCAGTGTGCCATTCACAGACCCCCAAGTCCCTAAAGGGAAACTGCATCTTGAGTCAGCACAGTTCACTGATAAGATTTTATCTTTTCTACTGCTGATGCTGATAGAGCCACAGCCAGGTGGGCAGTAAATAAAGAAGATTTATTATGGGCAGGATTTGTTAGCTAACAGTACTTTCTCCTAACTATATCAAAAAAGAGCCAGAAGAATTCATCTTTCACATCCTTAGACATCCATAATGAATTACATGGTGGGGAAGGGGCTGCTGCAGGAGTTTATCTATGAAGCTCCTTCTAAATGGTGAACCTTTCTTACACAATCAGGTTAATCTGAAAGATGACTAAAAATCTAGGGATGATAAATTATCATCACAGAACCTGCATCTCATGCCTCAAGAACCTTAAGCAAACCCAAGGCTGTACTTGGGGATTAATTGAGCATGCATAATTTACCACTGCAGTTTACATAAGTGTAAGTATTTTTCTCATTCTGGTAAATAGGCATTTCCAGCTTTAGGAGAAAAATCAGAATATTGCTGCACAATGAAATGAGCCATCAGCTTATTTGGCTATTATAGGGAAAAAAATCTCTGTTCTTACTGCTGCTGCTCAGTTTTTAAATTGAAATGATTTTTCAAGTTTAATTTGCTTTCCAACATTTGCATGTATTTCTTTTCATTAACATTTATTGTGTTGATTTTTACCATTGCTTGTAATCAATAGAGTTTCTTGCTGTAATTTGATGCTATTGTATTTGAACAATTTACAGAGTGTTACTCTAGGAAAATATTTTATTGCAGTTATTATATGTAGAAAGGGGTAAGAAGCAAATAAGTATGAAATAATTTTTACAAACAAATCATGGCCTAAATGGCTTGTCACATGTTATCACCAATGTGCTTTGGGGTAAATTGTTATTAGTAGGTCCCTATTTTCTCATTCATACAACAGGAATGATAATACCTATCCTAAAACTTATTTTACTTCACATTAGACACATTCAATACATGTGTAAAAATGCTAATTTAGAGCTGGGCACATGCTAGGTGATCAATAAATGATACATAGTTTTGTAATTCTCTTAAGACAAAATTTATTCCATATGTCTTAACAAATTATAAATTTCTAAATTAGTAATTTAAAAATATGTTGCTATATAAAAATTTATATGATTCTTGTTATTAGCAATGAAATGTCTAGAAATACTGTTTCTATAATGGTTAGTTGTCTAATAATAGCTTTATGGAAAATTTTACAACTGTATATGTAGGCAGATAACCTAGGGACAGTGTTATGGGTTTTTGATTTACTCATGTCAGTAAGTCTATATTACAGTTTTATTCTTTATGTTTAAGCCAAGAAAAAGGCCTTTGAAGGAAATGAAAGCTTAAATGCAACTGTTCATACAGGAATACTAGTATAATTTATTAGTTCCTGTTTTACAAAGGAGAACTACATCTAAGCTTCAATTCAAAAACCCGGCAAATTTTGTTTAAACTTGATTTTCTCATCTACCCCATGTCCTGTAATATGCATATAATTTTTAAAATATTTTTACTTATGCTAAGAATTTTTATTGCAGTAACTACTAATACTGAAATCTTAAATTTTGCTATCTCAGAGCTCTTGTATTATAAGCTCTAGAAAAAAATTTAAATATAGCAAACTGGTTACTAATAGAAGCTTTTCAGTGAATCTTATAAAAATCCATGATCCATTTTATAAAAGAAGTTATCTCTATAGTAAGTTTAATATTTCATATTACACAACACCCACACGAAAATTGTAAAACTCATTTTGTGCTTCTTTTCTTGGTGAGAATTACAACTTTCAGCCGGCTGAAAGAGTTATTCCTAGAAAGGCATGTCACATTTTCTGCCACTTCTCCATGGCTTTATTGATGTGGCTGTCACCCTAGAAAGTCAGCAAATTTGGAAATGAGGCTGCCCTTCTGCTCAATCTTTCTCTGTGGTAAAATTCAGAGACCACTGTGTGGCTCTGGTGCAAGAAGCCAAAATGCAATTCTCCATAGGAAGAATTCTATACTTGAGGCTTTCCATCTGCACAGGCAACTGGCCCTTTCCTGAATACTGAATAGGAACTGTCACGCCATTAGTCACAACACTATAGCACTCACCATCCTACCGAGAAATAATCATTACTTAATTAGCTGGTCTTTTCTTTGTCTTTCTCTTTCAGCCCTGGGTAAAAATTGGGTCACAGAACCATGAGTGAGACAAAAACACAGGAGGAGAATCATCTAACGACCAGCACAGAGCTTGGTCAGGCCAGGCTCCTCTACCAGCCACGAACTGAATGGCTTTGGGCAAGTTACTTAAGATACCTAAGACTCGACTTCTTTTGTGAAGCAGGCATAATAAAAATACATACCTCATCTAACTTTTGGAAGGGTTAAATGAGATAATTCTTGTACTTATATAATCCTAATACCCTTTCTTGTGTGTAGGTGACTTCTAGACAGATCTATGCTAGGGAACATGAACTTTCTCTTATAATTTCTGCTTGGGTTCTTTGGGATTGGGTGCTAGTCTTAATGGTTGGTATTTCCCCTTCCCTGCAGGTCACATTGTCTGCCTTTTGTCATTAGTTTCTTGAGTGTCAGCATTGCAATACCAACCACTTGCCATATAAACAAGAGGATCTTATTTATTCCTAAAAAATTACTCCTTTTATAAGGGAAATGGTGTCCACATCAAGTGAATCAAGGGTCACGGTTGTGGTCTCCATGAAGAAGCCTGGCTCTTCTCTGCTCAGTATGACACCTACCTTTCCAAGTGCAGTCCAAACAAAGAAGTGAGAGGCTGGTGCTCCATGGGTGGGATGCTGGGAGGAGGTAGTGCCTCCACAACACCACTTGCAACTGTTTCTGTGGGTTGATTTTATAGACTCCCAGAATTAGGGGCTGTCACTCAAAATGATTCCCTGACACTGGAGTGGACATTTTTTAGCCTCACTATGGCCAACTTGTCATTCTATTGAAAGGAAAACTCTCATTGTGCATAGTATTGTCTGAATATAGTATCCTGTTTCCACATATGGAAATCAATATGGAAAATAAAATTCTGTAAGGCATCATGATACTTAGGGCTCAATCCTCAAGTTAGCTAATCAGATACTTCTTTTTGGGGTCTTGACTCCAGAATAATAATGGAGAAGAATCATTTATGGACACGTGAGTGACAGTCAGTGTCAAAATCACATACTGAGAAGTTTACTTCATAATACAAAGTTGTTTTTTTTCAATAGCACATAGGGGAAGAGGAGGTAATGAGCCAGTTTTGCTTTCAGAAAGCATGGGGTTCTTTACAGATATGCCCCTGCAGTAGACATGGGAGGTAATATAGAGTTAACCTTACTGAGGAACTTGGATTACAGATCCATACTTCACTACTCACTTGTCCTCAAATCTTCTGTGATGTAACACAAGCATTTTCATTGCTTTGGTTATCAAACTGAGTTTGCTGAATCTATAATGATAATCACAATATCAGCAATTTTATTAAGCTGTCAATTATTATTCAGCTTTCTTATTCTGATCACATCTTAAGTCCAGGAGAGTGTTAAAAATGGAAGAGAGTGTTTCTTCTTATCCAAAGTGCTGAATTTCATATTTTCCTTTCATGAGTATACATGTACACATATCTGGCTTCTTATAAAATCCTAAGGATGCTCTTGTTTTATTTTATTAAAGGTTTAAGTGCACTGTTTTATTGGGGTGCTATATTTGTATTTGTATATTTTCTCTTAAGATAGATGTCTCCTAAAGGAGATTTCCTTATAAGAGAAGAGCAGATACTAAGATATGATTCTTTTATAAGTCAGTTTAGCCCCACTATCCTTCCTGACCATGCCTGTTGCGGATGGAAAAAAGTTCTTCTCTTGCTACATATAAGTTCGGAAAATGAATTTTTCCATCTCAATTCGCTGACAATCTTTGATTATATATTTACTGGCACAAATTTTATACCTGGAGACTGATATCCAGATTTTTTATCTATTCACAGATTTAATTTAGCAATTATTTTACCAAGAAAGTCTTCAAATTGATAAGATGATGCATATGTTGGATTTTTAAAAAGGGAGAAAATTGACACTTCTTGTGGTAAACATATAAAGGATTACATGGGAGCGTTAAGCACCAAACTTAAGATGGTAGTTAATGTTGCAGGGATGGAGCTAGAAGTGATCAGGGAATAATACACAAGACAAGTGTGGCATGTATGTTCCTGCAAAACACACTGTGACACTCTGAGGTTTGCACACAAGAAGATAATCAAGGATGTTCTCAAGAAGTGGCCCTGTAAAGGAGAAAAGGGAAAAGGTAGCAAAACATCACAACACAGTAACTTTAAAAAATTGATTTCTGTCTAAAACTGGACCCTCCAGACATTTCCAGAATCCACGCAAGAGGGCCAGGTGTTTAGACCCCTGAAGATTTGATGCAAACTGTTTCGGGATAGGCAAAGTGACCTTGATCAAAGCAGTGTCACCTGAAAGCAGAAACTTGAGGCGGCCAGTGAAATGTGTATGTTGGTTCTGGATCTGGGCTCCATTATCCTTTCCACTTTGTAGGACCTAAATTGCATTGGTGGATATTTATTTTTTAAAATACAATCTTTATATTTTATGAATAAAAATTATTTTAATTTATAGTTATCCCGATGTTATTCTTTAAATCTTAACATCTTCATTTATGCAGGATAAACTTCAACGAAAAAAGTTAAAAGAATACAATGAAGAAATTTCATGCAGTTATGCTTCAAATCATCCAAAATCACTGGGAAAAGATTATATTCTGGATGATTGAATTTTCTAGTTGATAGTTTTATCTACATGCCAAAACTTTTAAAAACCTTTAAAACCCAATTTTAAATAGGAATCTAATTCAAGTAGTTCTCCCATATCCATGTCTTACTGAGAAAGGTGAATTGTGCACAATCAAATCTTTCTTTGGTGAATAAATATTTTTATTTGTTTGGGCCCTCAAATGCACTTCATGAAACTCATTTTATTGCACCCTACTTCCCCTCTCATACTTTACCTATCTGCTTGCTTTCTACTCAAACAGATTGCTCTTTGTTGGCTTTTAACCTTTTTATTGCAGTCACCATTCTCAAAGTCCCACAAGATTATAATCTCAGAAACAACTTTACTTGTCAGTGAATCCTCTCCATTGTATCTAGTTACCAAATTAGTTAATATCTCCAAGGACTGTTCACCTGCACTATCTCTAGGTTTTGGCCTCTCTTTCCATTTTCTGACCATGGCCTCAGTTCAACATTAAAAACACTGCAGCTTATGCTAGTACAATAGTGTTTAATTATCCTTCAAAGTTGAAACTATCTCTAAAAGATCAGCCTCCTAAAATTCAACTCTGACTGTGTCACTCTGATGCTCAGAGTCATTCTAGATGACTAGACCTTTATCCTGGCATTCAGAATCCTTCGTTCTCACAAGCCTTTGCAGTTTTCCCACCATGTGTTTGTCCATGAGCACATTACTTTCAGTCTATTTGGACTATTACTTAAACACAGATGACATTTTTTCCATGCTTGCTATACCCAGTTTGTAAGCTCCTCAAAGCAGAGAAAAATCTACATACCAAAATACCAAAGACGATATCAGATACATTTGACCAGTCATAGTTGTACCTTCCTATATTCCCAACATTCTGAGAGTTTGAGACAGAAGGGGCTAAGTTCCAGCACAGCTTGGGTAACTTAACAGTTAGGGAAAACCCTATCTCATAAATAAAAAAGAAAAGGCTGAGGATATACCAAGTAAAGAAAGGACCACAAAATAGTATGAAAGTTTTGAGTTTTGTCTCCCAGCACCAAAAAACAAAATTGTTTAAAATACTTGAGGATTGCTAATCTTATAGTAAATGTGTGAGTCAGCTTTCCATTGCTGTAACAAAATATCTAAAGTAACATCAACAACAACAAAATTTAAAAGAGAAATACTTAGAGTGTTTTGTTTTAATCTCATGGTTTTAGAGGTATCAGTCCATGGTTGCTTTGCCCTGTCGCTTTGAATCTATGGCAGCATAAAATATTATGGAAGGAACACTTTGCAGAGGAGCTACTCCCCATGGTAACTGGGAAACAAAGATGCAACAAGGGGCCAGGGTCCTACTGCCCTTTTTAAGGTCATGGCCCAATAACTAACTTCCTCCCACAGACCTGTATCTTAATGTTTCGCCTGCTTCCCTGCAGTGCCACAGTCTAGAGTCCACTCCTTTAGCTCACAGGACTTTAGTGGACATGGAAAATCCAAATTATAGTAGTAAGCATTTCTACAAATGCTATTTGATTGCTTTTCCCCACCCCAAATTAAAATCACCACTGACATCCTCTTCTTTATGAAATCTTTTGCAGATGCTCCATGAAGATTTGATTTTTTTCAAACTTCTTAACTAATTCATTACATAATTATTTGTATGCCTGTTCCCAGAGTTTTCAAATAGAGAATTACCAAATAGTGATGAAATATTGTATCAAAAGTCATAGAAACCACTTCAGGTAAGCACAATGTATACTGAATAGATCCAATGAGTAATCACACCAACATGTAGGAACAGGAAATAGCAGACAGCTGGGCAATACAAGGGTTAGTCTGAGGTTAAACCCACACTTCTTCCAGGGCTAGACCAGCTCATGCTCTCTTGGTCTGCTTGTGGACACTTACCCTTACTGTCTTAGCAGAACAACTTTCTTCACTAAGTGCTGCTGTTTCCCTAAACTCTTCTAGGACATTGTTTGTTTGTTTGTTTGTTTGTTTGTTTTGCTAAAGCACTGATTCTTGCATGGAGTTCAGAGCTCTTTATAAACAGCAAACACAGTCTATTAGTGACTGCATTCTAAATTTCCAGGAAAGAGTATTTTTCTGACTCTAAACAGACGATGATTTAATTCTCTGGCTAATGTATCCGCTCCTAATTTTGTTAGCGATTGTTCAAGAGAAAACTTCATGTGGTACCAATGTGAACACTTAAGACTAGTCCCCCATACAGTCAACGGATGGAAAATATAACCTCAATACAGTGCAGACACACAAAATGGGCATTCATTCAGTCATCATGTTTGCTGTAAGAAAGATCAGAGTTTGCTTCTAGGATTTCACCTCTATTTACTCCCTTTTGCTACCCAACAACTGAAAGACATTGAGGATAACTTTTTATAACGAAGAATTTTGAAACCCACAATCTCAATTTCACAGATATTTTCAAAAACAACCGTAGAAGACTGATGGTCTTCTCATTCAGCTTTTACAGCTTAAAAACAGTCCAGAGAAATGCCTGTGACTCAGTAGGGTCTGACCTAAACTGACACTGAGTGCCATTGTGCGTTACACTCCGGAGCCACATTTCAACTCGAAGTACAATCTGGTAACTCATTTTTACTTGTTGGCTATAGTCACCTTGCAATAAAGGCTTGGTCTCCATGACATAAAGTTCAATGATAAGAGTTAATTGATAACATTTAAAGTTATTAAATTCAGTGCCCCAAAAAGAAACAGCTACTAAAAAGGAATTATTCAAAATTTTCAGTATTATCTCCCATGTAACCCAGTTCCTCCCAAAAGTCAGCCAGCTCTTCTACTCAAATTGGGTGTAACAGATCTTAGAGGAGAGTACTCTTTTGAATCTATTTTTCTTTTCACTTCATTTTTATGCATTAGGGCATTCAGAATTAAGTTTACTTGTCATTCTCCAAAAGGTAGTTATTGGTCTAGATCATATTTTAATCGTCTCAGATCTGTAATGGTCGGTTTGATGTTCGGTAGTGTAGCTCCTGTTTCCTCTGTTACTTCAAAGCATTTGTCCTTTTTTTGTTTTTCTCTGACATTGATGTTGTTGACATATGTGTTGTTCCTCTCTGCAGACAAAGAAATGCACATCCCATGCTACATAAACATTTGTGTCTCTTGAAATTAGTATTCTTTTAAACTGGTTAACACATTTGTACTGTCTCTGACACCTTAGCTATGAAAACTATAAAGCAAAATAGTGTAGAGTGAACAAACACATTACTTGGAGCTGATTGGATTAATTACTATTCGGGACAGTGCTCAGATTAATTATTTTGTTTGTGTAGTATGTCCATTAAGTGGTTGCCTGATTGCTGCTCAGAAGATTGATTACTTGTTACATTTACCTTGTGGTTTCTGTGGGGAAAACATCTTTTAGGATTCATCACTTTTAAAAGCCCAAGGGGCTTGGTTGACATGAGAATGCTCCAGTAAAGCTGTAAAATGGAGAACAGGCTGTGGAAAATGTGTTCTTTAAGTAAACACCTACAGTGGTGGCTAGAGTAGCCATCAGATTTGTTTAACATCAGGAGAAACAATCGATGGTAAAATTGAGTTAATGCGAACAACACAATTTGAAACCCAGTACATTACTTGGATTGTAAAATTGAGGGGAATAAGCACTTCCCAAGATTTTCTCCGTATCCGGTAAGCTAAAATAACGAACTCTGTGACTTTGTCGTCATTTTTCCTTTTGCCTTTTGCCACCCCCATTTTCTGGTGGCAGCCACATGATGACTACCGCTGCTACAGCTGCTTGAGTTTGCCCACCCAGTGGGGCTCAGAACCCCTGGTTCCTTCTGAAGAACCCACATGCAGCCCTGTGAGGTGGTGCCTCACTGTGGAAACTACACGGGGTTATGCAATGCATAAGAGCATGCATTATCTGCTGTGCTCCAGAGGTGACAGCCAGCAGTGGGGAAGGATTTATGATAGTAGGATTTTGTTGCAATAGGGGATTGTAAGAAATTTAAATAGAAGAGTACTTTTGAAAGAAACAAATGAATTAAGGATTAAAAATAGAACAGCTCTTTTGTTTGGTGAACAGCTAGACTAATCTCTCCATTTGAGAGCACAAGAAAATATTGTGTATAAACATGATATTGTATTATCTGTGACTTTAAATGCTTATGGCTGTATTAAAGGAACAGTTTCAGGACTCAGAGAAGCTTCATATATCCCTGCCAAAAAGACTATGCCTTTGCCCAAGAAAGGAAGACCGAAGAATATTTCTCCGTTTCCTGGAATTTTAGTTTTATTATTTAGATCCACCAACCAGTGGCAAATAACTACAACAACAACACAACATTAAAGTAAGGCAATGAAAATACTTAGACTTTTATTATTTGGGGTTAAAACTAAATGAGTATTTAAAATAATATCCATCCTAGCAAGTGAGGAAAAAAAACCCAGTAAAATAATGAAAATGAGATAAAATTTACCTTATGCTTTAGTCACTGTCTTTCTTTTCTACTTGAGAAGTCAGATAGTATGCTATATACAAACATAATTTTTTGAGAGTTAAAATTTAAGGGTTTACACATCATAATCATATAATCAATCATATTACACACTATGCCTTTATGTCAAAGAGTTTTCTACCATGGAAAGATATTCACTGCTCAAAGGAGTAGGGGTCTAGAGCATAGGTATTGGGATAGTGATAAATGGGATGAGGAGCCACAGGGCAGTTGTTTCTGAGTTGGTTGGTTTTCTACAATGGTGTAAATACTAGAAATAAGAAGAAATGCATCATCTGAGCTGAAAACATATTTAAGGCTTTTGATTCAATTCTCTTTCCGGTGTGACTTGAAAATTGGAAGTAGACAGAAATTAATTCTTTAAATGTCTTTCTTTCTCGTTAATGTACCTCTTGTCTCTTCAAGGCTAGCTTTATAAATTCAAGTCCACCTTTCTAAGTTTAAGCCCATCAAAAAATTCTAGTAATTCAAATTTTCAGCAATTATACCCCCACATTTTTTTTAGTTCTGACACACTATTTTCTTGAGAAACTGAGCTGAGACTATTGTAGGAATAAAATTGTCTATAAAATAAGTTTATTGTGGTTTGAAAACTCAAATTCAGCATATTTAAAAGTAACCTTAAATCCTAAGAAATGAACCCAACTCATCAGAGCATACTTGGTACCTTCCTTTGTTGATCTTTCCATATATTATAACATCTTTTACAACTAATCTATTAAAATAAAACCTTGCATTATTATTACTATTACTGTGTATACTATTAAAAGTATACATTTTTGAGATAATTGAAAATATGTGTTTGGGAATTCATTAAATTGTTTATAAGCTGTAATTGTCATAGTTGTTATAAAAGCAACTTACGAAATATATGTGTAACTGTAACTGTGTGACTCTAAATTAATAATACTAACTTTCATGTGCTGTTTACTAAAATCTTTTCATTACTTTATGGTCATATTTTAAGCATTTTAAAGACCCTGTGATTATTTGATAGCTAAAGGTGGCTGTCTTTTTAAGAAGAAAGTGACACTATGGATTCATTTTTATTTCCAACTTACAATTTAGTTTAATCGCCTTTTCCCTTTATGACCATAAGCTTCCACTGACCTGTCGTCAATTTCCTCATGTAACCAAGTATATCTCTCAAAAGATATGTCTCTCCAGGGTCAGGAGAACTAAGTATTTTCTAGAACTACATCCTGTTAACTACACTCATTCAAACATGCTAACTAGATTTACTCAGTCCAAAAATAAATGTATTCATTGAATAATTGAAGACTTTCTAGATTTCAAACCCTATGTTTGTGTGTGTGTGTGTGTGTGTGTGTGTGTGTGTATGAAAGACACAATCCTGGCCATTAGAGAGCACAGGGTTTTGTGAAAGAACTTGCAGAGGGCAAGCAATCAACATTAGGAGTACCTGAAGCTAGCCTGAGGGAGCTCTGAGAGGTTAGGAGCTTGTCTCTAGGGAAAACTGACAGGCGCTTGGAGAAAGGAAGTGCTGAGGGAAGCTGTCCAGGCAGAGAGTACCCTATCCACAGGCAGCTGCAGGGTAAACTTTGCTCAAGTATTTTCTTAAACCTAGAAAAGGAAGAGAGGACAGGAGGCAAGAGAAGAAGGCAGGGCAAGGAAGCCATTGGGAGGGCTTTATAAGCCATTCATTTGGCTTTTACCCTGCCAAATCCGAAGTGCAAATGAAGGATTTAATCCAAAAATGACTTCTGTCCAATTAGCATGATGTTCTAACTGAGCTAATCATCTATCCTTCATGCCTTTTCCATGCCAGTTAAAATGTCCAAACTGATTTTTTTTATTGCTCAAACTGAACTGGCTTCCTTTTATGATAGATTTGACACTGAAATAGTTCTACTTATATGAAAGATATGGAGAATTTTCTTTTTGGTCTGAATATCTAACTTCTTTTTTCCTTCTTTCGCTAATTCCTGGAGATCTTTTCCCCAACTAAATTAGGTAACTCTGCTTCAAAAACATAATATATGTTATTCAAGAGAGATTATATGTTATTTATGTGATATTAACTCTTTGCCTGTATAATTATTTAAATTGAATGAACAGGTTTAGAAAAAAAAGTTTAGGTCATAATTTATAATATTAAATAGAAACTATCTTAGGAAATCTCTGTGAAAACATCAATGAAATCCATTGCTTTAGTCAGGATTCCATCAAGTGACAAAATACCTCAAAAACAGTCAACTTGAAAGAAGGAAAGGTTTGTCCTGGTCCTTGGTTTCACGGCTTTTTTCCATGGCCACTTGGTCCCATCCCTTGGAGCCCATGACAAAGCAGAGAACATGGTGGAATGAAGCTGTCCAACTCATGGTGACCAGGAAAAAAGAGAGAAAGGGGCCAGGGTGCCAACAACTCCTTCAAGGGCATGCTTCCAATCATATGACTTCCTCTCACTGGAGCCCACCTAAAGATTTTGCTATCCCCCAATTACACCATCAACTAGTGATGAAGCCTTCAACACATTTTAGGGGCACATTTAAGATTCAAACTATAACAACCCATTGGTCAATTGTATGTAGATCTAGAGGAATATTTGGAATTCTACATTTTGATATGTGCCAATTCCACGTGTTTATCTTATGGGTTAAGCTTAGGTAAGGAAATAAAGACAGTCTCCTGTACCTATACTATTTTGTCTTGATTTCTCAATCAACTCTTTAGAAATAGAGAATTTGTTAGCTTTTTAAGATGATGGAAGGATCAAAGCCTGTCAGTATAATGATTTTAGACAAATTAGTGAACAAAATTGAATTGTCACACAGTTGTTTTTAGTAACTTCATTTAAAATTGATTGTGAATATATCCAGAAATATTGGTTTGACTTTGCACAGCCAATTTGATCCCTGCATATAGACGTGGTCTAAGGATTGGGCACCATGTGTGGAGGTGAGGGTCTCTTTGCATGGACCTGGTTGAAAGAACCCTTTCCACATGTTATCTCTGAAGATGTAGGACAGGTAAAGAAGCAACTTTTTGTAGAGGCAATAAAGAGAATGAAATTGTAGGTGCAACAGGTTGGAATTTCCCACAACCAAAATATCTTATTTTCCCCATAACCTCAGCAATAGAAAGTCCCTTACACTTCCACTTTAATAATCCTATATCTCTTCCTGTGCTTCCACTCTGTTTAGGTAGCTCCAGGCCTATAATGACGCAGGCAGCCTTCTTTTTTCAAGATTATTTTATTATTTAGGACATTGTCAATGATAACAGGACTTCCTTTCCCATTATAAAACTTTGGAGAAATGGGATTAAAACATTACAACATATAAAAGACACTCTCAGGTTAATCCCTAAACTCACCATGGCATTCGCTTTATTTCCCTGTGCAGATAGGATCATCTACTTTTGAGTTTATGGAATGAATTTCATTAAATGGATGCTCTTTTGGGGATTATCTGCTCTTTTAGTTAATGTTTTGCCCAGGGTTATTTTAAGTGTTTTAATGGCTTTCAGAAATTATTATACCACTTTAATAGAAACTGAAAAGAAAAAAAGTCACACAATGTTGCTGAAAAAATCGTTGCTATATTATAGTAGTGCAGACTCACCTCTGAATTAAAGCATGTTACCTTACACACATAAAATGATGAAGGAAAAAATGAATGAAAACAAGAAAACACCACCATAATAGACTCAGTATGTTACATTTCATTGATAAAAGAGGGAAAAATGGAGTATGGACTTATATCTTTTTTAGGGATATGCATAACCAAATGCAGTTTGTAGTAACAGTGAATACCCACGTGGAAAGCATTCTTCCACATGTTTACTTTCTCAGATGATACCTATTTAAGAAGGCTGCTGTTGTTTTCTGATTTTTCAAGTAAAGATATTTAATCACAGAAATTAAACAACTCACTTGAGTTCATCAACAGGCAAACGACAGAACAAGATTTGAACTCAGGGTCCATTCCACAGGGTGCAAATGGTCACTGCACAGAATGTCTTTTCACTAAAGGTTGTGTTCAGATTCTGTGCAGTGAGCACCTTTTGACGAGTGCAAGCTAAGAAGGAACAAAGTTGTCTGAAAGTGTTATGTCTTCACACAAGAAAAATAAAGCCATCTTGTAGTTTATCTTGTTATTATTTTAATCCTTAGAGGAAGGAGAACTATGGGATTACAAAGAATATAATATGTTTCATCTGAAAAACTCCAAGGATAGTAGGAAAACAAACTAAGGTAATACTTGAAGGAGGTCCTAAAAATTAATCACATCTGTAATGAGATGACTACATTTTATTGATGCATGAGATAGAAAAGAAAAGCTGACTAAGAAATACTGATCTTTTAAAATTCATTATTTAAAAATAAGAGTTAAAATCAGAAAGCCATTAAAATTGTAAGCATTAGTTCCTAAGAACGCCAACAATTTTTAATAGTCTGCTTGTTTTAATTTCCTTCCTCCTTTCTTTTCTTTCTCTCTTTCTTTTCCTTCCTTCCTTTCTTTTTTTAAAAAAAAAATTTGTCCCATTTTTCTGGTAAACATTTTATTCATCCACAGCTCCAAAGCAGCCTCAAGGTTTAAAACTTCCACCTGTTTCCTTCTGCATTACTGGCCAATTCACAATAAAGTGCCCACTGAATCATGGGAGCAAATGTTTTCAATGGAAAAAATTCAGTGCTGTAAATAGCAGGAGTAAACTGACATAATTCCTTGACAGTATCATAAATATTAAAAAGAATACTGTACAAGGAATGAAATGTAGACAGCTTTGATTTACTAACCCATATAATCATCAAAATCAGATACAGAAAATATCTTTAAAGTCATTTACTTTAATCCTTGTTTTGAATAATTTTCAAAGACATAAAACCTATTAAAACTCATTCGTAAGTTGTTTCCCTCAAGCTGTACTTTTTATTTATCCTCCCTAAAATGATATTCTGCTGGTAATGAATAGTTTATATTTGATAGTTCTACTTTACCCTATTACATATTTCTCCTCACAAGATAAAATCTCAGTTTTGCTGTTTGCTTCATTGAAATACCAAACACTTCTCCTTAGTGTGTGAGATGTGTGTGCCATAACTGCCACAGATATTTTTGCAGACAGATTTCTTTTTACTATATCTATATTTTCTTTTTCAAATGAGCCTGAGAGTCTTTATAGACTCCTTTACATTTTGAGTAAAACTATAATTCAGTGTTCTGTTATTTTAATTATGATCTTGTTGATTCAAACTCTAGAATAATGGCATTTCACGATTGAGGTCAGAAACTTGCTATAAATACTGAACTAGGTGAGAGAGACAGTACAGAGCTATGATTATGCAAACGTTTTATTCTCTCCTTTTGAATGCAAATTATAGATTGTCTAAAAGAAAGCACTCTGAGATGCACAAGAACCATGCTGAAATTAAAATTTTGGCCATGCCCCCAAGATAGTAAACAGTGATTAAAAAGTGAAAACACTCATTTGGTCCTTACACCACAGCAGTTTTCCGTGATAGCATCCTATAAAAATTAAAGAGCTCTTTGGCCTTCCTAATTTTCCAGACCTTACTTGAACTGACCCTGATGAAAAATTTCTGGTGGAGAGACTATAAAGGGGGCTTGTGAGATGGCGGGAATATGATCCTCTTCTTGCTGGCTACTTTCTGGGGCTGCTTTGGAACTTCTTTTCACAGCCGTTTCAGAAGCTACATGTGGGTACAATAAGATCTTCATTTCATTCTGATTCTCTTCAGCAAGGGGAGGGTTTTTCCTGTCCCCAACAATAGCAGTCGTGGCAATATTAGCTTTCATTACATGTTCAGTTGTAGCATCAGCAATAAGGCAAAGGTAAGCACCGGGAAAATCACGTGCGCCTTTAAAAATTTGCCACTGACTTTTGAGCAGTCTCTTCAAGTGACCACTACCATCATTATTAATCTTTCTCTCCAGAATACATTACTTCTGAGAATCCCAGAGTGAAGTGTGCCTGTTTTGACATCCATTCACCTATACGCTCTGAACTAACAGCACCTTCACCACCATTACCAGGCAATACTACCATCAAAATGCTGATGTATCAAGATCCTCAGAAATCAATCAGCTGAGTGCTCCTCTTCCATACCAAGTACTCATAACTCTGCTTTCTTCTGGTGGTGTTTTTGCTGCTTCTGTTACCTGACAAGCCTGACAGATGGAAACCACTGACTCAAAGCCAACCCTTACATAGAGAAAAAAAGGTCTCACTGGAAATATTCACCAATTTTAATTCGTGGGTTAGGAATTAGCAAAGGAAAAGATTTAGAGAAATCTTGAAGAACTACAGTGTTAGACATGACACATATATTTAAACTGTGATGTATAACTGTGATGAATCAGAACCCAGGAAAGTAGACATGCAGGTGAAATTAGTTGTTCTCTAATTTATTTATTTAGAAGTTACTCATCCTTTAATTCATTGATCCAACAAATATTTACTGAAGTAAAATATTTTTCTAAGTAGCAGAAATATTCAGATTAACAAGTAGACAGCCTCTGCTCTCATGAAATGAAAGATGTGGTAAGATGTAAGAGACATTAGACAATTTTAAAAACGATTATTTAACACAGCGTGACAAATGTTATGTTGGTATCTAAGATTTTCTAAAAACATCAATGTTTAATAACCAACTTACTATCCACAAATGGATTTGTTAACATAAGGTAGAAAATTCTGGCTATTAATTTTTTTCCTCTATTGACGTATTCATAGGATTAAAAAATACACTATGAAAGTTCAAATATAGTTAGTTTCTCATTTGTTGGTGATTTTAGATGACAGGTTTATTATTTAAAAAGATAATAAATGTATTGTATAATTTGAGATAAGGTAAACACCAGCGTTATATAAGGCCCTCTGTCTGGGGAATACTGAATTATACATAAATTGCATCAAATCATAAGCATTTACTTTTAAGGAGGAAAAAGGTGATACATAGTGAAATTGCTGCAAAGCAAGAACATGAACTTAAAACCTATCCAAGTTACTGTACCCAAGCGCTAGTTACATAATTTGAAACTAAAAATTAGAGCTTCTAGGTGATAAAGTCTTTTTCTAGTTTGTGGGTTTTACTGTAAACCCAGTATAAATTTTATAAAGGAATCTGTAAAAGGAATATGTAGTAAAATAGTAAATCATATGACATCTAACTGTTTCCAGAAATTTAGGGGCACATAAAGGCAGCATGGGTGGGATTCAAAGCAGATTGGTTAGGGAGGTCAGGGAGGAGCCTCCTGTGTGAGGAAAAGAGATAATTAAGCCAGTTCAGATAAGAGATGGTAAAAGAAAAGATATTTTATAAACAAAATTTAAAAAATTTAAAAAGAATGTATATCTGGCTGACCAGCAGTAGGCCAGTTGACTAAAATAGAGTTTTGATTTATTATTAAGGAAAAAATATCTACAAAGATAGTTTGGAGTTTAACAGTGTAGGCACTGAATGCCCAACTAGAGAGTTTAGATTTTATCTGATAATTTATGGCATTAAAGGTTTTGGGGCAAGAGAGTGCTTTGATCAAAGTAGAAAACTCAGTGTGGCTACAAACTGCATAATGATTACATAGTAAATTTTAAGTACTGAAGATAGCTGCTGAGAATTGAGAAATATATAAATGAATTAGAAGATCTTTAAAATCACATATTGGCTTGAGACAGCAATATGCATATTTCTTAAGAGTCTATTTGCCTTCTGCTAAAAAAAGACAAAAAATGATAAACCTTCAATCCTCACAAAAACAGAGGAAGGGTAAACAAATAAAGTATTGTACTATCTGTTGGTACTATCTACTATCTGTTGGTAGTAGATATAGATAAAACAATTTTTTTCTGGCTCTTTTTTTAAAACTATGAATTACTGTAATTAGAAGAATCACTGTGGTGATGTCTGAATTGAGAAACCAGCCTATTAGAGGATCAGGTGCCAAAGAGATGGAATCATTATGTAGAACAAATACGGCATAAATTGCTGTGCACGCAATTCTGGTAAAGAAGGTAAAATTCATAGAATCAGTATTTCCTTTATTGTGGAAGTAAATGATAATACATAAAATTCCAAGATTTTCAAATGTGGAAAATCCTTGCACTCCCAAGTATAGGATACATTGCTAATAGTTCCTTGGAGAGAGGATGTATGGATGTGAGAATGAATGGGTGTGTGAGGAAAACTAATAACAATTCTAGGGCAATTTACTTCTTTTCTTCCTCCCCCTCTTTCTTCCTCCCTCTCTTCCTTTAAAAAAAAATTCTTACAGCATTTAAGAAAGGGAGGCTTACACCTCAGAGGCTTGTGCTAATTTTTGAGATATATTTTATACTCATTCCACTTAGGCACTAATCAGGAAGTCAGTCTTTTAGAAGTGTGAATCATAAATAGTGAATATGAAACATTTTAAGAATGTAGTAGAAAAGATATAAGCACTTTGGGGACGGCTGCTTAGTGGAGTGAAAGAACTGAAGAATACTCTAAGATATCTAGCTCTTTTCATCTATGGTAATTAGTCTTAACAAGGCAAGTTTAAAAAATTTTTTTCTAAATCTTGTACAGTGTAGCTTCCCACTTAGCATTTCTTGTCTCCTTACAAGACTTATAACCTGAGGCAATCCCACATATTCCCTATAGGAAAAATGTATTTGAAAGTTGTGCTTATGGCATTTGCTTTATTAATTTTATGAAAAAAATCCATTTTAATATTCATTTTTATGTTTCAGTATTCAAGAATTTGGGGTTTAGATATAAATTTTCTTGAAACTTTACTTAAAAAATGAAAGGTAAAATACAATAAATCATGACCCAAACACACCTTGATTAAATATTCTGACATTCCAAATCTTTTTTAAAAAACGTGTTTTACGATTTCTCTTAGGGTTCTTATCATAATTTGTTGAAACATTCTGAGGAATTACAGATGCTAAGCTACCTTGTATTTGATAGATGTCAGTAGATGGCAGGAGATTAATCTCTAGTCCTAGCTCTGTCTTACAATTTGATTAAACAGTTCATGCCTTTGTCTTTCCTTTTTTTTTTTTCTGTCAAATATACACACACACTCCTTTATATTTTTCAGAATTCTTAACCACATCCAGTACCACCGCTGTTTTTCCACCCTGTTGCACATTTCTGTAGCCAGTCGCCCCTTAAGGTGACAGTGAGAGACTTTTTATTGATCATTTTACCTCCCACACAATTTATTGGAAGTTGACACACACCTTGCCATTTTTTCTCTTTGTGAAGGTTGAAGGGTCCATTCATTATAGAGATGGCTTCATTAAAGAAGCAACTCCAAACTTCCAGTGGATTAGGCCATTTAGTTACAGTGTAAAATCCTTCGTAGTCTTATGACAATCGATACTCCCCATCCTTCTCTATGAAGTTAAAAGAATATATATGGATTTTGCTTTCATTTTTTATAGGTGCTCCTTGGACTTCTATATCATATCACCCTGTATTCTCTAAGGAGAAATCCTGAACACAGCTCTTCATTCTTATTTCTTTATACATCAGCAATGTTAAAAATAGAAACCATTTTGCATCTATTCAGCTGATATCAACAGTTTCTGTATTTACATTCATTTAAGGCATCTTTGAGCCACTTGTTTTTCATTTTTTTCCCATTTGACCTTTATGTTAGGCCCCATTTATGATTAGCAAAAGTTGAAGCAGAGCTGAGTGCAGCTACCAGTCACTATGTGCACCTGCGAAATTTCCCTAAGAATTCTTGCCTCAAGGAAACATACATGTACCTTGTCTCCACTGAGGCAAACATTTTGATCAAGCATATAGGCAGGGCATTTTCTGTGACTCGGTACAGCATGAAGCTTTGCCTTAGTTGCCTTTCTCACCTGAGACTGAGTACCTTGCTATTACTCACCTTCCTATTCTTCAGTGCCTTGGGTAGCAGATGGCAACAAATAATTGCTGAATAAATGAATGTGTCAGTAAATGAATACTGCATGGAGGACTGATCTTGGCATGGTGATTGTATCTTGTTTTGTCATTCCCATATACTAATTAAGTGACCTCTCTTGGAATAATGCTTCCAAGAACTCCCTGGAGAATTACAGGCTAACAGAATTGATGAAAATTTTTAATAAATCAGCAATGAAGTAAAGAAAGGAATCTAGAAGAATCTACCTCTGTTTTTGTCACACTATTATAAATTTACCTTTTGGGTTCTATAAATTCTTTTTCTCAGAAAATAGAGAATTTTCATTAATAAAATTTAAGTAAAATAAATGCTTCTTCATTGCTTATATTAACCTGGCAGTGAATTTAAATGATGGGAGAAGTGGAGGTGTAAGGACTTGTTGAGGCAACTAATGTTTTGCCAACTAATATTAGCACAATCACCATAGGCCTTGAAAACCCTCCATCCTGAGCCAAGATTTGCAGAGCTGCAAGCCTAGATAGTAAGATAAATGTTACACTGAGATTTTGCAAAAGCAACAAGTTCTGTGTTAGCTGGTTTGGTTGTATTGAGGTTTGCCTATTTTAAAATCACTTGTTTATGGCTGACTGTAAGTCAGATAACTCTCTTTAATTTTTAATATTAGGGGTAAGAACTATAAGTTCAAAATGTATACTATTTTAGCAGGAAACATACCCCTATTTTGTTAGAAGTATAAGAAAATTTCTGCTTAAGAAATATATAGAAAAGAAAGCAGAATTATGAAACCACAGGAAAAATTGAAGAACTCTATCTGGTGCTCTTATTGCCTTCTTACTAGCAGGTCCTTCACTTTAATTCAGTGTCCAGTAATGATCAACATATTTGAAAACATATTTTGGGCTTCATGGACAAAAAGAAACCTCCTTCAACCCTCTACTCCTTATCCCAAACAAAAATGGTCTTTCCAATGATTGTGCTTCCTTCGTATTCTCTGCATAATTCTAACTGCAGGCTAGTTACATTTGGGAGTAATTTTTTGATTATTTATCTTCTTTCTTACACTTCTTTCTAATACAAGTCCTATGTCTTGTTCATCTTTATTTTTCCTAAAAAGCTAACACTATTAACAATGAGCATGAGCTGAAATGGAGACTACTGAGAAGTACCACTTTGATAATGGCAGGTAAAATATATCAAGAAACTGTACTGTACATACTTTTTTTTCCTGAGCTTAGACCTGATATTGAAATTGAATAACCTTTACTCTCTGAACTTTACTCTCTGAACTCAGATTTCCTATTTATAAAATGATTAAGAATAGTCTCAAAACTAATCAAAATAGTTAATATGTCCACTGCCTTCAGATCTTTTAAAGTGCCACTCCATTTTTATTATGTTATCATGTCAGCATTTCAGCACATGGTAGCACTCTTTGAGTCTCCCTCCCCTCTCTGAACTTGTCTAGTAAAAATTATTGGTTTATCTAAAGTTTCAAATCATGGCATCATACAAAGATTTTTTCACTTCGTGTTAAAATTAATTAACTTTTCTGATATGTTTTAAATACTAAAGGACTGAAGAGTTAAAGGGTCTTAATTTCATCTCTGAAACTATGGTCACACTACAGACATAACACATGATATAATATACAGTGAATTTAGCTACATTTGTTCTATTAATTGAACATTAGGAGATATGTTAAAGTAGTCATACTGAGTCTCCACTTTATTCCATACTTATGCCTGTATAATTGGTATAAAAATTAATGAGATAATACATTTTGAAAAACAGGTAGAGTATGCCTAACTGTCAAAGGATTTTCAATGAATAGTATCAACTTTGGATATATTCAAAGAAGAGAGTTTAACACAGCTTGGGAAGGCACTAGGGGACTTTACAGGGAGTAATAAAACATTTGTTATATTTAAATGCAGAAGTTAAATGCCTGTAAGTCAATCATGAGTAAAAGCTCAGTGTAAACATCAACATAAATTCACTTAGTAAAACAAGAAACAGAGCTATGAATTGTAGCCTGTTCCTTATTCATATATTTATTCCAAATAGTCAATGTATTGACAAATCCTAATAATTCTGATTTTAAAATGTCCTTCAAATTCATATAGTCCTCTAAAATTCCCCTGAACCTCTCCATTCCTGGTGTCTCTCGTCAGCCATGACCCTTCCAGCTATTCTCACTCCCCAGAGTACCCTTCACTTTCCTGCTACCAAGTGTTTGAGTATGCTGCCCACTTAACGTACAGCACTTAGTCACTGGCCACCTTTACTTCCCCACAGCAAGCGCAAACCAAGCACACATGTACTAACTTCTAGACTCCTTTCCTCCAGTAAGCTCACATCATAACATTTCATTGTCTATTTATTTATCTCCATTCCTCACCAGAGTATAAGTGCAAGAAACAATCATAAAACAAAAGTTAAACTTCCAACAATTTCCAGCATACGCCTAGCAATTTCTGTATCTAGCTCCAGAACTTTGCCCTTATTTTCCTCACTATGGATTTTAGAATGCGGATCACACAGGCATTGTACTCATTTGGATGAGTTCAAAGCTAACTCTGCTCCTTGGAGTCATTCACATTACACTGGTTTCATAGGATTACAGAATGCAAGAGTCTTAGGATTAGGGAGGCTTTCACCAAGATTTTAGATGAAGACCTGACAGGCTGGGCAGTATGCACCTGTTCTATTTAAGACCAGCCTATTTGTGTACTGAATCTCATCTGTTATAGTTTAGATCTAGAATGATGCCCAAAGGCCTCATATGCTCAGATGTAGGGCTTTTAGAATGTGACGGGGTCACACAGGAATTGTACTCATCTGAATGAGTTTAAAGCTAAATCTGCTCTTAGGTGGTGGAATCGGTACATGGGTCATCACTGGGCATGTGATCTGGAAGGGTTTATCTTCCTCCTCATCTCCTCCCTTCTCTCTCTGCTTCTTGGATACCATGACATAAGCATATTTCCACTGCCAGATTCTTGCACCATGCTGTTTCTGCCTTGGAGGCAAGGGACCAGATACTATAACCATAGGACAAAATATACCTCCCTTCCTTTAAACTGCAGGTGTTGTATATTGTGTCCCAGTGGTGGAGAAGTTACTGAAACAGATTTTGGTACCAGAAGTGGGGTAATTGCTGTGACTACTTGTCCATGTGGTTCAAAAGCCTTTGGAACTGGTTTATGGGAGAACTTTAGAAAGGTTTAGAGATGCCAGCTAAAGATTCTCTAGAATGCTATAAGTCAAGCTTGATGGAGTATTCTGGTTGCATCTCAGAAGATAGTAAATATTTGGGTCAGAAAATTTCTGTTAGAAACAAAAACTCCATTGGCAGTAGGATTCCAGACCATGTGTGTTACAACCTGGAAGAAAAAAAAATACATTTTTTTCAAGTCCTGAAACTTTGTAGGTGACTGAGATTAAGTGTAGTGAACTAATTAATCCATTGGAATAAATTTCAAGGCAGCCCAGTGTTCAAGGTGTAGCATAGGTACTGTTTGCTGCTTTCAGTGAGCTCTGTAGTCAAAACAAAGAGCAAACAACAAAGTTTAATGATTTTTAAAAGGTTGCAATGTCATTAGAAAGGAAGTTGCAAATCTGCTACCTTGGAGAGTATGGTTGTAAAAAAGATTAGTTTTAAAAAGAAACCAAGTACTTTGCATTAGCACAATAGGAAAAGTGCCTTGAGTGCATCTCAAGAACCAGCAAGACTCTTCACAGGCTTAAGGTGCGAAAGTGAAAGATTATGCTTTGAAAAGGAAGCCCCACGGTGCATTGTTCCAGAAGGAATGCCAAGATACTTGTTTCTAAAATATTCTGTCCACAGTGCTCAGTCATCCAGGCACTTAAAAGCCTCTGCAGCCATGTTTCATAGGAGCCTGGTTACTGCTCAAGCTGGCAGAACACCTGGGAGTCATTCACATGGAACTGGTTTCATGGGCATTCAGAATGCAAGAGTTTTAGGGTTAAGGAGGCTTTCACCTAGATTTCAGATGAAGACCTTGGAGGTCAGGAAGTGTGGCCCTGAGAACACAGTGCACAAAGGTATGACAGTGAAATTGAAAATGCAATAGATACCTCAGGAGGTCAGAGAAATCAGGAATGTGGATCATCTGAGAAAACTGCAGGAAGTAATCAGAGCTAGTGTAAAGGAGAGGCCATGAGAGCAGTAACCAGCACTGTTTCAGAGATAAGAATGTCCAAGCCCTTTGAAGCTCACATCTTACCACTATCTGCCAAATGTATTGGACATCAAACTACAGGATTTTATGTTTGTCCTGTTGGATTTTAATGTTGCTTTAGTTCTATTCTTTTCTATACCCTTATTTCTCCCTCTTGAAATGGGAATGTATACTTCATGACATTGCACTATATCTTGGCAATATCGAACTGTTTTTGATGTTTACACGCACTTACAGCTAACAATTTGCCTTGATTCTGAGGGAAATTTGGAATTGAACTTTCAGCATTGCTGGAGTGTTAAAATTTTGGTAGCTCTTGGTCTGAATGCATTTTGTATAAAAAGATGCACATGAGTATTTAGGGGAACAAGGTTAAAACGTTATGGTTTAGATCTGCAATGTTCCCTGAAGGCCTCATGTACTCAAAGGTGGACCGTTTGGAAGGTGAAGAGATTATGAGGGCATTGTAGTCATCAGTGGATTAATTCATGGTTCAGAGCTGAATGTCTTGTTAGAAAGTGGGACCTAGTTGAAGGTATGTCACTGGATTTGTGACTTAAAGAATTTTATCTCCTTCCTGGTTCCTCACTTTTCTCCCTGCTTCCTGGTTATCATGGTATGAGAAGCCAGATCCTTCTACTATGCTGTATTTGTCTTGGAGTCAGTTGACCAGAAACTGTAATTATAAACCAAACTAAATATCTACTCCTTTAAGTTGTGGACATTGTATATTGTGTACCAACTACTGGAAAGTTACTGAAACACCACCCAGTGTCACCAAAGCAAGCATATTATGTAGGCTACCTTTCTCACTTTTCTCTAATAATTCCTCCTTTCTAGTATATTGTTTATGCAAATATGCAAAACTATATCTGAATTTAAAAGAAAAAAATGAAAATTCCTTTGACTTCACATCCTCTTTTAGCCACCACCCTATTTTTCTACTTCTGTTTACAACAAAATTTCTTGAAAAAGTTGTGTGTACTGGCATTTTTTACTTGCTTTATTTCTATTCTTTCTCTGATCAATTTACATGTGCTTTGTCCCTACCGACCTAAAAAGTAATTGTTGATAAAATAACTACTGGTCTCCACATTACTAAATCCAATGATGAGATCTGAGACTTCAACATTTTTCATTTGTTTACACATTGGACATGATTGATTAATACTCCTTCCTTGAAATTTTGTTCACTTTATCCTTTTTTACTCTTCCAGCTTGATTTTCCTCATTATTATTATTATTATTATTTTTATTGCTCTCCTTTGCTGCCAACTTCTTATTATCTGATGCCTTACATTACACTCTATTTCCTCTTCACTACCTGTACTTTCTAGAAAACCAATCTCCTGGCTTTAAATGTGAGCTACATGTTGATAAATCCTAACTAGCCCAATATCAGACCACACAAATGAAACTTCAGAGTTACAGTCTACTTCATCTCGCTCAGTTTCTAGACTTCACTTATCTAAGAAAAAATTCCCGCTTCCTATCCCAGATCATTTCCCTCACAGACATTCCCATTATTGTCTTTTGACTAGGCCAAAATTCTTGGAGTCCTCTAACTCTCTTTATGGCATCCAAAACCTTGGCACTTTTGCTTTATCTTATCGACTATATATAGAATCCAGTGATTCAAGTGACTCTCGCAGTTCTGAGTGGATAAGTGTTTTAACCTCCTAGGTACTTTCATTGTTTCTACCCTTACTCTCTACAGTCATTTATCAAGATGACATTTAGAGCAAATATTTTAAAATGAAAGATTTACCATGTCACTCATTTGTTAAAACATTGTTTGGTAACTGAATATCATTTATAAATAAAAATTAATCTGTTTTTAGTGATTTTTCTACCATCCTTGCTTAGTTTGAAAGTTCCTTGGGCCTCTTTTTTTTTTTTTTTTTTTTTGTTTTTTTTTTTTTTTTTTTTTTTTTTGGTTTCTGTTACTCATCCAAGCACACCTTTATCTCAGAATCTTTGAACTTACTTTCTGTCTAGAATTGTCTAAAATTCCCTACAATTTTCTTAGTGCCCTGCTCATTTATCTCCTTTCCAGTGAAAATTTACTTACATTATTGCCTAAGAAAAGTAGTATCCTGAAACCAAGTCTTAGCATTTTTTTCAATTTTGTTTCCACTGCATTATTTTTCTCCCACAGCACTTACTGCTCCCTGACACAGTGTCTGTTTTCTTATTATTGATTATTGTTACCACATGAATGCAGTCCCATAATAACAGAGACTGTATAGGCCTCCCTTCTTCCATTTTTCTTTACTCAACACCTAGAAGAACATCTGGTACATGGAATATGCTCAATTAAGAAAATTGTGTATTGGAAAGGTTAAATTTCATATGGTTTCTCTTATATGAGAAACCCAAGGTATAAATAAATTCAAGAGCAATATAAAGGATAGATAATAGGCAACAGGGAGTTAGATTTTTTGCAAATGAGAAGGGGTCCAAGAGATGGAAGGAGGAAGAAGGGCAGAGTGGGAAGGAGAACATAAAAGTAATTAAGATGTGTTATATACACATAGTAACTATCCACAATGAATGTGGTGTTCATTATGTACTACAAGCATGCAATAATAGAAATAAATTACTTAAAATTTTTTTAAAAAGAAAATATGTGTGAGGTGAATTAATGAATGAATGAACCCCTCAGTTGACCATGGAAAACTTAAAATGCCAGTCATTCCTTGTGGCTCTGCATTCACATATAATAGCATAGAGTAAGAGTCATGGCTATAAACTTGGCATGTTATATTTTATATCTTTATAATACTTCACAATTTTTCTTCCTTTTAGACTTTTTTTTCATGTTCAAACATTTGCCTTTAAGTATTGTAATTCAATTGTGCACATAGACATTAGCAGCTTTAAAAGTGGTTGTATACTGAGGCCCTCACAATGGTGGTCTAAGCAATTGTTTTTGCTTTTAGCATAGCTAGCTTGAGAATTTCTATTTATGCTTCAATTGCTATTGAAGAGACCCTGAATATTACACAAAGTATGCCAGTATGAAAAATATCATCAACTGCCATTTTTTTGCAAGCTGTGCTGCTGCACAGCAAACTGTTCCAAATTTGGTGAAAACCAAATCCAAGTCACCTTAAAAAGAAAGACAAATGTAAAACAGTGATTAAAGCTGAAAACAAATTTTATGTGTTATTCAGTGAGAGCCATATATTATATTATTTTCTATGTATTTTCTTACTTGTCACTTGTATTGAGTTTTTCCTATTGTAGCCAAAATTGTTTTATCAATTCTACTATGGTTTAGTTCTATGTAAAAACCTCATTGTGTATTACCATGCTTGCTTTATTTCTTCATTTACTGTTATGTTATAAAATTCAAATTTTGGAACATGAGAATAATAAAGTCATTATGGTGATTGAAATAAGTAAACCATACGTAGAACTCAACATGCCTTTACTAATATTTCTATTATTACTTATGACAGCAACCTATTAAAGATTCTGTTACACTGTGATTAAAAGTATTCTCAAATAATTCAAACTCTGGAGCTGGATTTATCTCCAAAATATGAATTTTGTGTTTACTTTCTAAGCAAAACCAGTCGGTGTAGATGAATTTACCTCCTCAAAGTGCAGTGCTCACTCCTTTCTCTTAGTCAAGGTATCTGTCATATTTCTTTCAACTCAGCATTTAAGTTTTTCAGTGATAGTGCATGGTGTTGAGAGAAGTCAAATATCATGATACAGTGTTTAATAAGTAATTTTTTATTTACTGGAAGATATGACACTTACATTGCTCATTATTTTTTCATAACAGTACACAAAATACATAGCATTTCTGAGGGTAATGGAAATAGACAACATGCCAAGTGAGGTCATGTAAAATATTCAAGAACTTTTGAATCAACAGAAGGGGCTCCACATATTCAGTCTGAGGATCTGAGAGGCAGATTACTTACCACACAAAGTAGGCAATAATATTTAAACATAAATCTAAAACTAAGAAAATTTAGTTAGCGAATTTTAAAGATATTGATTATGATTTTGAACTCAGGGTAATATCAACCAATTCAAATATAAGAGATTGTGATTTTCAACTCCAGGTAATAAAATCAATTTCATATATATTTTAATAGAGGTTGAAGAATTATTATTAGACAAAATCACTTGGAATTCAGTAAGTCCAACCTAAACAAATTTATACTCTTCAGGCATTTATTACTTTTATTTATAACCTTTGTGTTTCTCATTTTCTCCCAGATTCAGCTATGAATAATTGATACCGTATAGTCAGAAGCTGTACATAAAACAACAAAAAACATGTTGATAACCGGCAGACATCAAAAACCTTATTAAATTCAATCAACAGATGAACTAGAATCCTAAGTAACTTAATTGCAATACCAAACTGATACATTGTATGACAACAATTATTTTGGTATGGATTGATGTTTAATTAAAAATAGATAATGGGGGAAAGCATACATAAGTATACATCACAGAGAAAGATATAGCTTCCCCAAATTTGTTGAATAGACATTTCCCTTCTTTAGGTAAAAACAAATGGTATGAATCTGACATAAGAATATGATAGGTATATAGTTTTGCAGAATACATTCTTTATGTTTGCTTCTTGAATATATATTAGTGACTCACGAATCTAGGGCATGCTCTGTCTTTTAAATGCGTTGAAAAAAATGACATTAATGAAAGGAGGGAATTAAGGGGAAGTAAGACCTTGTTCTGTCAAGTTTAGTACCTGTTTTAATAACAATGATTCAGAGTTTCAAGCTAAAAGAGTCTCTTCTAGTTTCAATTCCCTTTCAACCAAATAATGATACAGAGAACTTCTAAAAGTCAAATTGAAATCAGCATTATTAAAATATCCTTGGTGACTGCCTGAGAAACACTTATTGAGTACTATTTTGAATCGATGCCTGCCTTTATAGTAGTATTATTTAATCTTTTGAAGAATAATAATTACTATAAGTAACACTATTAAAAAGACTAAAGACCCTTGCTTGGTCCTTTTTCCTAGTATTACTTTTTGCATGTGGTAAAGTGTTCTGTCTCTGAGTTTCTTTTCAGAACTCAGAATAACAGGCATTGTTCCTTCTCTGAGTTTATATTGTAAATTAATGATTTTCTGCATCTGTACCAATATTTTTTAGCTCTCTGCTGGGTTGGTCCAAACTTCCAAGTCCTTGGTGGTTAATAAATGAGCATTTTAGAAAGAATTCCACTAAGAAAATGATATTCAAATCAGCCCTTCAGGGCATTTTGTTCCAATGAATTCCCACAGGTATGTGGAGCAAGACAATGAAAAAGTTCCCTTGGGAAAGTTACTTGTGTGCTTCTGCCTGGCTACACAGAACATCTGAAAACCCTCAGAAGCAGCCAACAACTCCTAGAACAAACCATTTCCTCATATATACAGAGCTGCACAAATGAACTCTAATATGGATTTAGGGAAAAGTTGTTGAGATGTGATGCTGAGGTTTGATAGTGTTCACTAAGTCACCTGGGCGGGGGCGGATTTTTTAAAGCAATATGTAATGAATAAATTTGGCTTCCAGTGTAGTTGTGTTATGTGAGCGGCATTTCATGGAGTAACTATTAAGTATAAAGCTTAAGCAGTTTAAAGCACTAAAGCCAGAAACACTTAAAAGCCCTGGTAAAATTGTCTGTAATACAAACTAATCTGAAGTGTCATAAATACTTAAAGATTGCTTTGCATAATCCTCACTATTGTTGTTTCTCAAGCAGCTTGTTTTTTTTTTTTTTTTTTTGCAGGATTATAAAGAAGATTAGTAATTTTCCACTTTTTTAGGAAAGGAATATGTGTCTGTTTTCTCCCTTGAGGTGGGCTGTTGGTTTTCTTTGGTTTTGTTCTTTTTTGAAGAATACCAGGTCTTCTCCCTGGTGTGAGTGACTCAAAAGATGATGCACATCAAGACAAGGAGGTCCTTAAAGTTACAGCAAGGTGTGACCAAGCAGTGAGAGGAACAGGGAGAGAGCTGCTGAGTAGTAGCAGCAAGCGTATAGAATAGGAAGCAAGAATGTAGAATCAGTACTAAGGGTGTTTTCAATTCTGGTGGAAGAATATATTGATTTGTGAATTGAGACAAATTATTACAATCTATCTGAAGTTATTAAAAATAACTCTGAGAATTGTTAAGGCTATTGTATGAGAAATGCCTCAGAAAGTGCAAAAGATAAATCAAAAGCTGTTTTTGTTTTCCTTTATTTTTGCAGGCAGGTGGTTAGTTTGGTTTGTGTTTTTAAATACAAGGAATGGGGCACGGGAGCAGTAGCGTCGCCTCCCCCTCTCACCCCTGCTTTCTTCCAGTCTGTGGAACAGCCACAGGGGCCCCTTCCCAACAGGTTTCAGATGACTATTTGAGGAATGAGTGAAGTGTTTTTCTCACAACTCTGAGGTTTACAGCAGGAATTATGTACTTCCACGCACTGGCTGGGTGTTTATATGTGTCACCATATCTGTTACTTTGCTGGCCTCTTGATGATGGCATGCCAGTTACAGTCATCTAACCCACATTAAGTATCCAGGTAGTGCTCACTAAACAAGCGTTCCCCAAATCAAGTACATGCAGTCTAAACCCATTGAGCTTTGTAGTTTTACTTTTGAAGTATTTTTCTTTTCTTTTTGTCCTGAGAATACATTCTCCTTCTTGAGTTTCTACCGTGGTTTATCATTATCATTCAGTAAGTAGACTAAGTTCTAAGGATTTGAAAATTAAGGCAAAGCTCTATGCCCAAGAAACTTGAAATGTATTAATGTCAAACATTCAGTGAACTCCCACTAAATGCCACAAGTACTATTAAGAACTACATTTTACCTCTGAGTTAGTACAAGCACACGCAAAAGCAGGCATTATTATTATTAGGCGTAGTGTACAGACCTGGGAAGCAGAATGTAGGGAACAAGTTTACCTAGTTCACAGTGAGCCACACATGAATGCTAACCCAGGCAGGTTGTCTCCTGGGGCCACCCTGGAAAACAAGAAGCATGACAAAATATGGTATGCTATGTCCACCGAGAATTTTTAAAGTGTCATCAGATTCAGTGCCTCTGTGAGTTTGAATTTGGAAAGACTTGGTGGAGTAGTTAGAATTTGAGTTTGAACTAAGAAAAATAGAAATAATCATTGGAAATACTTACATAGCATTTGGCATGTGTTAGAGACTATTTGCTCAAAATCAATTTATCTGTGCCTTATAATAACCCTACGGACTAGGAACTATTCCTATGCCTTTGTTCACTGATGCAGAAACTGAGCAGTGACTGATAAATAACTTCCTCAGGCTGCCCCATTTGTGAAGAGAAAGATTTAGATAAGCAGCAGAGAGTTCAGGCAGGGTATCCAGATGAAGAGAAAGGTGCGCCTAGGAAATCTAGAAAGAATCAAAACATGTTTTTCCCTGGCAAGGAGCAGGAAAGCACTGGCAATAAGCCATTTTCCACTACTGGCAGATTTTGGGGGCTTTAGATACGTTAGCAGAGGAATTTACACTTGACTCCATGCGAACACTGGGGAGCTGTTGACATTATTTTGGACCTTTATTGAATAGCATTTGGCTATCTGTAAATATCGCTGCACTAAGTCTCAAATTAAACGCTTCTGTTGGGAGCCTCTTCACTACTCTTCTGTGTCTTACTCTGATTCTGGAATAGAGGCCCCTCTTGAGTTCTCTGAGGACCCCAAAATCCTCACTTGCATAGCTCTTCACACATTTTTATGTTTCCCTTTTGTAACTGTTTTTTTTCCAGAAAAACAGAACCATTAGGAGAAAGAGAGAGACAGAAAGACAAAAAGAGGGAGGAGGGAAGGAGAGAGAGAAAGAGAGAGAGAAGAAAGAATGGAAAGAAAGATTGTGTTGAGACTTTTGTAAGTAAATGGACATGACTTGAGACCATACTCATAAGTGAAATAAATCAAACTCACATGTGTAAATTCTGTATTGTCTCCCTAGTGTAAGAAACTGAAACAGTATATACGATCCAAACTCTACAATAAATACTGTGTAAGGGTAAGAATCTGCTCGAAGAGCAAAAGTAATTGGGATAGGGGAAAGGAGAAAAGAAGGAAGACAAAAGGAAAAAGACATACTACTAAGGAAAATGACTGTACTACTAAATGTATTAGTTATTGAAAAAGAACAGTTAACAGTCATGATTAGATCAATTTTACATGTCTATATCTGTTAATCTAAACAACCCTTTTGAAGGTAATGATATGTAATAATACAACTATTGTCAAATTCCTATCATCTTGTTTTGTAAACCTAGAATGTTATTGTATTGAATTTGTTGTTGTCATTTGTTTGTCTCTTTTGCTTTTTGCCTTTCTTTTCTATCTATTTTCCCTTAAATAAAAAAAAATCATCATCATCATCAAAAAAAAAAAGAATGGACTGGAAAGAGATTTATTATTAAGAATTAGCCCATGTATTTATAGAGGCTGGTGAGTTCCAAGATCTGTAGCTAGCAAGCTCAAGAGGGTGAGAACTAATAGAATAGTTCCAGCCTGAGTTCAAAGACCTGAGCACCAGGAGGGCTGATGGTTATGGTTCCTGAAAAAAAAAAAAAAAACTCCTCAATATCTAGGAAAAGGTGATTTTTTTTTCAATCCAGAGTCGGGGGGAAATGACCCGAATTAAGGCAGTCAGGTAGAAGGACCCCTTCATCACCACTTCCTTTTAATGAGAGGGTCAGCATTTTATTGTTTTTAGGCCTTCAACTCATTAAATAATGCTGGTCCACATTAGGAAAAAAATAAGCTTTACTTAACCTAACAATTGAAATATTCATCTCACCCAGAAACACCATCACAAGTGTACCCAGAATAATGTTTGGGCAAATATTCAACACCCTATGTCCCAGTAAGGTTGACAAAATTAACCATCACACTTCATTGCTTCCTCTAAACGAGAACTCTCTAATAATAGAGATGGAAAGTTTCTCTACTATTTTCCTAGGACTACCCCAGCACTTAGGACAGCATTTTGAACATAGAAAATGTTAAATGTAAATATGTTAACCACATGAAACATTTTCTGAATGATATGATGTAATAAATTTTAATTGTTTTTGTATTCTCCATTTTAAGTGTATTTATTTGACCTCCTCACCAAGTCTCTGCCCACATCATAGGTCCCTCACACCTTCTACACTGAGTCTGATCCTACAATAAGGAGAGTCTGTAAATACTGTGGATTACATCGCCGTACCTCATGGTGAGAACATGTGGAGAAACAAATCCACTCACCTCATGGCCAGGATGTGAATCAGACAGTAAAAGAACAATGAGGCAGGGTCTCAAAATCTCTGAAACGCCAGCATAGCTCCACCTCTTAAAGTTTCCACCAGCTCCTAATGACACCAAGTTAAGGACCAAGCCTTTAATGATATTCCTTTGTGGAACATTCCAAATAGAAACTTTAGCAGTCATCATGGCAAAAGCTTCTCCTTTTTGAGTTAAACCACTCTCCTCAAGTCACTGTAAGTTCCCACTGTACATGGTCACCATCATTCTCATAACCCGCATGCTTGCCCACCTATCCGCCTTTGCTCAGGCTGTACCATCTGACAGAGTACTTTTCCCCTTTCACTCTCCAGACGCTGAATGCTGTCTACTCAAACTTCTGAGCTGCTAGCCTCAGTCTTTCTTTTGTAGAAGAATTAATTGTGTCTTCAAATTAATTCCCATAATACTGGGTATCTACTTCAATTAAAGTTTATTCATGGAATATTTCCTTCCTTATAATTCAGTGAAATTGTAGGGGTTCAGCACTGGATCATATTCAATATATGCACCCCAAATGCCTAGTACTCAACCAGGAGCACACTAGATAATCAACAGTTGCTGGATGAATAATCTCAAATGTGCAACGAAATCATTAATAATAGTATTTATTAACTAGTATTTATCGTCTGATCCTCCTTAGATCATTTAAATCTCCTTTCCTTTTTAAATTTTATTTTAAAAAGAAAAGAAGACCAAAATTCAAAACAAAAAAATAGGAGAGTAACAATGATTAATGCATTGTATATTGTTATCTTTAAGTTAATTACTCAGAGCACAAGATATAGGCATTTAATTGTCCAAACAATATTATCACAAACTCTTCTTTTCAGCAAACTAAAAGATATAAGTAATATAACTATCTTAACTATCAGATAGATAGATAGATAGATAGAGATAGATAGATACGCTTTTCCTTTCCTTTTCTCCTTTCCACATCCCAGTTTCTCTTTCCTTTTGAACAATTTCTTCCCATTTTACAATATCTAACGAACATTTTGGATCTTATTTATTCTTTTAGCTTCTCACACTAGGGAGATAATATGATGTTTACACATGTGAGTGTGGTTTATTTCACTTATGAGTATGATCTCAAGTTGCACCCATTTGCCTATAAAAGTCTCCAGGTTATCTTCTCTATGACTGAGTAGTACTCCATCATATAAAAAGACCATATCATTTTAATTCATTCTTCAGTTGATGTGCATTTGGTTTGTTTCCAAAATTTAGCTATTACAAATTGTGCTGCTACAAACATGGGTGTGCATATACTGCTGTGGCATGATGTTTTTAATTCTTCTCAGAAGATAACCAGGAGAGGAATAATAGCTGAGTCAAATGGCACCTCCAATCCTAGTATTTTAAGGAATCTCCATACTGATTTCCACAGTGGTTACACCAATCTACATTCCCACCAAAAAAGAAAAAGTGTTCCTTTTTCTCCATAGCCCCTCCAGCATTTGTTATTGGTTGGTTTCTTGATAATAGCCATTCTTTCCAGAGTGAAATGGAATCTCTGTGTTGTTTCGATTTGCTTCTCTCAATTGACCAATGATGTTGAACGTTTTTTCATGTATTTATTTTCTGTTTGTATTTCCTCATCTGAGAAGTGTGTGTTCATCTCACATGTCCATTTTCTGATTGGGTTTTTAAATTTGAGGGGTCTGATTTTTTAAATTTCTTTATATGGTCTCAATAGTAATCCTTTGTCTAAAGAACAGCTGGCAAACATTTTTTTCCCACATTGTTGTTGATAGTTGTTTTGCTGTGCAAAAGCTTTTTAATATGATGAGATCCTAGTTGTTGATTCTTTGTGATAGTTCCTGGGCTATTGGGGTTTTATTCATAAAGCCTTTGAATACACCAAACTCTTCAACAGTTTTACCTATTTTATCATTCAGCAGATTTAATGTTTCTGTTTTAATATTTAGATCTTTGATCCATTTCAAATTTAATTTAGTACATGGTGAAAATTATGAGTCCAGTTTTAATCTTCAGCATGTGCAAAGCCAGTTTTTCCAGCACCACTTATTAAAGAGGCTATTTTTCTTTCAGTGAATGTGTTTGGCATTTTTGTCAAAGATAAGGTGGCTGAGTGTGTGTATCATTGTTTCTGCATCTTCTAATTTGCTTCATTTATCTTCTGGCCTGTTTTTTGCCAGTACCACACTGTTTTTATTATAGTAGCTTCATAGTATAATTTCAAGCCAGGGATTGTGATGCCCACTACCTTGCCTGTGCTGCCCAGAATTGCCTTTGCTATTCTAAGTCTCTTATGATTCTAAGTGAATTTTAGGATTGTTTTCTCTAATTCTGTGTGATATGCTGTTGTAGTTTTGATGAGAATTGCATTGAATCTGTGTAAAATTTTGTAAGTCTAGCCATTTTCACTATATTGGTTCTTCTTACCCAAGAGCAAGGAATGTCTTTCCATTTTCTGGTATCTTCTTCAATCTCCTTTTATAGAATACTGTATTTTTCAGTGTAGAAGTTTTCTGCATCCTTTGTTAGGTTCATTCCTAGCTATTTCATTTTTTCAGATGCTATTGTAAAAGGAGTTGTTTCCCTAGTTTCTCTCTCAGTAAGTTTGTTATTCATGTACAGGAAGGTTATTGATTTTTGAGTGTTGACTTCATATCCAGCTATGCTACTGAATTTTACTATTAAAACTAGCAGTTTTTTAGTGGAGTTTTTGGGGTCTACTATGTCGAGTATCATGTAATCCACAAATAATGATAGTTTAACTTCTTCCTTTCCTATTGTTATTCCTTTCTCTCCTCTAATTGCTTGGCTAAGGTTTCCAGGAGTATGTTGAATAAGAATGGAGACTTCTCTTGTTCCTGATTTAGAGTGAAAGCATTCATTTGTTTTCCATTTAGTGTGATGTTGGTTGCTGGTTTATCATAGATGGCTTTTAGCAGATTGAGATAAAGACCATTTACTCCAATTTTGTGCAGGATTTTTACCATGAATTGGTGCTGGACTTTCTCAAAAGCTTTTTCTGCATCTATTGAGATGATAATATGGTTTTTGTCCTTGGCTCTGTTACTATGGTGTATTACATTTATTGATTTGTGCATGTCAAACCATCCCTGCATCCCTGGAATGGATTCAAATTGGACATAGTATATAATCTTCTTAATAATTTACTGCATTCTTTTTGCAAGAACCTTATTGAGAATTTTTGCATCTGTGTTCATTAAGGAGATTCACCTGTAGTTTTCTTTCCTAGTTTGGTCGTTCTCTGGTTTCGGTAACAGGATAATGCTTGCTTCCAGCAATGAATTTGGGAGTGTAGCTTTCCTTTCAATTTCATTAAAGAGTTTGAGAAGTAGCAGTATTAGTTCTTCTCTAAATTTCTTGTAGAATTCAGCAGTGAATCTGTCAGGGCCTAGACTTTGCTTTGATGGTAGGTTTTTAATTACATCTTCGATTTCATTGATTAATATTGGTTTATTTTGGATTTTTATATCTTCTTGACTTAGCTTTGGTAATTCATATCTATTTAAGAATCTCCATTTCTGCTACATTTTACATCTTATTAGAATAAATTTTCTCAAAATATTTGACTAAGGCCACAGATTTTTGAATCTTCAAGGTTAAATTCAAATAGCTACTTCAAAAGAATCAAATTTAACAAACTGGAGATGCTGCATATCTTGGGAGAAAGAACATGTAAAAGTTTATTGTATGGAATACAGCATATCTAATTTATAGGGGTTTTAAATGACAAGCCTTTTGTAAATTCCAGAAGGCTTTTAAAATTTGCATTCTTATAAATAAACAAGTCTCTCTTTTAAAATAAATCTTAAATCTAATAAATAAATAAAGGCTGCAGAGGGTCTGAACTCCTCACAGCCAGACTCAAGGTCCTGGTGGTGCCACACTCTGGGGTGCATTCCACCTAGTCCCCTGGTTCCAGGGGATTCCAACCCTCACACAGTAAGGTAGAAGGTCCAGTGACACACCCCAGGGGTGCATCTCTGCTAGCCACCTAGGTTGCAGAGGTTCTGAATGCTGCACAGCCAGGCTCTAGGCCCCAGCAACAAGTTCTAAGGGTGTACCCCTGCTAGTTGCAGGGAGGATACAAACTTTGTCCAGCCCAGCATCCCAGAGCAACCCAACAAAGTACATCAGGGGAACACATGGCAAGCCTCACAGACCGCAGAGCACAAGGATCTAGTGCCATGGTCTGGGGGTGTGCCCCGGCTAACGAAGGGGATACTGGAGGATTGAAGCTGTACTCTACACAGTGTTGCAGTGCAATCCATTGGGAGGCTGCGTACCCGGTCACACAGGTCCCAGAAGAAAATGACAAAACAAAAGAGCAAGAGGCAGTCTCAATCCCCCAGGCCACAGAGAGTAAACCCAAGAGACATGGAAATGGAAGACACTGGGAATCACACAACTGAACACTCTGAAATGATAGCAACTCAAGTAAAGAAACAACTCTATGAAGCTATAGAGGAACTCAGATCAGAAATAATCTCTCAGCTAAAAAATGAAATGCCAATCATGAAAGAAATGCTGAGTGTATATAAAGAAGATGAAGATAAAAAACAGAAGAATGTCAGAAAATGATGGAAATTTTGAATGAACAAAATAAGACACAAATAGAATGCATGAAACAGATTCAAAGGGAAATTCAGGAAATTAAAAGTTCCATTGAAAGTTGGCAAAACCACTTGAATGAAGCTGAAGGTAGAATCTCGGACCATGAAGACAGCATGGAAGCTTACAATCATGAAAGAAAAATCTCTTAAAAGTAACGAGAAACCAAGAAACAACAATTCAGCAACTGCAAGATGATGCCAAGAGAAATAACATAAGATTAATAGGCGTCAATAAAAAAGCAAGGGTCAATACAAATGACCTGTGAAGACTATTTGCAGAAATAATAGCAGGAAATTTTTCAAACATGGGAACAGAATCTGATATACAGGTAAGTGAGGCATACAGAACCCCATTTAACCATAACCAAAATAAATCTTCACCCAGAAATATAATTAGGATATCAGAAATGCAGTAGAACAGAATACTAAAAGGTGTCAGAGAAAAGAAACAGATCATCAATGAAGGAAAGCCTATCACAATCATGGCAGACTTCTCAACACAAACCTTCAAGTCAAGAAGAGCTTGGAATGAAGTATTTTAAACACTGAAAGAAAACAACTTTTAACCCAGATTGATGTATCCTACAAAACTATCCTTAAAAATGGGTGAAGACATAAGATATTTCCATGACAAAGAACAACTGAAGAAATTTATGGCCACCAAACCAACACTTCAAAGAGTGCTGAAAGACACTCTAGAAAGAGACAAAGATAACTACACTCCTAAGAACAACAACAAAAGGAAACCACTAAGCATGGCAAACAATTAAACAGAAAATGTAGAAAATCAACAACAGAAAGATAGTATGACAGGGATGTGTCAGTACATACCAGTTCTACCAATCAATGTAAATGATCTCAACTCACCAATAAAAAGAAACAGACTGGCAGAATGGGTTAAGAAACAAAATCCAACAATATGCTGTGTACAAGAAACACATTGAACTCAAAAGGAAACTCACGGATGAAAAATCAAAGGATGGAGAACAATATTCCATGCAACAGGAGCCCAGAAAAAAGCAGGCATAGCTACTATGTTTGCAGACACTGTGAACTTCAAACCGAGAATGAACCAAAGAAATGAAGAAGGTCACTACATACTTGTTAGGGGAAAACTTCAAGAGGAAGAGATTACAGTATTAAATATATGCACCAAATATGGGAGGACCCAACTTTGGAAGACAAATCTCAATAGAAACATAAAAAAACAAATAAATAATAATACAGTTATAACAGGGAACCTTAACACCCATTGTCACAAAGAGACAGATCAACCAAACAAAAAATCAGCAAAGAAGTAACAGAACTGAATCAAACTTGTGACAAATGGACCTAGTAGATGTGTACCAAGTGCTCCACCCATCAACATCAGAATACACAGTGTTCTCAGCTGCACATAGGTCATTCTCTAAAATAGATCATATACTAGTCCACAGAACATGCTTAAGTAAATGCAAAGGAACTGAAATAATTTCATGCATATTATCTGATCATAGTGCAATAAAATCGGAAATGAATGACAAAAAACCCCACAACAACCCCATAAACACATGGAAATTAAATAATACTCTCTTAAACAATCAATGGGTCACAGAAGAAATTAAACAATATCTACAGTTGAATGAAAATGCAAATACAAATTACTGGAACCTGTGGGACACGATGAAAGCAGCCCTCAGAGGGAAATTTATAGCACTAAACTTCCACATCAGAAAAATGGAAAGAACACACATAAACAACCTAATGATGCACCTCAAACTTCTAGAAAAAGAAGAGCAAGTCAAGATCAAGGCCCAAAAAGGAAGGAAATTATCAAGATCAGAGCAGAAAATAAAGCAATTGAAACTAACAAAACAATACAAAGAATTAATGAATCAAAGAGTTGGTTCTTTGAAAGAATAAATAAAATTGATAAACCCCTAGCCAATCTTATCAAAAAGAGGAAAGAAAAAACTCAGATTCATGCAATAAGAAATAAAAAGGGTGAAACTGCTACAGACCCTGTGGAAATACAGAAGATCATCAATACCTACTTTGAAAACCTTTACTCACATAGATTCGATAACACAGAAGAAATCGACAGATTCTTAGAAATCTATGAATTACCAAAGCTGAATCAAGAAGATGTAAAACTGCTGAATAACGCAATCTCAGCTAATGAGATTGAAAATGTAATTAGAACCTTACCAACAAAGAAAACCGCAGGTCCTGATGGATTCGCTGCCAAATTCTACAAGAAATTTAGGAAAGACTTAATGCCAACACTCCTCAAACTCTTCAATGAAAGGGAAGCAAGTCTCCCTAACTCATATCTGGAAGTAAGTATTACCCTAATATCAAAACCAGAGAAAGACCCAACCAAAAAAGAAAATTACAGGCCAATCTCCCTAATGAACACAGATGCAAAAAGCCTCAATAAAATACTGGCAAATAGAATACAGCAAGTTATCAGGAAGATCATACACCATGATCAAATGGGATTCATCCCAGGAATGCAGGGATGCTTCAACATATGTAAATCAATAAATGTAATACACCATATTAAGAGGGCCAAGGACGAGAATCACATGATCATCTCAATAGATGCAGAAAAATCTTTCGACAAAATCCAACACTTGTTCATGATAAAAACCCTACAGAATATCAGCATAGATGGTCTTTACATCAACCTGATAAAAGCCATATATTATAAATCAACAGCCAACATCTTACTCAGTGGAGAAAAACTGAAAACTTTCAACCTAAAATCATGAACACGCAAGGATATCCATTATCGCCAGTCCTATTCAATATAGTTCTGGAAATATTAGCCACAGCAATTAGAGAAGAGAAAGAAATAAGGGAATAAGAATAGGAAAGGAAGAAGTAAAATTATCATTATTTGTAGATGATATAATGCTCTACATGGAAGACCCCCAAAACTCCAAAGACTTCTAGATATAGTAACCAATTTCAGTAATGTTGCTGGATACAAGGTCAACGCTCAAAAATCAATAGCATTCTTGTACACAAAAAACAAAGTCACTGACAGAGAATTAAGGGAAACCACACCCTTCACTATAGCATCCAAAACAATGAAATACTTAGGAATCAATCTAACAAAGGAAGTAAAAGATCTATACAGTAAAAATTTCATTACTCTGTAAAAGAAAGTCAAGGAGGATTTCAGAAAATGGAAAGATATTCCCTGTTCATGGTTAGGAAGAACAAACATCATGAAAATGGACATTCTCCCAAAATTGTTATACAGTTTTTATGCAATTCCAATCAAAATACCACTTGCATACCTCACAGAGGTAGAGAAATCATTCCTGAAATTCATCTGGAACCAGAAGAAACCTAGAATAGCAAAGTCAATGCCTGGCAACAAAGGTAAGGCAGGAGGCATCATATTCCCGACTTGAAAGTATATTACAAAGCTACTGTGATAAAATCAGCATGGTACTGGAATAAAGACAGACCTGAAGATCAATGGAATAGATTAGAAGATACAGCCACAACTACAAACACACTCAGCCACCTCATCTTTGACAAAAGAGCCAAACATGTATATTGGAAGAAAGATAGCCTCTTTAACAAATGGGACTGGAAAAACTGGCTTTCCATATGCCAAAAACTAAAATTAGATGCATGTCTATCACCATGCACCAAAGTAAAGTCAAAATGGATCAGAGATCTGAATATTAAAACAGATACACTAAATTTGCTAGAAGACAAAGTAGGTAAAATCTTGATGGTGTAGGTGTAGGCAGAGAGTTGATGAACAAAAATCAAACTGCATGGGAAATACTTCCCTAAATCAATGGCTGGGATCTCGTCTTATTAAAAAGTATTTGCACATCGAGGGAAATCTTCAACAGAGTGAAAAGAAAACCCACGAACTGGGAAAATATCTTGGCCAATTGTCCCTCAGACCAATGACTTCTATCTAAAACATACAAAGAATTTTTAAAAATCAGGCCTCTAAAATTAAAGGACCCAATCAAAAATTGGGCATCTGAGATGAATACACACTCCTCAGAGCAGGAATTACAAATGGCAAATAAATATATGAAAAAATGTTCAATGTCAATTGTCATTTGGGAAATGCAAATTAAAACAACGCTGAGATTCCATCTCACTCCAGAAAGAATGGCCAAGATAAAAAAAAATCAACCAATAACAAATGCTGGAAGGGCTGTGGGAAAACAGGAACTCTTCTCCAGTATTGGTGGGAGTGTAGACTGGTGCAACCACTGTGGAAATCAGCGTGGAGTTTCCTTAAGAAGCCAGAATTAGAGATCCCATTTGATTCAGTTATCCTGCTTCTGGGCATTTTCCCAGAAGAACTGAAAACATCGTACCACAGTGATATTTGTGCACATTTATTTATAGCAACCCAATTTGTAATAGCCAAATCTTGGAAACAACCCAAGTGCCCATCAATCAAGGAATGGATAAAAAAGATGTGGTATTTTTATACAATGGAGTACTACTCAGCTATCAAGAAAGAGTGCATCGAGAGTTTTATAAGTAAATCGACACGACTTGAGACGATACTCATAAGTGAGATAAATCAAACCCACATGTGTAAACACTGTATTGTCTCCCTAGTGTAAGAAACTGAAACAGTAGATATGACCCAAAATCTACAATAAATACTGTGTAAGGGTAAGAAACTGCTCGAAGACAAAAGTAATTGGGAAAGGAAAAAGGAGGAAAGAAGAGGGAAAAGGAAAAAGACATAAATCTATATATATGTATAAGTAAGATAGCTAAAATGACTGTACTGCTGAATGTATTAGTTATTGAGAAAGAATGGTTAATACTCATATTATCAGATCAATTCTACATGTCTATATCTGTTAATGTAAACAACCGCGTTGAATGTAATGATACACAATATTGCAACCATTGTCAATTTCCTGTCATCTTGTTTTGTAAACCTATAACGTTACTGTTTTAGATTTGCTGTTGTCGTTTGTTTGTGTCTTTTGCTTTTTGTCTTTTCTGTGTCTTTTTTCTCTGAAATAAAAAAATTAAATTAAATTAATAAATATATAAAACCCAGCAGTTACTTCATATAGCATTTTTCCTGCAGATTTAAAATCATTCAAGATAAAGCATGGTATAACTTCTAGAAGTAATGCTATTAAAAATTACATGGAATGATTCTCTGCTACCATCCTTTGAACTTGGTCACATGTTTGCTTATCTCTGGGTGTTTTTCCCTTGGTTTGAAAAAGACCTTTCCACCTTCTCTCTCCCTCATGAATCATTGCTTCCTTGAACGTAACCTGAGCTGGTAAAGTGTTGCAAGCCTAAGTTCCTTCCCTGGTCATACTCAAAGCTGAGTTTCACAGTCCAATCTTTCCTGAAAAACTAGTTCACCAATCTTCTCTTAGAGGCTATAAAGATAGGATAAAATTAGGCACTTGTGTTTCTTTTGTTCCCACACAAATGTATTTTATACACTGTACTAGATATTTGCTCACATGCTGCTTTTTCCTTAAGCTTCATGTATTAAATGGAAAGAATTTTAGGAAAAATAGATTACTATTTTGTCCTTTGTTATTTCACATCTATACAGCAGTTTCACATCAAAAGTTTTATTTTGGACTTATTTTATCAGTCTTTTAAAATCACAGTACGTGCTTATGGTTAGAAAACATAAGATAGTGTTACTTTTATTTGATCAAATTCAGTGCCCATAGACAACCCCTTTTAATCAGTTCTGCTTTTCATTTATTTATTTATTTATTTATTTATTTATTTTTGCGGCACCGGGGATCGAACTCACAACCTCGCACCTGCCAGGGCAGGCGCTTAAGCCGCTGAGCCAAACTCCCAGCCCTGGTTTTTTGAGGCAGGGTCGCACTATGAATCTCAGGTCGGCCTTGCTCTCGCGTTGTAGCCCAAGCCGGCCTCGAACTCACAACGCTCCTCCTACCTCAACCTCCAGAGTGCTGGGATTAAAGGTGAGCGCCACCACGCCTGGCTTTTCTGCTTTTTATTCTTATGGCCTTGAACTCACTAACTTTATAACTTAGGCTAGCCTTGAACTTGTAGCAATCCTCTTTCCTTGTACTCTCAAGTGGTGGGATTACAGGCACATGTCACCATGCCTAGTTCCATATGTATTATTTTTGTAATTAAAAAATGTTTTGCTTGAATTCTTGTTTCATAAATTTCACTGAACTTCTTGAATTCCCTATATGGTAATTTTTACCCCCATAAAATATCTTCTAATTTTTCTTCTCCCATTCCATTGAAGACTTTCTCATTCACTCCTATTTTTACATTGTCAGGACTCTCAATATTTAGATTGTATTGTGTGCTGTAGTTTTAACCAAGGCATTCATGCATGGTCCATAAGTTGATTCTAAAAGTTAACATTCAAATAAACTAGGATTAATATGTTTGTGTTGGTTTCAATCATGAATGAACTTGCTATTAAGATTATATTTCTTTTTCTATAGCACCATTATCATTAAAAATATTTGTATCACCAAGATCAAATTGTTTACTTTATGATTTTACTTAAAATCATGCCATTTTACTTTTTTGTTCATATCTACTTTTTGTAAAGTTTCTATCTCTTTTTGTACAGCTTTTTCTTTCATTGTTTTCTTACTGACAATAGAAAATATATTTGTCATAGTTTGACATTTTTCTTATTCTCAATTCTAACATCCATTACAAATTGTTGGTCTTCTTTTTTCTGTTGACTTCCCTCTTGAATTCACTTTGGGATCAAATTATTAAACAATTAACATAACATTTTTACTTGTCACTCATTGCAGGCTTCACTTATAAACAACCAACTGGGGCATTCCTGTGTTTACACACTTGCTGCTTACCTCAATATCAGTGATTAGGAAGCCAAATGAACTGCCCATACATCACACTAAAATTCCTCCTTTCTATTCTTGTGATCTGACTTAATTACTTCCTAACTGTCCTGCTTCTCTTTCATTTCCTAGCATACATCTTCAGATTCTTCACAAAAGAAATTAGGAAAATTATTTTTACAAAAATGAGTCTTTATTTCATCTTCTTCTGTATTGATAATTTGGCTGGAAATGGAATTCTGGTTTGAAAAAACTCTTCTCTGGGTATTTTTATACTATTACTCATTTGGCTTTTGGCCTCTGGTCTTGCCGATGAAAATAGTCTGATATTTTTCTAATTGCTGTTTATTTGTAGATATGTTTGCTTCTGTGTATCTGTGTGTGTTTTACTTTGAATCTTTTTAACCTTGATTTTCACATATTACCTAGAGAATCACAGATTTTAACCCTTTTTCATCTTATGGGGCCTTGTAATCTGAAGATTAATTTTCTTCTTTCTTTGTAGAAGATTTTCCATTTTATTTGCGGTAACTTTTGATTCTGTGTGTGTTCGCTGTTTTTTTTACTTATATTTACTTTAAATGTTCTGTGTTACATCTCTTTATTACTAATTTCTTCTGTCATGTGAGCATGTATGTGTCTTTGTATATATTATATATATATATATGTATGATTCTATATATATGTATTAGATTTACATTCATGACTAGGTTTTTTTCTTAGAAAAGAAAAATGCATTGATTTGCTCTTGCTTATCCATTGTGAATCTTGATGGTTTTATTCAAGAATTTTCAGATAGTTAAAAATTTTAAACTTTACAAGTATTTAAGAGTTGTGGAATTTTCATATTGTTGGTGCAGGGCTATGAGAAAATGAACTAATTTTAAGTTAAATATCTTCTTCATAGTTTTCTGCAATTAGTTATTAGATTTGATTTGTATACTTGGTTAAATGATACAATAGATAAAAGTTAATTATATATGGCTTACAAGATTTTATATTATTAATTTTACATTATATTTATATATTTATAAATATTAAATTTAAAATATATGTATTAATGTATACATTTTAAATATATTTATATTATATCTACATATATTAAATTTAAAATGCGGGCCATGTACATTATATGTCAATGAGTTTTCTATCTGTGACAAGAAACTTGGTGTTTGAAATTATTTAGAATACTTGTTGGTAGAGAACGTGTTGGACAAAATGTCAGGTTGAATCCAACACATGTTTTTTCTGGTAGTAAATTTGGAAGTTACCAGAATTACGAACAGAATGCTGAGTTGCATATTGCTCCATTTAAACAGGAAGGGCAGCTTCGCTATGTTAGGTAATGGCAGTGGGAAGCAACACTCAGAGACCGAGGCTGTGGGAAGGATTTTATTCACCTTCGTACAAGCAAGCTGACATCAGAGTGCTATCAGCGAATATCTGAAGGGAATCTGAATATATGTAGGATTTTCAGATTGGGGTCAGAATTTCAAAGAATCTGGACAAAGTGTTTGAAGTCAAAGCTACACAGACAGTCAGCACAGGTGTGTAGATAGAGCTGCACCAGGAAGACTTCAGGTCTGTCCCTGAATTTCTTTACTGCCCTTATGCATTGTTTACAGGGCAGGCCATTGTTACTGGTGGGCTGCCTGTTGTTAGCAACTGCATGAAGTTCTCTCTCAGGTCACCCTCAACCAGGCTTGACACACTTTAATTCATCACATATATTTTTTTTAGTGTAGTAACATCCCATAAACCCTACTGGTTCATTTATTAGAAGGCAATCATGCAAGTTGCCAAGAAAACAATTGCCAAAAGTGTTTCAGACTTCTACTTGTTGCCTATCTTAGCATTCTTCTTGACAGTCTTCATTCTAGCATTTTGTGCTAGCTGATCTCAATTAATACCCCGCAAGCCACTGTGTGTATTTCTGCTATGAGGTGAATACTGAGTAAACAGATTAACATCTACCTTCCAAGGTAAGTTCTCCCAGAGTTTGGAAATGATCTCTCCATTTCTGTTACTGATGATAGGCAAGATATTTCTGTAATGGTTCTGAGAAGACACTATCCGCTTATTGTGAATTATGGCATTAACAGCCAAAGGTAGGCACTCTAGATTTCTTGTTTCTCTGCCTGAGTACTTTTGCCTGAGAAGAAAGCCCACACAAAGCCTACCCCAGCATCTAATGCAAATCCACAATAGGCTCTACGTAGCTCCTGGTTCCAAGCTCCATGTTATGGCCTTCATTCAAACCTGGAATAGAACTGTTCCTAAATGCGATGGATTAAAAAAGGAAGGAAAAATACCTAACAGTAAACTTTAACTTACTGGTATCTATTTATAGGTTGATTTGTCTACTGACTTAAAATGGAGAATTGGGAACTGTGTACTTTCAGAATAAGTATAGGATTCTGTACTAAACTAATATTAATTAGTCACAGACACTTCTCAATGATTAATTTGTATCTCACTGATTACTGCTAATATATATAAAATATTTAACATATTTTATATTCTGTGGAATATTTGAGAGATACTAGTTTTTCCCCAAAAGTTAAGTTTATCCTGTTAAATGCTATAGGAAAATATAGATTAAATTGAGATTCAATTTTTATAACCATTCATAATAACATGAAGTAGAGTAAGTAATATCACTTCTTTCTAGATATTATGCTTTATAAATTGGGAACATAAGAAAGCAACCCAAATTCCAATCTAGGCTCATGAGTTACACTTTACTCTGCTGATATCTATCATTTAAATTTGTACTTTTCTAGATTTTGGATCACATGGTTATTGATGAGGTATCAGTGGAAAAATGAACAGCTTAAACAACCTAATGCACTTTTTTTATAAAAATGATACTAACTTAGGTTCAATTTACAATTGCCATTTTTATGTTAACCTTTTCTCTTTCAAAGGCTCACACACAAGGGATATTGCAAGCTAAGAAGTACATGAAGGAATGATCAAATACAACAGAAATGAGTGCTGAATTTTATAGTAAGAATAAGGTAGATTTTAATATATTAAAATAGTGTTTCTGCATTCAATCAGCAATTCTAATTGTGGTGTTTGACATTCAGTGTTAATCCACCAACTCTCAAGCTTATTAAAAATGGCAGCAGAAACACTGGCAGCATGGAAACAGGTCAGAAATTGCTGAAAACAAGAGCATTATGATCAACCATGAAATGGTGGTTATTTTAGAAATTTGACTCTTGCATAGAATCAGTAGCCCACAAATAATCCTGGCAATCGCAGACAATCCTAGCACTACACTTCAAAGTTCCCAAATAGGAAAAGTGCTTCATTTGTTGTTTTAATCTTTGTTCTCTTTTTCATTTGGATGTGTGGTGCTCTTCACCCTCACCCAGTGGAATTAGCAACAGAATTAACAACAAAGAATAAATGTCAGCCTTTTCTGCTTAAAAAAAAAAAGGCAGTGGGGGACACATCAAAAAAGACTGTGAAGAGGCTATGGGAGACCTGCAGTGGCTCTGTCATTTATGAAGGTGTTTGCTGCAAATTCCCTTAAGCAGGTGTATAAGGCCATGGGAGCTATTTATATTTTAGCTTCCATATCTAAATGCATCCAAAAGCCACCCCTAAGTGTTAATTCCTTAATTATCCAGATGCCATGGGAAAATGATGAATACTCAGTGGTGTAGAAGTGGCTGAAGGTATAATACGGTATGGCAATTTTCTTCTCCTGCTCTGGAAGTGATTAAAACTGAGGGCCTCATTTATATTTCTCAGTCACAACCCTATGCTTTGTAGCATGTCTGACAAGCAAGTAGGTTCACTCCTGCCACCAATGGTGAGCTATCGCAGTGATGCTGAAGCCTTCTGCTCTGGAAATAATAGTAAACTGAAGCTGACAGGATCTTGTCACAAACACCTAATAATGAACACCATTGAGGATTGCATGCTTTCCATTCATTGCTTTTCTCTAACTTGTAGCTGATTTTCTACATATTATGCAGAGGTATTGTATGAATATTTGTTGTAACTACAGGTTTAGAGAAGCAAACAGGATTGTATAATAAATAGGTGAAAATAAACTGCAAAGTAACATACTTGGGGTGAATACTTCAGCAAAGTAAGTACCTTTATAAATATGCTATCATTTCTTTACTAGTTATTGGTTTCTTTATATACAAAGGCTTGGTTTGTAATTAATATTCCTGGTTATTGAAGTGATTATGACCTGTATAATCTTCTTTATGCCAATTTCAAATTTATGAAATATATTATTACTTTTTTCAGGCCAACAAAGATTTAGAACAGCAAAATAAAACTAAATACTGCAGCTATCACATATAGTACAAGGATGCTTTTATGTTTATAAGAATTTTTAAAATCATATGCAAAGTTGTATAGCTATTTACAACTGCATCTGGTTTTCTAAACCATTCTGAAGATTCCTTTGTCTTGCACACACAGAGTATATACTGATAAAAAGGAAACATAAATGTATTTATTTATAGCCAGAATATTCCTGCACACAGAGTATATACTGATAAAAAGGAAATATAAATGTATTTATTTATAGCCAGAACAATGTATTGTACTATACTAGTTATGGAGATTGAAGTTCAACAAATTCTACAGAGTGTATATATAAGTTTATATAAAGTATAATAAATTATTTATCATGATTTAAAATGTTTTCCACTCTCACCGGGGACATAGCTCAGCAGCACAGTGCCTGCCTGGCAAGCATGAGGTCGTGAGTTTGAATCCTGGTACCAAAAATAAATAAATTAATTAATTAAATTAAATGTTCTCTACTCTCAGTAAGAAAAACAATAGAAATAATACACTAATAAAACATTTTAGTCTAAAGCCTAACCACTTCATCCCTACTTTGCTAATTAGGGGCAGCACAGAACACAAAATCACACAGTGTCCTGCTTAACTACCTTAAGTCCTTAAAGGATTAGCATTTCAGAGACTTTACACTGCTTGTCATCCTTTCCAGAAATGCAATAAAACTCATTTAAATTTGGAAAAGTAATTGTAGTGCAATAAGTAGAAGTTGTATACTTGCAATACATCTTAACAATCATGAATATATTAACTAAGTACTTTGTTTGAATCCTTGCTTTGTCATTAATTGAGCTCTAAGACCTGTAGCACTCTCCTTTGTAAAATGGGGGCAACTCTCTTAAGCTATAACCATCAGATGGTGGATAAATAATATGAGATAAGATAAGCTTTGAAAACTGACTAAAACTTATGAAAAGCCTCACAAATGACAGCTATCACACACAGGGGAAGTTTGAGCATGAGAGTAACATATTCATGCATGTAATTTAGGAAGATTATTCTGACAATAACATAGAGGACAAAGTGAATGAAGTCTGAAAGAAGGAATAAAAGAATTATATATAATATATAATAAAAGAATAAAAGAATTATAGATAATATAAATATGTCACAATTATTGAAGCAAAGGTTTTTGAGAGCCTGAAGTAGGTTACAGAAGAATAAATGTTATGAAACATCAACAGGGTGGGAAAACGAACATATCCATGAGGCAAAAGGAAGAGAAAAGGTGATTTCCTAAATTTGAATCTAATTTATTATAAACATATTGACACCAATTAAGAAAGATAGTGAAATGGTAGGGTTTGGCATTTTCAATGACGTGTTCGGGCCAAGGTATCTAGCTGATCCACTGAAAATGAACGCCTGTAGTACAGTAGAAAAGTTCATTTTGGAGTTGTATATTTGACAGGCATCCACTTTGAAATGCAAGTTGAAGCTAAGAAGTACATAATGTAAATATTGTGAAATTATAGAAAGAAGGTCAAAAAGTCCAGAATCACAGTGAGAAATATCAACATTTATGGTAGAACAGGAAAAGAATTAAATGGATATGATAACTGTGTCTCAAGTGAGAATGAAAACATTTCAAGGTTGCTGTATTAATGGAAAAGGTGGTATAGAATGAAGCCAAAGAACTTGCAACTCAGTCATCAACAAAGAACATTTTCATATGAAATCATCTTTCTTGCTGAAACCATTGTAATTTCAAATATTTTCACTAAAAAAGTGTTGACCTCAATATTTGATAAAACTTCCCTTACATTTCTGTGTTTATTTCAACAAGCATTATCTTTTTATCATATATGTTTGAATTTTCACTTTGTGTATTTAATTTTCATATACCACTAATAACTTAGTCAACCAGATACATCCTAAAGATACATATAGAAATATAGAACAGAAATATTTCATAATCCACCGAGTTTCCGTGTGATTTGACAGCACTATCACTCATGGTTTAAATGTCTTCAGAACACTACCTTCCTGTCAAGATTTTTAGCACAGAAAGCAAACTAGAAGAGTGAAATGAAAATGCTGGACAAGAAAGAGTATAGTCACAGAAAGTCCCACAAGGTGACACCTAAAAGACCTGTACCCTGATCCTACCACAGTAACTAACTGGCTGTGCAACTGGAAGTAAGTTATTTATTCTCCTTCAATCTAGCACATTTACAAAAGTAGTGAATAATTCACACCCCATTTTTGAGAGGATAAATTTCCTTGCATGTTTCAGGACAGATTTGCTAAGCATTGACAAAGTATAATCCTTATACACAATAGTCTACCTTCTTTATATGAACAGAAATCAAAAGTCTCTACAATTAAACATAAACATCCAGTTAAGTGTTTAATTAACAGGAAAACCCATTCATGTTGTAGAGATTAGAAAAACAAAGTTTTTCATTAAATGGTAGAACCTCGTCCCTTTAGGTAGAACAATAATAAAATTGAGAAAAAAACCAAGTGTATTCTTGCATGTATAACCTGCTTATGAATATTAATTGACTAAATCAAAGACCAGGCAGATTAATTAATAAATTAGCTTGATTATTGATTACATATGTAAAAATATTTTAAAGTATATGTGTATGTATGTGTGTATATTTGCATATATTAGCCCATTTTTAAAAGGATGTATATCTGTACATATATATAATGTGCTCATTTGCATATGCAATGTATATATGTATCTGGGCATGTGTCTTTTTCACTTATGTATAAATTTTTTTCACAGAAAAAAATGAATTATTCACTTAATTAACTGCATAAAGTATAGTGGAAATATAGTAGATTTTGTATATTGTGTTCTACCCTAAAACATGTTTCAAATGAATTAAAGATTAAATGATGCCAAATATAATCTTAAAAGAAAATATATCTGAATATTTATGTGTAGCAGAATGAGCATATATTTTCTAAACTCTGTCTAAAACTAAAGGTAGAAACCAGAGAGCAAATACTTATAGATATGACCACATTAACATTTTAAATCTGATATATGAAAAATGTTCATAAGAAATACTCAAGTGACAAATCAGAGATATTTTACAACTTATCTCACAGTTTATAATCTTACTATTTTTCAAGTTAATAATTGATAAGAAGACTTGTAATCAAAAAAATTTTAAGTAAATGTAAAGACCATAAATACAAAATTTATAAGACAGAAAAAAAAATGAAAACTGTAAATCCAAAAAGTCAATAATCATATAAAGCTGCTCTATGTCATTATTTTTTAAAAATTCAGATAGAAACAGGATATTCCCTGTTGTTAATAGTGTGTAGACATGGTCATTCATGTTTTCTGCTGTGGGAGTATAAATGTGACCTTTCTAGCAGACGATTTAGAAATACTATTAAATATTAACAGTTTTTCAAAGGTGTGTACCTATTGGCCCCACAATTCCACCTTCAGGAGTTTGACTTAAAGAAAGAAAATGAAATATTATCGAAGATAAATGTACAAATAAGATTTTGCATAGGAGCAATTTTAAATTAGGAAAAATTAGAAATAGTTGCCTCAATATTTGGTCAGGGCAGATTTTAAAACTATGAATAAATTTCCATAGTATTTTGTTAAAATTAATTTCATAATGTCCATCAAGAAATACATTAAAAAAATTTTTAATCTTTGACATATCAATTAATTTTATAGGAATTTTTACTAATGAAGTAATTCAAAACACAAAAATAGTTAAATTCACATATTCATTGCAATATTACAGGAATTTATAATCCATTGTTGGGTTAGGAGCGTTAGGTAAGCAAATGGTAGGGTCTTAAACTGAAAGAGAATGTGCCATTATAACAATCTCACTATTGCTGTTATAATATAATCTCACTGTAGTAGAAATATGAATACTTTGAAAGGTAGAATGAAAAAAAAATGTGTTCTTGGACTCAAACCAGCACTTAGTCACTCTCTATTACAACTTCTTTAAATTTCAGTTTCTTAGCCAGGCGTGGTGGTGCACGCCTTTAATCCCAGCACTCGGGAGGCTGAGGTAGGTGGAGCATTGTGAGTTCAAGGCCGGCTTGGGCTACAACATGAGCGCAAGGCCAGCCTGAGCTACATAACGGTGCGACCCTGCCTCAAAAAACTAGGGCTGGGAGTTTGGCTCAGTGGCTTAAGTGCCTGTCTGGCAGGCGTAAGGCTGTGAGTTTGATCTCCAGTGCTAAAAAAAAAGAAATTCTGTTTCTTAATGTATAAGATGAGGAAAAATTGTGCATTCATTATAGGGATATTGTGATGTGAAGATCAAATGAGCTAATGAAAATAAAGCAATTAGTTTAGACATATAAAATTCAATAACTACTATTATTTTAATGGGATATAAGACTGCATAAGAGGACTGCTGTATCTCTTTAAATATGTGGTGAAAATAATTTGCTACAGGATTAAAAACAGCTCTCTTGGAATGGTGTGATTATATATGGTTTTCTTTTCTATATTTTCCAGATTTCTCTACTTTCATGATAATAAAAGTATGTTAGCTTTTCTTTTTGTTTTGTTTTGTTTCCAAGTGGAAGATAGACAAAGGTTTCTGCAAAGAAAAAGTCAACGAGTCAGGCAGCAGCAGCAGCCAGGACCCGGGCTACCAGGGCAGAGTCTCCACCACCAGCACCATCTGCCATGCAGCAAATAGTCAGAGTCCTGGCCGAGGAGGGAATCCTAATGGCCAGAGCAGTGGTTCCGCAGTTGTGATGTGATTCTGAATTAACAGCAAAGCCTAAGAACAGGTGAATGCCAGGTACTCACCTCCAGAGGCTTACATTTGGTAGAACTAAGGTAGAATCCAAGTACTTTAATTTTTAATAACCAGTCCACCTGTGTTTCTAATCCACACCAAAATTTGAGGGCTCCTGGGCTAAAGTATGGTATGAATGCAGCCAAAGCTCCATGTTGCATCCCTAAGGAGCTTCTACAAGATGTTTTGTGTGCCTGCAGGCTGCATGCCTGTTCATTGCCATATGCCTAACCAAGGCAGGGCCAGTTTAGAGAATAAATAGAAAGAAACAAATTACTTCCTTTCCATTCCAACTTCTCCCACACTACTAAATCAATAATCCCAAACACATATCCTGTTATCAGTGAATCAGTATCAGCACTTTGCCAAACAGTAAAAGAGGGATCATGTTTTTAAAAGAAATGAGAGCTTGGCTAAATATGATGGTTAATGAAGATCAGAGAAAGCAGGTGATCTGCAAATGTGATCAGTGTGGTGCGATTCGTGTGTATGAAGGCAGGGTAGCTGTGCTTTTTCTAGTGGACACTTAGTAGAGATTAGCTACTCCCAATTATTTAGTATTCATTTAGAATTCACCAGCATTTTCTTATGCATTTGCTGATATCATCTATTTATCTATGTCTTGTAACATAACCTTAAAACATGTGCTGTGGGTCTGAGTTCATCTGAAGTTCAGGATGTTCCAGTATAGAAAATAAGCTGACTGGGTGTAAATCAAAAGTGTTTTCATCCCAAATCATACAAACCTAAGTATAGCCAGTATGTGAAATCTTCTCAACACTTAGACACCTGAGTTTTACTTTCCCTCTTACAAATTCCATTCATGTTTCCTTTAATTAAAATCATCCTGAGGATTTTAGACTGTGTTGTTTGCAATGTCATAAAGTGGTACTATAATTGTGGGTTAGGATATGTGGGAAGAATAATCTGAGCACTTACTTTTGTAGTGTGAATCCCAGTGGAGCAAGGTATGTCACTTTGATTTTCTTGGAGGTCTCACCCGACTTTCTTTGCTTTCTTGTGTTTTGCTCTTGATGTGAATATTTTAAGGTCTGTTATCTGCAGCTTTTGTCCTCTCTTTTTATTCATTTGTTGTAGCTATATTGAGCCTGACTTTGCTCACATGAACAGATTGTCTTGTTTCTGTGGTAGATTAACTAATCCAGCTTCTTTCATGGTGTGAAAACATCAAGTACTGTTGCTGATTGTCACTGGTATTCTTATGCCCTAACGAAGCTGTCTTTGGTGGCATTTGGCTTATGCAGTTGAAATCAAAAAGAAAAAAAATTGTTTTGTGGTATAAACAGGAAGAGAATAGGTCTTGGTATTTGCCAGAGTTCGTTTCAGTTTTCTATTCTTTAAAATACAGTTATGAAAATATTCTGTTTTTCCATTTCAAAATGGATACAATTATATGGATTTTAGAGGACTGCTTATAAATGGGCAATAATGTATATAAAGAACTAAAGCTTTTATGGGTACCTAATATTTGTATCTGTTGCTATGAATGCATATAAAGTAGATATATACGTATAAAGTCCATGACTGATACAAAGCAGGAAAAAGATAGCTAATGTAAAAGATGACAGATCAAGATTCACAATTGTTTCCATTAGTATTAACCAAATGTTGAATATAATTTCCAAATGTGGGCCACTAATTGCTTACTTCAGTAGTTATTCCAATATCTTGGCTTCAGCGCGGTGCAGTGTCTATCTCTGCTGATTGCTTTTCCTCTCTAGTAACTTCCTCTTGATCCTTCCTTCCTTCCTCTCCTTGTCCCTCTTTGGCTCATGTATCTTTGTCTCTTTTACTTTCATATCTGCTTCAATCTTTCCCAGATTCCATAGTCTACCTTCTGCCTTTCCATTTCATGTTTGACTACCAATTTACTGATAAACACAGGATTCATCTATCCAATTATCAACTCTGCACTAACCACTAGTTCTACGCCAACATCCTAAAAGAAAATTCACTGAGTATTCAGAAAATTCCAGCTAATTTCCTGTCTTGATGGATGGCACTGTCATTTACTCAGTTGTGCAAACCAAAAATCTAGACTCATAAATGTATTTGCTTCTGCTGCCACTCGGCATTGACTTATCCCTATGATTTTATTTATTTTTATGTGGCATGTCTATTTCTTCTTTGGTCTCTTCATTATTTAATCCTGCACCTTTCCTATTTAATATTTTCATATTTCCCTATTTAGAGGTCACTATTTCACTAGACTTCTTGCTCCCTACCATTGCTCATTGCCAAATGATTTAAGCCTGCTGTCATAATATGGTGTAAGATAGATTTCTGATTAGATACACTTCTGTTTAAGTGGTCAAACTATTTAACTCATTATAGATGATTATAATATAGGGACATCCATATGGCTACCATCAAGTTGTTGGGAGCCTTAAATTTGAAAATTTGTGTGATGGAATGGAACCTCAATAAAATTACTTACTACTATTTTTTGCTTCTTTCTTTGTTTTTGGTACTGGGGATCAAACTCACAACAACTGAACAAAATCTCTGCCCCTATTTTTTGAGACAGGGTCTCACTATGCAGTTCAGGCTGGCCTTGAACTCACTTTGTAGTCCAGGCTGATCTCAAACTCACAAGGATCCTCCTGCCTCAGCCACCTGAGTGCTGGGATTTAAGGTGTACGCCACCACGCCCGGCTTACTTACTACTATTTCTAGACAATATGACTATATTAATTTTCTGCTTAAGATACCTTAATGATCCATAACTTTTATGATAAAATTCAATTTCATCTGCTTAATTGACCAGCTTTCTCCTGGTCCTAACTCTGAATTCTTCTGTCAGTATTGCTTCTCTCATGTCATTTACCCTGGATTATTCTGTTTCCTGGTCCACATAATCTCAATTCTCTAACACCTCTCTGATCTTATATCACTCTTCCTGTGCTTATGTCACTGTCTCTTCCCTACTGACTACAGCTTTTCCTTTTAGAACTCATATGTCAGCTGATTTACAAAGATGTTCTTTGGAATAATCTAGTTGGCCATACAACTTGGATTATCAAAGATAGTCCTAATTTGCACATGTTCTCTCTCTGTAAGTATTAATAGCACCATCTTTCACTGTTAATGAATTGGGAATACATTGTATGGTCACCTTACTTGTTCCCAGGCTAAATCAGGCACACCATATTTTCAGTTTCTATGTCCTACATATTCCAGCTCTGTTTTAGATTTATCATACTTGCTTTATAATGTTTTACTGTTTTGCAAGTTCTCCCTTATTTGTCTCTTCTATGAGCTCCTAGAGGGCATGAATTTCATGTCATTTGTTTTTGAATAATTCATTTCTAATACAGTGCCTGGAAAACAAACTTTTGTTTATTACTTGCAGCATTCTTTCTTTCCTATCCCAAAATTAAACTGTCCATGCAATAACAAATAAATAAAAATGCCTGCAAAGTAAATGTAAGAAGTATTGGGAATTAAACTGGATCTCTAATTTGCACAGAATACCGCTGGGTAAGTATGAACTTCATGGAGTATTATCTTGCTTGTGCGTATCATCCTTCCTGGCCCTGAACTGCTTTGTGCTGTAGAGCCATTCTCCAAGTCTCCAGTGCACTCTTTGTGTTGTATTTGCTCTATGTTCCTTACTGGGAAGCTCTTCATTAAATCATAAAATACATCAAAATGTTAGTTAATTTTTCTTTTTGTCTTCAGTCACTGACCACACATCCAAACTTGACTCAGTGTCTCACTGAGTAATTACAACAACAGCAGCTAGCATTTTTTTGGGTGGGAGATTTTCTTACGTTGGGTCTGTCTAAGTATTTTTTAGACTATTTTACGTAATTCTGTGATGGAAAAATAGTATTTTTGGCTCTATAAACCTAATCTGGACTGAGGATTCCTTCTTTAATCATACATTTTGTTCCTTGACTCGTATCTTTAACTGATCTATGTTTCTCTCCATCAGCACCAGAAGACAAAATTGTCTTCCTGTTTGGAATAAACAGTTGTACTCTGGAAGGGATCATTGGCCAACATCTTCTCTAAAATCAAGAAGACAAACTTGAAGTATAATTGCTCCGACATTAGTAACAGAATAGACAGGCAAAATATATGCACATTCTATGAGATCTAATTTAACAATCTAACTGTAGAAGGACTCATAAATCACCAGGAGAAATTTGAGTGAGAGTGTACATTGTGAGATATGGATTACTTTTAAATTTGTTATAGATAATATCAATTGCAGTTATGCAAAAATATTTTTATTGGGTAGGGACATGCTTTGTGGATTTAATAAGATATGTTTTAAAGTATTCTAGCAAAAATAATATTCCTTAAAAACTCAAAAAGGAATATGTGATAGTAATGGAAAAAGCAAGATAAGCAAAATACTGATAATTGCTGAAGTCAAGTAAAGGGTGCAACATGGTTCACTATATAGTACTATTTTCCTATTTTTGTGTCTGTTTGAATATTTCATATGAAAAACTTAAAAATTATAACTTTGTCACCCAATACACTTACGTTGGATCAAGATCATTAACAACGGGCCTTAGAATCTGTACTCTTAAACACGTCCTCAGGTGATGATTCCTATGTGCTCTGAAAATTTAGAATCACTGGTTGATACTAAAGATTGCAGGATCATTTCTCTACTAAACCTCTTTCCAAAACAATAATTGCTGGTATTCATGACATCCAAGAAAAATCTTAACTTCAAGGATGAAAATATCAACACACCAGTCTCAAGGATGAAAAGCAACAGCGGCATTTCTGAAACATAGCAGAGTGTCTGGAAGTGTCTGGAAATAAGTCTGATTTATTTCATGCAATAGAAGCCATGTTTTTAGAAATAATCTACTTTTTATTACTAATGAAATAAGAGAGGACATTGCCTCCATTGAGCTAAAGCAGACCTGGGGAAGAAGAGCATGCTACTTAATGAAAATGACAATAACTGAGATAAAAATCTTATTTGAAAGTAGTAAAAAACAGACCTGACATTCCATATAATCAAATCAGCCATACCCAGAATACCAAGAAAATAAAATCATAACTTTAAAAGAATGATTCAGAATAAAATGAGCAGAGTTTAGTCAAGAAGGTAGAAACCTGTAGACTCAACAAATGGATCAAAATTAGTCAGTAAAGGCATAATAAAATGTACTTTAGAATTAAAGGAATAAAAAAATAGAAGTTGAGTTTATCACGTCCAAAATAATACTAGTAATCAGGCTAAGGGTACAAACTTCATGTTGTTATGATTTTTTAAATTATGGAATACATCAATGATTAATTTCATGTTTCAGAAGAGAAAAGTAGGGTCATTTAGATAAGAGTGAAAATTACCTTTTTTCCTATTCCCATATGAATTTTTTCAGGCCTGAAAAGAGTAAAACAACTCTAGTATTTCTGGAGGGAAGTCGTGAGTTGTTATTCATATGGGAAGGTAACCATGGATGTTACATAACAGAGAACATGTCACCCAAGAGCTTGTTTTCCCAAAATAATTCATAAATAGTGGAAAAACAAATGAAGGGATCTTGCATCCTCTGGGTTTTGTTTTTTGATAATATTCTATGGCACAAATCCTAAATTACCCCCTTTTCTGTCATTTTCACATTGGAAAGTCAGGATGTTTATGCAATTAATAGTGTTCTACAGTTATCCTTTGATAAGTGATAGTTGTGACATGGTTGTCACTGTGTGGACATCCACAAACCTAGTAGGATTTCCTGTTGACAAGACTGAGGAAGGACAGCCTCTTGGTATTTAGAATGGTTTGTGCTTACGTTGTTTGATCAATTTTTCATGCCTAGATCTTGTAATCTGAGTAACTGCTTTGAAGATAACAATACGCAATATATTAGCCATTGTTAATCTCCTATTATCTTGTTTTGAAATTCTGTATCATTGTTTTTATTATTTTTTCTCTTTAAGTTAAAAAGCATTTTAGATATATATACATACATATACATATACATATATACATATACATACATATATATATATATATATATATATATATATATATATATATTTGGGTCCCAATTCCTGCCTGAAAACCTATTGGCATCTTGTAGTAAGATCAAGAAAAATATAAGCATAAAATTTTGAAAAATGGTGTTAGCAGTTTGACAGAAAAATACTGCAGATGGTACAAAAAGCACTTTGTTAAGAGTGTTGCCTTAGATTTTGTGTCTATATGGGTGGCGTTGCCTTGTGTTATGGGTGCATTATACTTTTCTCTCTCCTAATATGGCTTTTGGAAAATTTTTGAAATTAAAGGTTTTTAAATGGGAAACAAAGGAAGTGCAGGAAGTGAGAAAAGGCCATGGTATATTCCCAGGTCTCCCTGCCTGCCTAGCTGATGTTGAGTTGACAGAATTGGTAGAAACGAATTATATAGGTAGTTCAGTGCTGCAAACTGACTCAGCAAATTCAATCCAGTCAAATATATTTCTATTTATTTATAAAAATGGTTTCTGAGGTAAATTTACACCCAAATCTAGGAACCTTTTTTAAAGTATAAATTAAAAATCCTAAGAAGAAAACATAACAATTTAAAATTTGAAGCAATTTTTCTTCCTTAATGATACACAGTATTTCTTACATCAGTGGTATATTAGATCCTCCAAACTATAGCTATAGCTACTTTTTATTACCCATTTGCTATGTCCTGGACACTGCTGAAAGGGTTTTACAAGTATCATTTATTTTATATAACAGTCCTAGAGGGTCAGTACTCTTATCTTTGTGTTATAGATAGAGAAATTGAAACATGAAAAAGTTAAGTGACATATCTGATACCTCACAGCTGGTAAATGGTAGAGCCAAGATTCAAATCCAAACTCGGGAGGCTGAGGTAGGCGGAGCGTTTTGAGTTCAAGGCCGGCTTGGGCTGCAACACGAGCGTAAGGCCGGCCTGAGCTACATAGTGCAACCCTACCTCAAAAAACCAGGGCCGGGAGTTTGGCTCAGTGCCTTAAGCGCCTGCCCTGGCAGGTGCGAGGTTGTGAGTTCAATCCTCGGTGCTGCAAAAAAAAAAAAAAAAAAAAAAAAAAAGATTCAAATCCAAGCAGGTTGACTCCGGTGCCCAAGATTGTAACAATTATGTCAGTGCTCCACTGTGACTTTAGGATGAGGAGCATCCTTATGCTCAGTTTATGGATGCACAGATAAGCAAAGAGGCCCAGACACACAACAGAGGCACAAAGAACCTAAGTATCTTGAAAATAAACTACAGTACATTAATGAGAGAATGAGGTCTAATCTTACTCTGTTCTTTCTATCTTGTACTTTGCCCTCCCCAAAAAACCCTTCTGCAGACACACATCTAACTCTCATAGAACTTTCATTATTCCCATTATTGGCAGAAAAGCTAAAGAAAGCATGCAACACATTTTAAAGGGGAGCATGGCTGTTTGTTTGTGTTATTCAGTCCTCACAACACTGCTGTGTAACACAGCAAGTAGTTAAAAGAAATGAAGCCCTAGGCAAGGCAGGTGACTTATGCCAAGCTCCAGAATGCTTCTGTGGCAAAACAATGAAAACTAAAGTGCTATCTGCCTCAAAATACCAGTCTTTGATTTTCCAAAGATAATTAAAAATAATTACTAATCAGTAAAAGGAGGCTTGTTGCTATTACAGAAGTTGCACACTAGCAACTTGCAGTTTGCGTTTTGTCTTTCGATACGATATTTTCTTTAAAAATGCTGTCAATGTTTTGACACCAAAAGATCACCTAAAGTCTGGATTTTTTGTAGTTTCTCCTGGAAACTCAGGGAATTTGGTAGTACTGGATATAAACTCCCACGTGGCTGAGCAGGGCTTGCTCCTCTGAGGATACCAGCCTGAGTCCTAAAGTTCACGTTGACTCCAATGCTCCATTTTTCCAACATGTAGGTTGACTCTGTCTGCCTGGCCCATGCAGTCCTTGTCTGTGGCCTTTGTTCTAAATGATTATTACAATTAGGGAAGCTATTTTTTCAGAACCAATAAACTGTAACAGCTGCAGGCAAAAATTAGAAATTTTAAGTTAGGAGAAGAACAGTTAGATCTGTTTTGTGATATTAAGAATTATATGTGGTAGTACTTTAGAAGTAATCCCAGTACAAGCAAGTGTATCATTGCTTCTTTTTAAATTGGGAATAATATTTGTTTCTCAAAAATTAATGTATTTTGCATGTCACATTTTTTTAAAACCCTGAAGTAGGATTCTTTGTTAAAATTTTAAGACTTAGGAGTTTAAGTATAATAGGATATTTCAAGGTTAATAATATTCTTGCAGATCTAGATTGTATTTTTTAAATATGTCAGCAAACTTATTTAGAGAACGTTAAGAGCTTTGGGGGAAAGGGATTTTATAAATCCAAATAACTACAGTGACTGAATGGATTTTCTCTTCCTTTCTTTTACTATTTTTTTTTTCTACCTAAAGGCTGAGGGCTTTTTGAGATCAGTAATTTTTTAACTATTTTTGGCTTATAAAATTTCCATAGTAGACTCCAAGTTGATATTGATATTAGAAAAAGGATTGTTGATTTCTATACAAACTCATATATAGGCAAATTATTAGTATGTTTCATTCTTCTAAAAAGTTTAACAGCAATAAAATAGCATGTAATATTTAGATTTCTTTTCTACTCTGAAGTGGCAAGCATGTATATTTTCTTTAAAACCTTAATATTCCATTGTTCCGGTAACTACTGATACTTACCACAACAGCTTGCAGTGACTAAGAGTGGTATGCTAAGGAGACTAAAATAATTTTAGACAAACACCAAAAAAATTAGAAGAATAGGAAATAGCCTCCATGTTTATACTAATTAGATTTGCACTCTGGTAGGAAACATTCATCCCCCAAATGATTCCTCTCTTAGTTGTCTCCAAACCTACTCCACATACCCTTCATTAGTAAAAGTAGAAAACATGTGCCTTCAATATATGCATATTTATTCATATAAATATAGAAGAATAAATGTTCTGCTGCACTAATTCATTTCATACATTATAAAATGTATCAATAGAAGACATCTTAAAGAATGATATAATATAAGTAGAAATAGATGTTCATTATTTTCTTCAACTTCCCAGGGGATCACCTTGTGCTCTCTTCTTCGTTGTGTCTGTCTCATAAGATTCACAAAAGCTATTATATGCAATGACAAATTTATTTCCATTATAGGAACTGTTGTGTGAGAAAGAGTCTAAATTCCAAGTAACTTTGGAAAAATATTAAATTTTAATTAGTTGTTTCCTTGACGTGCTACTTCTCGTTTTTAATACAACTCCTTCTGTGAACCCTAATAAGGGATGATATCTACCTGGCTAATATTTCCCCCAGATTCCCTTGAGAAAAACTGTTTTATTGAAGCTTTCTGAAGATCATTTTTGCTTGCTGCTTGGCAGCTCTTTGCATATGATATCCATATAATTTCAGGGAATTCCCTGGTCAATACTTCCTACCCTTTATAATAGTAAAAGCCTTTCATTTCACTGTTAGGACCCATCTTCTCCCCATTTGCACACAGAACCTTCATTCCATTCAACACAGACCTATTTAGGCCTTTGTTCCTTTCTTATTCATGTAACTCTGTTGTCGGAATTGGCTAAAACTTTGTAGCCTGGTTTCAATACAGTTGCTAGGATAAATCTTACACCTAGGTAAAAGGGATTTAAAATATATCTACCCAATAATTTGGGACTCAGTACAAAACAGCTTCTTTTTTTATGTTGAACAGGTGTTGGAATACTTATTTTGGCAACCTCTGGTCCCTAGGATCCAGTCTCCATACTCCTCTGATGAAAATATGGTTATTACTATTAACCTGCCTGATATATGATCATTTCAAAAATTATTGTAAATTTTTGCTATTCAGAGAATGTACTCATAAAATATCAGTTAGATTCTGTCTGGGGTTTATGCTAGTGTATAAATACTTTGAGTCATTAAAAAACAAATTTAGATTTGATTTTATCCACATTCTATGGCTTACTAGCAACAAGACTTTGGCAGTCATTTTAGTCCTGCTGTCCTCTTCTGTAAAGTTAGAATATTAACAATAATTGGTTGAGTTTATTTATTTTGAGAAACAAATGATTTAATTCATGTGAAGGGTTTGGAATCAAGTAGTAAGAATGTTCCTGATTCACGAAAGGTCCACAGTTACTATTAACTTTCATTAGTATTTCAGCAGATACTGTTTTAAACGAATGCATTGAACAGTTTCTGAGGAAACTGAGATCTATTTTGCAGTTCAGTAAAATCAAACATGAGTATTTGAGGCTTCAAAGATGCACATTTTGCTTCCAATTTTAATATTTTTTAAACTATCACTCAATACTGATCACTCTTAATAAATATCAAACTAGTACAGTTAAGACGTAATGTTGACCCAGTTCGGTATCACGCATGTGAATCCACGTGATTATCCTCCGTCTTTGTGTTCGCTGACTGCCTTTGTTCCAGCATTATCACTCCCAACTGTGTGGAAGTGCCTTTCCTGGAGGACTGTTTGTGTTTAAAGGCGATACCACAGATGAGTCACAAACATACTCCCTGCTTTTTCAGATGAAGCTGGTATTTTATTTTTGTTTTGTTTCATATTTATTTTACTACAGTAGTCAAATATGATTTGGCCATCAGATGCTAGCAAATTACTCCATTTAAAATTTGGCAACATTTGTTTTAAACCTTAGGCTGTCCACTGTTCAGTAAGTGGTGCAAATATTTTCCTTTACACTGTAGGCTCATGAGCCATCAAATAGTGTGCTAAAACAATACTGATCCTGCAGAAGATAAAAAAAGAAGGCTAGCAATAAGGGCAATGTGATTTTACAGTTTAATATCTAATATTAGATCCAAAGTCCAATATAAAATAATCTAATATTTAAAATTCAATATCTTCTGACTTCCCAATTTTGAAATCACTTGAGTAGACCAGTGCAATCCATTCAGGACAAGTAGATTTTCTGCTGATATGGTCCTGAACTAATATTGGCAAAGATTTAAAATTGCCTAAAATCAATCCTTATATTGGGTTCCTGTTAGTGAGAGTTAAACACAGCAGTTTAATGAGATTAGAAGGTGAGGAATGAAGAAGAGATTTATACAATAGTATTAGCCATAGAGCATCTTGGCTACTAACTAGAAATGTATCCTGTGTTTTCAAATAACAATATAAATACTAGCATATAGTTCCACACTTATCCCTTGTTTCATGAGTATATTTATCCTTTCCTTCTACATTTTTTTGTCCTGTGTCATCAAACATTGATCAGTTTTAAAAGTGTACTACTTGATCTATTTCCCAATTTAAACTACTATCCTATTTTCCCTGCCATCATTTTCAGACTTCTCTAATGAGTGTTTTGAACACCAGTCTCTTTTTTTGTTAAAAAATTTTCTTTGCACCATTATCTAGTAAAATGGCTTCTGCCTCAGCACCTTATTATAACAAGTATTTCCAAGGTCTTTGACAATCACTTTCAAGACAAATCAAAAGATTTTTCTTTCTCCTTATCTTCTCTTGAGTATCTGGCACTATTGATCACATACTTTTTTTTTTATACCTTCTGGCATTTTAAAAGCAGTTTTTTCTTTATTCTCTAGTATATGAATTGGCTTTCCTTTTTTTTTGGAGGTTAGACTAAATTTTTTATTTCACTCTTTGTATGTTCACCTATCTTGAATGACCTACATTGTATACAGTAACTCAAATGCATTGGTTGTTATCTGCCAAAAAAATCAGTTCTAATTGAATTTGATGTTTTTCCATTAATAACCAGATACCTAGAACCTCCTAAGGTTTCTGAATAACTCTCTACATAGTAGTCTCAGGAGACACAACTCCAGCAAAAGAAAACTCTATCCTTTATCCCTAGAGTCTAAAACAATTTCTTAATATTAAAATTAAGGAACTTTTTAAAGTCTCTTTTCTGGCAGCACATAAATACCTGCTTCTTACAATTTGATTCTTGGCTATTCAGTTAATATTATTTGTAAATACTTTGGTCCTTGTGGCTGCTCTTTCTTTATCCCCCCCAACCAGGAGTAAATACAAGGCTCACCCAGTTCTTAAAAGATAGCTTACTCTGTTTCTCTTCATAGGCTCTGTTTTCATCATTTGGTTAGGCTATGGTTTCATGCTTTCTGTACTGTCATCTTTTTATTACTACTACTAGAATTATTTTATTTATTCACTATTTATAATTATTTTGTCTGTGTGTTTATCTCCTTTCCTGAGCCTATATCTAATGCAAACACTGAAGTACTTATTGGTCCTGAAGGCAAACGACACTTCAGTCTAGGTTATCAGAAGTGGGCAGGACCACTCCAGCCTTTCATTTACTTAGCAACTGTTTCTTTAATGACATGAAGTTGATCATTAAACCAGCACTGTTCATTAGAAATATACTGTTGTCATGTAAATAATCTTAACCTTAACAAAGAAACAGGTAGAGATGATTTTACTAGTATGTTTTTAGTTTGGGTTTATTTGTTGATTTAGGGATTTTCGTTGCTCATTTTTTTTGTAATGCTGAGGATCAAACCCGAGGCCTTGTGCATGCCATGCAAGCACTCTACCACTGAACTATAATCCCAGTAAGAATATGTTTTATCTAACCTAACACATTCAATGTTATCATTTTAACATATATCAATATAATTATTAAAGAGGCATTTTACATCCTTTTTTTGTACTGTTTTTGAAATTTAATGTATAATTTATACTCACATGACAACTCATTTCACACTAGGTAATTTCAAGTGCTTAATAACAACATGTGGCTGCCATATTGGAAATGCAGGTCTGAACTGTTAAAAAAAGGAAAGAGCAGAAGTGGAAAAAATGAATCTATAATTGTCATGATTTGGATCAAATGTATCCTCCCAAATTCTCATGTGCTCAGAGATGTCTCCTTTGGAAGAAGATTGAATGATGAGGTGTCTAATTTCTATCATAATTTGGTGGCAGTGTTAAGAGGTGATGAAAATGTGTGTTGGAGGGGGGCTCGTTTGAATAGAGTGGATCATGAAGGTGTGACCTTGAGGACTCTATCTTGTTCTTGCCCCCCCTTTTTTTCTGGCCTCTTCCTTTTTGGCTCTGTCCATTTCTGTGTGTCTCCTGGCCTCCAGGAGGTGAGCAGATTATACCACGTCCTTTCCTCCATATTTCTGTCTCATTGCAGTCCTAAAATATTGGAGTTACCTGATCATGGACTGAAACTTCTGAAATCCTCAGCCAAGTAAACATTTTCTCCACTAATTTATTTTTGTCAGGTTTCAGGGACAAAATGTTGACTGTCAGAATAATGAATCTATGCTGCCAACTATGTTATAATTTTTTGTTGTATTTTGCTGCTTTAAAATGTACTAATCAGTTTACTCTTGGAGGAAGTAAGGCATTTTCTCCTTACATTGTATGCCTGAGCAAGAAGAACCTCAGAAAAGTTAGATAATTTCTCCAACTTGATTTTGCTCATCAGTTCAAGGGTTCAGTCTCAGGTTGGATCTCTTCTCATCTGGATTTTAATTACCTTGAATTTTGAGTTGATGATGAGGTTGAGTGATTTTTTTTTTACTAGTTTGGTCATAACTGCTACAATTGGTTGAATAATGAGAGGTATGATACACAGTTACAACCATCTGGGAATGTTTTTATGCTTGTCCACAAAGGGCAGTTTGAGACCTTATACAATAATATAAAGAGTACAAACTGTTTTTGTATCACATTTCCAATATATTACCTAATGTGTGTGTGTTTTCTATAGAGAAATTGTTTCATACTCTAATTTCATTATCCCACTTTGAAAAACTGATCTATTAGTGACACATTGGACCTTAAAAAGGAGTCTTTATGACATGACAAGTGGAAAACTTCCTAGATAAAATAATAGCAATGATAGTGTGGTGGAAATGGTAGTAACTGCTGACGTTAATTGAGATTTTACTATATTCTAGGCACCGTGCTAAACTCTTTTTACATTTTAACACATTTAGTTCTTAGAAAGCCACTATGAAATGTGTTCCATTATTAATCCCTAATACATAGATGAGAAAACTGAGGTACAAGGAAATCACACCAGCCTGGAACACAAACGCTGAAAAGAGCAGTCTGTGCCAATTATTTATTAAACGAGAATCTGGTAATCCTTATTAAGATTGTTATTTATCCAATTGCACAGTCTCAAAAATAATGCCCCCATCTTTTTCTAGGTAACACTGTCAGGCATTAGTTAAAAAAAAGACTGATATTTTAAATAAAAGTTATTTCTAAATTACTCCTGTTTTACTGGTTTCTATCTGCCTTTTAACAGCCCCTTTCACACTTCTGCTCAATTGCTTTTTACTTGTTATTTGTTCTTGGCTTTCTACTATCTTGTTACCACTTTGAGAAAGGGAACACACTTTGCTCTCTTCTTAGATTTTAATTCTCAGCATTAGCCTCTTGCTAAAAATATCTGTGGGCCCCCTTATCTCCTTAAGAATATTTATTGCTTCCTGCACTGACTTCTAAGGGTTCTACTTTGCCCTCTGGGCACTTGAGCCTTTAGTTTATAAACTAGAGTAATGTGTATGTAGGTTATTTAGAAGAAATAAATGGGACTAGCTGGATTTGTAACAAAATAGACAGACTGACTATAAGAATTTTTTAAAAGTGGAAAAAACTGAGAGACATAAGAGAGTCTATGCAAGCTTAGTCCCTGACTGAGTTAATGGGAACTTCAAGAGATTTAAAAATGGAAGAAATTTAAATAGACACTTGTAAGAAGTACAAGTGGCCAATAAATACATGAAAAAATTATTTAGCATCTCTGGTCATTACAGAAATTAATACAAGATTCCATCTTGCTCTGGAAAGATGGCTATTATCAAGAAATAAAATAATAAAAATGCTGACAAAGCTACAAGGGCAAAAGAACCCTTCTAAGTTGTTAGCAGGAATGTAACCTAGCAAAACCACTGTGGAAATTAGTATGGTGATTCCTCAAAAAGCTACAACTATAAATTCCATTTAAACCAGCTATTCCCCTTCTAGATAGCTTACCAAAATAGTTAAAGACAGTGACACATGTATATGCATGTTTATAGCAGCACAATTCATAATTTATAAATTTTAGAAAAGGCCCATGTATACACTGACAGATGAATGGATAAACAAACTGTGATATTTATGCATGTGGAGTACTACTCTGCCATAAAGAATAAGTTTGAGTCATCTATAGGAAAATGACTGAACCTTGAGACCATAATATTAAATGACTGACCACAGGACAATTAATCTGCCTTCCGGGGGTCCATGTGACAGGCACGGACTCCCGGAAGAGAATGAGAATGGGCCCCTCAAGGACCCACCCTGCTGGGCCCGAGCGGCAGGACAACACCCCCTCCCAGCTCCCCATAAGCAACCTGCTGGTTCGGAGGTCAGGCTAAATTGATAGCAACTAAGGAACATTAAGCAACTAAATGCTAGTATTGTTTCGTTAATTTTGCAGGCCTGGGGTCGGCAACCTGAGTGTGTCTTTGGAAGATGACAGTAGGCAATGTAGTAAATATGGGGGATTCTCTTCTGTCTTGTCTTTGAGGCCCAATATGGTTCTCATTGTTTTGCTTTACTCTGATTATTATTTTTTTTGCTTTATTTTATATTCTGTTTTTATTGGTTTTATTCTATTTTGTTTTTGGTTCAATTCTACTATATCTGTTGGAATGGTCAGCTATTCTGAAGATAACGAGATATACTATAGTGGCTATTGTTTTCATAGTATCTTTCTTTGAAGTTCTGTACAAGTTCTGCTTTGTATTGATTGACTTTGTTCTGTTCTGTTCTGTTGGATTTTACTATCTTTAAAGTAAAAAAATAATAATAATGTTAAATGAAATAAATCAGGCATGCAAGCTTAAATATTGCATTATTTCTCTTATATAATAAACTAAAATATAAATTAAAAACAAAATAAAATCTAGATAGTAAGAATTAAGGAAATAGATATTTTTCAAACAGGAAGGTGATCAAGAGATGGGGGATAGAGGGAAAGAAGATGAAAAAGGAATTGGAATATGTTATGTCCATGTACCACTGCCTGTAAGGAATGTCACCATTATGTAATATAAACCTGTAGTAGTCAAAAATTAAAAATTGAAAATAAGAGAGGTAGAGAATATTTGTGGATTAGTAATTTTATGTGTGGTATATTTATGCACAGATGAGGATGGGGAAATTTAAAACATCTTGTTCTGCATTGTAAGTTAATTCTCTGATTTTCAGTTATACTAGAAAGAATATGATAGGATGAGTCAGTAAGAGTCACAGTGTATACTAAGTTCAAATACCTTCAGCACCACCATCTCTTTCTCTTCCTGGAATTACAGCTTCTGTGATCATTGGTCCTTGATCTTCCATTGCTTTTTAATTTCAATCAATCTAATTTCTTCTGAATCTTCTATCACCTTCCTATTATTTACTTTAATTAAGCCCTGTGTTCTCATACTTAGATAATTAAAACTATTTCTAAGATAGCTTTCCTACGTCTTGGACATCTCCGCTTCTTTCCATCCTCCAGTACAGTTATGACCTTACACTGTTTTTAAGGATGCTTCAGTCTCTGTTCTAGAGTTCAGTGGAAATAGTCACCAGGTATAGGCCAATTCTGGACTCTTTCTGACTCCACAATGATGTCTCTTGATTTGTACATGATGCACATGACTTTTGGACCTCAAGAACTTACTGGGACTTGGGCAATAACCCTTAAATAGAGAAATGAATGATCATGATTCTTCATTGTCTGATACTTTATAATCAAGTCACCAGCAGATAGAGAATTGAATTAGAAGATATATAATTGCGTTCTTCAATATTAGAGCCTTTTCATATTTTGTTAAACAGAAAAACTAATTACAAAATAGCCTGCTTTGCATTCATTTATTTGCTCATTATTTATTGACTATCTACTGTGATCATGGAATAATGCCAGATACAAAGATGAATAAGATATGTCTGGGATTATTTGCATGCCCATGACTCGAATTCCAATGGAATCTAGTTTTTGATTCTTCTTTGTGACTTTAGTGAGATGACTCGATATTACATTGAACTGGAACAATTTGTTTCTCTTCAATAAAACAAAGAAAATTATTAAAGAAGGCTAACTGTGTATGAGCCATCTGCTATAAAAATTGTCAGTAGCTTTCTGTTCTCCAGTTAACCAATCCTGAATATTTCTACCCTGCTTTCAACACTTTCTAAGATCAACCTGCCGATATGCTTTTAAATTTATCTCCCATGGGCCAGGGATTTAGCTCAGTGGTCTAAGCACCTGCCTGGCAGGCGTGAGGTTGGGAGTTAGATTCCTGGCACCAAAATAAATAAATAATTAATTAAAATAAATAAATATATCTCCCACTTCCTCGATCTAACCTCTGACCTTGCAAGCAGTGTGTTTTTCATCATTAAGCATCTGCTTCCATCATTTATCTTGATGACGTTCCATAACACTTTGAACCTTAGTTTCTTCATAAGTAAATTAGGATAAAACTTAACCTTTAGGGTGTAGTGTGGATTAAATCAAATGACAACTGGGAAGCAGCTCCCCCAAATTCCTAACTACAAAAGGTACTCGGTATCACTGATCCTTTAAAATGTATCTTCTTCACTTAGGCAAACCTAAGACATTTTTCAAAACTAAGACTCCACCTCTACTAAATCTTTCACAGTAACTTTAAAAACGTCTCTTTGAAAATAGATTTTGTGTATATTGTCTGGTAAGTTCAATGCTACTCATTTCATTTCTATATAACAGATCCAAAATACTGTCTAAAATATGTTTTCTTATTTTCAAAATGAGACTTTTTTCAGTCTTATCATGCAGCAACCTTATAACAGATAAGGCTGAAGTAACTTTATTTTGAACTAATCTATAGCATCAAGCATAATGGTTGGCACATGATATAACAATATTTTTGTCATATTTTTATATCGTTCATGGCATTGGTTCTGGCAGACTAACAATTGCCTCAGTTTTAAAAATAAGTGAAATTTGTATTTATTGTTGGTAATATACCAACTTATATGGCTGTTCTTCTAAGTGAAATATATTCACTTTTAATGAAATATTGATACATTACATATCAAGCATAAACTTGGGCATGTAAAATTTTAAAAATTGGATTTAGAGAAAATGTATTTCAACATTAGAAATTTTGAGAATAGATTACAGGGGTGGAAGGAGTGAAATCATTTGAGAAGAAATAGCAGCGAAGAAGAAAATAATTTTAATTCTATGAATCCAGAGAGTGGCAATACTAGATTTTATGAGCCTGGGGTCTGTACAAGTCTGGAAGTCCTATTTTAATAAGAGAAATACAAAACAAGTACAATCTCATGGGCAAGCCTGAACAAATAGATTGTGTAATTCATTAGTCCTGAAGGTAAGCTTCATTAGCTTGTGATGAGTCAACTTCCTGGGCTAGGTAGCATTTTCAGGATCTCTGTAATTAGCCACTAAGTTGTGGTGCAATAAACAGATACTTCCTTCTTGAAACAAAATAACTAATTAACAACAACAACAACAACAACAACAACAACAACCCTTTGTTTCATTTTCGACACTCTTTTTGACCATACATCTTACCTTTTTTTCCCAGTGATGTGCCCAAATGAGGCACCTCCATGCTTGTATGTTGTACATTTATGTACATTCGTTGCTTCTTTCATCATGTTTTATTTTGTTCTCCATATTTCCTCAGGAAAGAAGTCATGCTGTGATCTTGCATGGTTTTTCAGCTCCTCATGTAAACCAAGAAGGTGGCTGTGGGGTCAAATAAGTAATGCAGGTTGGGGTTAGGAAAAGAAATGTTCAGCTCTAAACCACTAGGAGAAAGATTACTTTGACTGATGGAGGAAAATGAGAATGAAATGAACACCAGGAGAGGACGGGGACATAACTGCAGCCCTTCCCATTTGTCTTTGTCCTCCAGCTTCACCAGGTGCCCCAGAAACTGCATAAACCCTGCATACAAACACTCTGAATTTAGAATTTTTTACAATTTTAGAATTTTTTTAAGTAAAAAAAAATATGTGCTACATCATACATATTCCCTTTACAAGTTAAGGACATCAGTTAGTTCTTCGAGCCTGGTTATCTCTTTAATTTCCAGACACCAACCTATAGGCAATTTCCTCTCATTTTATCCTAAACTTCCAAACTTAACTAATCTATCCTATCTTCTTTCTGCCTTCCTGTTGTTCTGCTTTGTTTGCTTTCTTTATAAGTAAATTATTGTCACATACTTATAGATCATTTCTTCTTACAGAACTCTAGCAGGAAGACATACAAGGGGTGATTGAAATATACAGTGAATGTTTAATTTTTTTTTAAATTTTATTGTAGCAAGTGACACACTATCATTAATCCCCATCAAAATTCTTCCTCTCATTTCAAAAAAAATTGTCCCATTATTCTTGCCACTTTCTGAAGCATTTCTGGAAGTCTTCTTTTGTGAATGTCTTTGCAAGGTGTAATAAAAAACATTGTGAATGCTGCTGCTGAGTTCCAAAAAAAGGAAAACCAGGATCCTAAAAATGTATGGCGTGTCATACCTTATTCACTGGATCTGGCACTTTATTAACTAGATCTGGTACCAGGCGACTTCTGGTTCTTCCCAAAGTCAAAATGAGAGCAGCACAACTCGTGAAAAATGAAATGTAATACAATGAGTTGCACGTTGTATGCATTATCCACTCTATAGTTGTATGTTCATGGGTTAGTGCAATATACAGATGAGGTGTAACTGCTCCTGAATAGTAAAAGTATCTTCACAAGATTTCAGATGCCTTAGTTTGACAAATATTGTATACATGCTAAAGAATTTTAATTACAGCCTTGAACATAATGCAAAATTCATTAAATGACATTAAAAGAAAACATGATGCAGACAAGGTTGGATTTCAGGCCACTTTAATTCCTGTGCAGAGACTAGATGATAACATGGCAATAGCATATGGAGAGAGATAATTTTGAGACTATAAAATTTACTGAAAAGAAAAACATTGAAGAAATAGCTTTACACTGTTATATGAATGAAACTCTGACAATGAACTGCATCTGCAAAACTTGTCTGGTAAATGGATTTAGAATCGTTAAGGAGTATTGGATGACTTGCCGCCTTCCTACTTGAGGAATGGAAGTCCCAGGGTAAAGAAAAACAGGTGAAGCCTATCTAATGCTGACTACTAAATATTGAATACTTACCACATGCCAAGGAGATGCCAAGCACTTAACAGGCATTATGTAATTTTATCTCAGATTAATACCATTAAGTTCATATTATATTTAATTTAAAGATGAAAAAATTAAGGCCCAAAAAGTGAAGTAGATTTTCAAAAATTACACAGTAATATGGTAAAGCTGGAACTCAAACCAAAGAAGATCTAAACCAGAACCTTAGTTCTCAGTGAATAATATGACAAAATTGATCCAGAGACTACCTACATCTAGAATACCTGTGAAGTTCAGATTCCTAGGTTCAATCCAATCTATTAGAACAGATTTCCTGATGGATAGGGATTGGACTGACCAGGTATTTATTATGCCTGAAATATGTATCATATTATTTCTTGATGGAAAACTTTTTCCTGCCATTTTTATTGATCCAATCATATGAGTATTAACTATTCTTTCTCAATAACTAATACATTCAGCAGTATTGTCATTTTAGTTATCTTACATATATATATATATATATATATATATATATATATATATATATATACAGATTTATGTCTTTTTCCTTTTCCATTCCTTCTTTCCTCCTTATCCCTTTCCCAATTACTTTTGCTCTTGAGTGGTCTCTTACCCTTACACAGTACTTGTTGTAGATTTTGGATCATATATACTTTTTCTGTGTCTTACACTAGGGAGACAATACGGTATTTATATATGTGGGTTTGATTTATCTCACTTATGAGTATCATCTCAAGTCCTGTTGATTTACTTATAAAAGTCTCAACACAATCTTTCTTGATAGCTGAGTAGTACTCCATTGTATAAAAATACCACATCTTTTTTGTCCATTCCTTGATTGATGGGCACTTGGGTTGTTTCCAAAATTTGTCTATTACAAATTGGGTTGCTATAAATAAATGTGCACAAATATCACTGTGGTATGATGTTTTCAGTTCTTCCGAGAAAATGCCAAGAAGCAGGATAGCTGGGTCAAATGGGATCTCTAATCCTGGCTTCTTGAGGAAACTCCACGCTGATTTCCACAGTGGTTGCACCAGTCTACACTCCCCACAAAAGTGAAAAAGAGTTCCTGTTTTCCAACAGCCCTTCCAGCATTTGTTATTGGTTGATTTTTTTTTTTTTTATCTTGGCCATTCCTTCTGGAGTGAGATGGAATCTCAGTGTTGTTTTAATTTGCATTTCCCGAATGACCATTGATGTTGAACATTTTTTCATATACTTATTTGCCATTGTTAATTCCTCCTCTGAGAAGTGTGTATTCATCTCAGATGCCCAGTCTTGGACTGGGTCCTTGAATTTTAGAGGCCTGACATTTTAAAATTCTTTATATGTTTTAGATAGAAGTCCTTGGTCTGAGGGACAATTGGCTAAGATATTTTCCCAGTTCATGGGTTTTCTTTTCACTCTGTTGGAGATTTCCCTCGACATGTAAAAACTTTTAATGAAATGAGATCCCAGCTGTTGATTTGGGGAAGTTATTTCCTGTGCAGTTTGATTTTTGTTCAACTCTCTCCCTACACCTATGTCATCAAGATTTTTTCCTACTTTGTCTTCTAGCAAATTTACTGTCTCTGTTTTAATATTCTGATCTTTGATCCATTTTGACTTTAGTTTAGTGCATGGTGATAGACATGCATCTAGTTTTAGTTTTTGGCATATGGAAAGCCAGTTTTTCCAGCACCATTTGTTAAAGAAGCTTTCTTCCAATGTACATGTCTGGCTCTTTTGTCAAAGATGAGGTGGCTGAGTGTGTTTGTAGTTGTGGCTATATCTTCTAATCTATTCCATTGATCTTCAGGTTTGTCTTTATTCCAGTACCATGCTGATTTTATCACAGTAGCTTTGTAATACAGTTTCAAGTCGGGGATTGTGATGCCTCCTGCCTTACCTTTGTTGCCCAGAATTGCCTTTGCTATTCTAGATCTCTTCTGGTTCCAGATGAATTTCAGGAAAGATTTCTCTAGCTCGGTGAGGTGTGCAAGTGGTATTTTGATTGGAATCGCATTAAATCTGTATAACAGTTTTGGGAGAATGGCCATTTTGACGATGTTTGTTCTTTCTATCTATGAACAGGGAATATCTTCCCATTTTCTGAAATCCCCTTCAATTTCTTTTTTCAGAGCAATGAAATTTTTACTGTATAGATCTTTTACTTCCTTTGTTAGATTGATTGCTAAGTATTTCATTTTTTGGATGCTATAGTGAAGGATGTGGTTTCCCTTATTTCCCTTGAGTGACTGTTTTTTGTGTACAAGAATGCTACTGATTTTTGAGTGTTGACCTTGTACCTAGCAACATTACTGAATTTGATTATTACATCTAGAAGTCTTTCAGTGGATTTTTGGGGGTCTTCTATGTAGAGTATCATATCATCTGCCAATCTTGATAATTTTACTTCTTCCTTTCCTATCCTAATTCCCTTTATTTCTTTCTCTTGTCTAATTGCTCTGGATAATATTTCCAGAACTATATTGAGTAGGAGTGGTGATAATGGACATTCTTGTCTCATTCCTAATTTTAGATTGAAAGTTTTCAGTATTTCTCCATTTAGGAAGTTGTTGCCTGTTAGTTTATGATATATGACTTTTATTAGGTTGAGGTAGAGACCATCTATTCTGATTTTCTGTAGGGTTTTTATCATGAATGAGTGTTGGATTTTGTCAAAAGCTTTTTCTGCATTTATTGAGATGATCATGTGATTCTCGTCCTTGGCCCTGTTGATATGGTGTATTACATTGATTGATTTGTGTATGTTGAACCATCCCTTCATTCCTGGAATGAATCCCACTTGATCATGGTGTATAATATTCCTGATGACTTGCTGTATTCTATTTGCCAGTATTTGACTGAGGATTTTTGCATCTATGTTCATTAGGGAGATTGGCCTGTAATTTTCTTTTTTGTTTGGGTCTTTCTCTGGTTTTGGTATTAGGGTAATACTTGCTTCCAGGAATGAGTTAGGGAGACTTGCTTCCCTTTCAATTTCATTGAAGAGTTTGAGGAGTGTTGACATTAAGTCTTCCCTAAATTGCTTGTAGAATTCAGCAGTGAATCCATCAGGACCTTGGCTTTTCTTTGATGGTAAGGTTCTAATTACATTTTCAATTTCATTGGCTGAGATCAGGTTATTTGGCAGTCTTACATCTTCTTGATTCAGCTTTAGTAATTCATAAGTTTCTAAGAATCTGTCGATTTCTTCTGTGTTATCCAATCTACATGAGTAAAGGTTTTCAAAATAGATGTTGGTGATCTTCTGTATTTCCACAGGGTCTGTAGCGATTTCATCATTTTCATTTTTTATTGCATGAATCTGAGTTTTTTCTTTCCTCTTTTTGATAAGGTTGACTAGGTTTTATCAATTTTATTTATTCTTTCAAAGAACCAACTCTTTGATTCATTAATTCTTTATATTCCTTTGTTAGTTTCAATTGCATTAATTTCTGCCCTGATCTTGATAATTTCCTCCTTCTTTGGGCTTTGAACTTGACTTGCTCTTCTTTTTCTAGAAGTTTGAGGTGTATCATTAGGTTGGTTATGTGTGTTCTTTCCATTTTTCTGATGTGGGAGTTTCATGCTATAAATTTCACTCTGAGGACTGCTTTCATGGTGTCCCATAGGTTCCAGTAATTTGTCTCTGCATTTTCATTCAATTGTAGATATTTTTTAATTTCTTCTTTAATTTCTTCTGTGACCCATTGATTGTTTAGGAGAGTATTATTTAATTTCCATGTTTTTATGGGGTTGTTGTGGGTTTTTTTGTCATTCATTTCCAATTTTATTACATTATGGTCAGATAATATGCATGGAAATATTTCAGTTCCTTTGCATTTACTTAAGCATGTTCTGTGGACCAGTAGATGATCTATTTTAGAGAATGATCCATGTGCATTCTGATGTTGATGTGTGGAGCACTCAGTACACATCTACTAGGTCCATTTGTTCACAAGTTTGATTCAGTTCTGTTACTTCTTTGCTGATTTTTTGTTTGGTTGATCTGTCTCTCTGTGACAGTGGGGTGTTAAGGTCCCCATTATTACTGCATTATTGTTTATTTAGTTTTTCATGTGTATTAAGAATTGTCTTACATAGTGGGGTGCTCCCATATTCAGTGCATATATATTTATGATTGTAATCTCTTCCTCTTAAAGTTTTCCCCTAATAAGTATGTATTGACCTTCTTCATCTCTTTTGATCATTCTTGGTTTGAAGTTCACAGTGTCTGCAACATAATAGCTACCCCTGCTTTTTTCTGGGTTCCTGTTGCATGCAGTATTGTTTCACAGCCTTTGATTTTTAGGCTGTGAATTTCCTTTTGAGTTAAATGTGTTTCTTATCCACAGCATATTGTTGGATTTTGTTTCTTAACCCACTCTGCCGGTCTGTTTCTTTTTATTGGTGAGTTGAGACCATTTACATTGATTGATAGGACTGATATGTACTGACTCATCCCTCTCATGCTATCTTTCTGTTGTTGGTTTTCTATAGTTTCTCTTCAACTGTTTGCTCTGTTTAGCGCTTTCCTTTTGTTGTTGTTCTTAACATTGTAGTTATCTTTGTCTCTTTCAAGAGTGTCTTTCAATACTCTTTGTAGTGTTGGTTTGGTGGCCATAAATTTTTTCAGTTGTTCTTTGTCATGGAAATATCTTATTTCTCCATCCATTTTTAAGGATAGTTTTGCAGGATACATCAATCTGGGTTAAAAGTTGTTTTCTTTCAGTGTTTAAAATACTTCATTCCAAGCTCTTCTTGACTTGAAGGTTTGTGTTGAGAAGTCTGCCATGATTCTGATAGACTTTCTGTCTTTTCTGATAGGTGATCTGTCTTTTCTCTAGCAGCTTTTAGTATTCTTTTCTTGTGCTGTATTTCTGATATCCTATTTATTATATGTCTGGGTGAAGATTTATTTTGGTTATGGTTAACTGGGGTTCTGTATGCCTCACTTACCTGCATCTTAGATTCTCTTCCCATGTTTGGAAAATTTCCTGCTATTATTTCTGCAAATAGTCTTTGCAGGTCATTCGTATTGACGCCTGCTTTTTCATTGATGCCTATTAATCTTATGTTATTTCTCTTGGCATCATCTTGCAGTTGTTGAATTACTGTTTCCTGGTTCCTTGTCATTTTTAAGAGATCTTTTCTTTCATGATTGTAAGCTTCCATGCTGTCTTCAAGGTCTGAGATTCTATCTTCAGCTTCATTCAAGCGGTTTTGCCAACTTTCAATGGAATTTTTAATTTCCTGAATCTCCCTTTGAATCTGTTTCATGCATTCTATTTGTGTCTTATTTTGTTCAAAGTTTCCATCATTTTCTTATGTTCTTCTATTTTTTTATCTTGATCGTCTTTTTCATACACTCAGCATTTCTTTCATAATGTTTGTCATCTCATTTTTTAGCTGAGAGATTATTTATGATTTGAGTTCCTCTATAGCTTCATGGAGTTGTTTCTTTACTTGAGTTGCTATCATTTCAGAGTGTTCAGTTGTGTGATTCCCATTGTCTTCCATTTCCATATCTCTTGGGTTTATTCTCAGTGGGCTGGGGGATTGAGACTGCATCTTGCTCTTTTGTTTTGTCATTTTCTTCTGGGACCTGTGTGACTGGGTACACAGCCTCCTGATGGATTGCACTGGAGCACTGTGCTGGGTAGGGCTTCAATCCACCAATATCCCTATGGCTAGCCAGGGCACACCCCTAGACCATGGGACTGGATCCTTGTGCTCTGTGGTCTGTAAGGCTGGTTATGTGTTCCACTGATGTAGTTTGTTAGGTTGCTCTGGGATGCTGGGTTGGACAAAGTTTGCATCCTCCCTGTAGCTAGCAGGGTCACACCCCTGGAGCTTGTTGCAGGGGCCTAGAACCTGGCTGTGTAGCATTCAGAACCTCTGCAACCTAGGTGGCTAGCAGAGACTCACCCCTGGTGTGTGTCTCTGGACCTTCTGCCTTACTGGGTGGGGGTCAGAATCCCCTGGACCCAGGTGGCTAGGTGAAGAGCATCCCGGAGTGTGGCACCACCAGGACCTTGAGTCTCGCTGCAAGTTCAGAGCCTCTGGAGCCCTGTGCAAGCCCAGGCATGGCCCTGGTGTAAGGTGTCTTTCTCTGTGCTGGGTGGACTTCACAACCTCTAGGACCTGCCATGCGGCTGCACCCCTGAACAATGGAGCTCGTGCCTTGTGTTCTAGGAGGAAGAGCTCAAATTCTCCAAGGCCCTGCAGCTATGCTGGCTGCTCCCTGATGAGCAGCTCTGGGGCTCTGGGCTGGGTTGGGCTTGGCACCTCTGTGTCCTGTGAGGCTGGCCAGGTTCCCCTGATGAATTGTGCTGGGATGCTGGGCTGGGCAGAGCTTGATCCTCTGTGCAGCTAGTGATGCCTCACTCCCAGAGTGAGTTGCTGACCTATCACCTTACTGGGTGGGGGTTGTAATCTCTGGGACCCAGCTGGCTTGGCAGAATGCACCCCGGAGTGTGGCACCACCAGGACCTTGAGTCTGGCTGCAAGGAGTTCAGAGCTTCTCAAGAGCAAGTCAAGCCCAGGTGTGTCTCAGGCATATAGTCTTTCCTGCTTTTAATATAGATACTTTTATTATTTTTTATGTTGTATGACACATAGTAATTGCTAGCATATTTTAAAAATATCACACACTTGCAGAAATGTTGTATTACAATAGATTCAACTTTTTTCTCTGAACATTTTAACATGTTTTCTACATGCTGTAGCCTGCTACCTCATACAAATAAGAACATTCTCCTATATAATTGTAATTAGATCAGAAAATTAATATAAAGACTCTACTACCATGTAATTGTCAGACCCTATTCTGCTTTTATCAGTTGTCCCAGTAATGTCTTTTAGAGCAAAATGATCCCATTTAGATGGCATTAGTTGTCTTATCTCTTTGATCCCCATAAATTTGGAACTCTTCCTCATATTTGATCATAAATTTAGATATTGTGGGGCATTTACTTTTAGAATAACCTTCAATTTTGATTTATCTATTTCCTCATGATTAGATTCAGGTTTTACATCTTTGCCTATTACAAAGTGATACCTGCCTTGCTCAGATCCATCTAATAGCTTTAGAATTGAATTATTCAGGAAGGAAAGGGAAGGGAAACAGAAACATTAACTTTTCAACATATAGAGTTCAAAATATAGAGTTCAAGATTCTGGTGGTAATGCCTAATAAGTATTTGAAGGGATGGGTCTGGAGTTCACATGGGAAATCATAACTAAAGAACAAATTTTAGAGGAATCAAACTATGAGTAATAGTTAAAGCTGTAAATGTGAATTAACTCAGTAAAGGATTTCATGTAGAGTTAGAAAGTAAATTGCCAAAGGATAAGACCATGGGTTGCTTTTACTTTTAGTGTTCTAAAATAGAATGACTGTGCAAATGAAGTACAGAAAAGATGATGGTGGGAAGGTTTTAAAAACAGAAACATGGTTAGAAAAACTAGTGAATATGGAGGTTTCATCCCTAAATGAATCCTCCCATAGACTTTTTATGGAAGCACCCTTCCACTTACTCCCTTACTATGACTGAATTTCACTGACAAAATGAATTCTCATGATTCTTTTGAGAACTTACTCCTTTTCTCACAGCTTCAAATGCACTAATCCAAAAAATGATATAACATTTGGATTCAGTTTATCATTTATTTTTGAAAGCTCTTGGTTTTCCCATTGCCAGCAGTATGTTTTTTCTTACCACAAATTAGTAGTCTACAAGAGAGTATATCCTTTGCTAAAACCAAAGAAAAAACTTTTAATAAAAGTATATTTCTTTTCTTATTTTAACCTCTCATATAATCTAGAATCCTCTTCCTCAAATTTACTTAAGAAAAGCAGTGAGATATATTCATAGATTTACTCAGCAGCTAATTTACCAGACAGAGGTGAATGGCAACGTTTAGCCTAGTAAATGAATGCTTATCATCTCTCTGTTTGAATTAATGAATGACTCAGTCCTAGGTCTTTGTCCTTTTACTCCTATACTTTCTCTTCCAGATTCTAATCTGTCCTCAATTTCAAATATCTCTATTAACTATCTCATAAATAGATAATCTGCAGCCTAAAACCTGCTCTGAGATCAAGACACATATTGACCTGAAAATCTCTACAAATAGAGAGACAAAATAGCCTAGCCATTGAAAATATTGACTCTGTTGACTGATTGCCTAGACTTGTAAACTCCATTGAGACTTCCTAGCTATGTGATTCTGTGCAAATTACTGTATTTATTATCTAAGTGGGTCATTGGATTATCTGTAAAACAAGGTGTTGTCATTAAGATTAACTGTATTAGAATAGGTAAAACATTTAGGGCAGTGATAGATGCATCCAAGAACTACACAAGCTTAATTCTATGATTCATGCATATTTTCAACTTGAATTCTTGCTCTCCCCATAACTCTAAATCTAGTCTGCCACATCTCTGTTAAAAGTACAACCAAATAGGGCCAGGAGTTTGGCTCAATGGCCTTATTCTATTTTGGTTTGTTTGATTGTATTATGACTAATGATATAAGCAACTGTTTAGACAATAACATGAGGCATTATAGTAATCAGTGTTGTTTTACTATGTATTGCTTCCATTGTTTTGTTTTTCATTGGTTTTATCCTGTACTATTTTGTTTGATTGTATTGTGCCTGATGGTATGGGCAGTTATTTTGAAGATAACAAGAGGCATTATAAGGGGAAAGGAGGAAAGAATGAAGGGATAAGAAAAAAGACATAAATTTGTATATAGGTATACATAAGATAGTTAAAATGACTATACTACTAAATGCATTAGTTATTGAAAAAGAACAGTTAATACTCTTATGATTGGATCAATTTTACATGTCTATATCTGTTAATCTAAACAACCCCTTTGAAGGTAATGATATGCAATATTACAACCACTGACAAATTCCAGTCATCTCACTTTGTAAACCTATAATGTTATTGTAATGGATTTGTTGTTGTTGTTTGTTTGTCTCTTTTGCTTTTTATTTTTCTCTTCTGTGTCCATTTTCTCTTAAATAAAAAAAATTTTAAAAATAAAAAAAGAATTAAAAAAAAAAAAGTACAACCAAATATCTACATGGTCAAGCCAAAACCCCAAAGAACTATTCTTTACCTCTTCCTATCTTGTATGTCTATCTCATGTCTAATCTTGTCGTAAATATTCAGCAGATATATAAAGTTTCATCAGTTCTTCTTTCAAAGTACTTCTCAATCTACCTACCCTAACAACTACACTCCTTTCACCCTCATATCCTGCTCAATGCCTCTAGGAAACCTCCTGCTGAATGCCATACGTCTGTTCCCCATTTCATATGGTTTTCAACACAGACAGTAGAAAGAAAGTGGAAAGTGAAAATCAGGTCTTAATACACACTCCCCTCCAAAAAGAAATCTGTCCAGGTTTTCCCATCACATTTAGAGTTCCACATGGAACCTTCAGGTATATCCATGATCTCCCATCTATCTACCTCCACAGCATCATCCTGTCTGCTTTCTCTGAAGCTTATGGTGCTCCATCAAGAATCATTTTGGGTTGACTCCTACCAAACCCCAAGTTCTATCCAAACATAGGGTCTGGTATTTGTTATCCCATTTGCCTATAATTATCTCCCTTCTGGCCTTTTGTCCTAAAATTTATTCTTTCTGACTTTTCAGGTCTCAATTTAAATGCTACCTCCTGGAAAAAGTCCCTGACCCATTCAAGTGCCCCCTCTATTTTCTTTCATAGACACATGTTATTTCTATTAAACTTTTATTTTAATTTATAATTATGCAATTATTCATTTTTAGAGACTTCCTTTCCAGTTAAACTATAAGCTTAGTTTAGACAGAGACTGCATTTTTCTTTATCACACTGTACCAAGTATAAGAACAGTGTCTGACATATACAGATAAACATGTGATTGTTACCCGAGTAATGTAATCTCCACAGTAATTCACCAACATTTGTTGTGTTCTTAGTCTTGTGTTCTTTAAAATACTTTTAACATTTGATATTACTTGATTAGTATCCAGTGATGTATTAATGAATCTGGGAGAGAAGAGTTTGAAAGAAATAAGAAAGATGAGAAGGTTCCTGGTGGGGACAGAACTTCCAGAAACAAACTTGTTTTGGAAACATTTCACTAGAAACTTCGTTTTCTGCTTCTCAGTTTCAAGTTATCACTTCAGTAGAGGACGCTTTTGGTTCACCCATATTCTTTCCAAATTGGTGGTCTTTTGGCAAATGAGTTTCAAACCAGTCTTGGACTTACTTTGTCACGTGAAAAAAAGGAACAAGTCTTCAAGCAGCAAGTTAGTGCTTTCAAGATTCAACACACTGGAACTACCTCTCACGCCTTCAGGCCTCAGAAAGTTCTCATTTCCATGATGCTTTGTTTACCCTTGCTCTTCTCAAGTTGCTTTAACTTCAGTCCTGACAGCGCACTTCTATTTTGTGTTACTAATTTTTGTATCTGGGTTCTGGTCTATTTCAAGTCCACTCACAGGGCAAAATATCAAACATTTGTGGCTTTAAGAAAATAACTTTTAAAAAGAGATTTCCATATCATGTACAATAATTGTACCTTCATACAATGATTTTCTGTAGCATTCCTTTTCAATTTTATGTGGTTCTGCTAATATTTATTTTTTCTCTATCGATGCAAACTAATAATCTAAATTGCTGTATAGGAATCATTTTTGTGGCTTGTGACTTGAGAATGTGTTTGGTTCCTTCTTAGAAATGTGGTCTTTTTGACCTCTTAGCCTTCTTAGCTTGGAAATCCTAACCATAATCCTCTGTAGGGATTTACACAGGTGTCTATTATGGCCTATAATCTGTGATATAGCTTCCAGTATTCTCATTGCAGAAAGGTTAAGCTTCCCTATCTTTATTTTTTGAGTAAAAAAGTCTACAAGGTGTTAGTATTGTCATGGTACAGATGGAAACAAGCTATAAATTCAATCATACCTTAAGCCTGTGACTGTGCTAGGGAAGAAACTTCATGATGAATAAAAGGTTCCATTAGAAAAGAGAGCAGTCACTTTTCAACTCCAAAATTATGAAAACAAAATTCTTTTATCTTCTACTCTTCTTAGGATAGCCATATTTTCAAAGCTAAAATTTTAGACTCACTCTCTGACAAATACATAGCAACAGCTTTAGAATATCTAATATTGGGACAATCTCACAGTGTGCACCCCACATTGCTACCCACTACAGCAATTAGCACAGCTGGCTACAAATGAGATTGCATTGCCATTTTTGAGATCATGGTCCTTTATGTCCTAAAGGTCAGTGAACAAGTGGAATTGTGAGTGTTTCTTTCTGAGGATACAAAGTCTCTACCTATGGCTGAGGTCAGCAAGGCTCATCAGTATGTCTATATTGGAGGTACTGATGTTTATCTTTCAGATTTCTGTAAGAGGTCCACTATCTTAGATTACATTTTCTCTGGTTCTGACTTCCCTCTGCTTCTCCCCACTGCCCTGGAAAAGTTATGAGACGTGAAGGGAGTGATTCAGCATGACATGTGAACCTCAGCTCCTATGCTGCTCATAAGTAATGTAAGTGTCTTTAGAAAAGCAATAAAGGAAAAAAACTTCTTATGACATTATCATCAAGAAACACTTTGGCATACACAGACAAAGGCCAAAGAGGACTGGTCAGGAAGCTCCCAGAAGAGACTGGGAATGGAAAACCCATCCACTGAAACTGACATCTCCGATGTAAAGGGATCAGCCACCACCTCCTGGAGACTGCCTCTCTTGGTCAGCTTTCTTTGGAGATGCAATGAAAGAGTAAAGGCAGCCATCTGCCTAAATTAATGCTCCAGCCTGGCAGTCAAACCATGTTGTGGGCTCGTGTCTTATTCCTTTGAGGAGCAGCGGTAGGTTGGCTACCAGTTTAGGCATCCTTTTAAAGGCCTTGTTGTAGCAAAACCTCAATGGTGTCTATTTCAGAATTCAGCAGGAACAGGTTAAGAGTGGCCCAGAATACTGTTTCTTGCCTTTGTGTCATTTTTTTGACTGTCACTTACAAAAAAAGCAAGAAAAGATTTACCAGATGCAAATTGGTGAGAGACTTCTCTGTCTCGGGTTTTCACCATCAGTTTGAGTGTTAGCCAAAGATACTTCTCACTACCACTTGTTAGCACACGCCTGCATGGTATGTCACTCACAGTCAGAAGCAAATCTCCCTGAGAATCGCTTCATTTCCAATACCATTTCTAGTTGTTTGTCAGTAGTTAAAACTTGAAAGGGCAAGGTCAAAATGACAGGAACCTCAAATTTTAAATTCATATTGGTTGTATAGGATTTTTTTTAAACTTTGAAGGGGTTTCTGTATCTTATGTGAATGGATGTTCTTTTAGAAGTGTCACTTGCCATAAGGAAGACACCTTCCGTCAATGGAAACTGTGAAAGTATGTCTCAAATTTTATTTAGGGCTCTAATTCTGAAAGCACATTAACAAACAATAATGACATTCTGTTTTGGCTACAAATTGCTAATTAACAACTAATTTCAATTCTCCCAGGGGTAAAGTATTAATATTTTTAAATGAAATGAAACACCACAATCTTCTAATTGCTATAAAAATATTTAGCACCAATATCTACTGAATTATTTAGGCATCTCTTTGTGGTGTAAATATTATCTGCAGAGTCATAAATATTTTCTTCTTTGTCCATAGACAATGAGCTAAGGATCTGTTGCTTGTAGGAATTAAATTAAGGTCTACTTAAGGCTGCCTGCTGGCCACAAAATAATTACTTACACTTACTAATGCCTGAATCTGTTAGATTTAGCTGTGAGAAGTGTTCTTTGCTTTCATAAGTAGGCAAAAGTTGCTTTTTTCTTATATAAATTTCATTGTTGATGTTATTAAAAAGGATTAGGGTGGAGCTGAAGTAGTTGAAAATGTAATTAAGTTAATCTCTTTAACAAGAATTGTTTTCATATTGATAATTCTCTATAACAACAATATTAAGAATCATACCCATAAGAAATATTTACACCAAATATTTTTGTATATAATCTCTCCTCTAGCTTTCTCTATTGGGAAGGTAAGATTCTCAACTTCAGTTTCCTTCTTTTCTTCTTTCTCTCTTGCCTACATGCAGAGACCAAAGTGACACCTCACTCTCTTTTTCACCATCCTCTGTTAATGTTTTCACAGTGTTGTTGTCTCTTGGTAAATTGTATTAATGGTCATCAAATCATGATCTAAAAGAAAATGAGTGCTATGAAATATGGAAAATTGTCCAATTGATTTTCTTTCATTTTTCTTCATTTTCTGTTACATAAAATTATTTGGTATAATTTCTCATTTCAAATGATTTGTTTACCCATCAATTGCAACACATTTTCATGCTGTTGAAAATATCACTAACAGTAGAGTCAGATGAAGGACGAAATTGTCATTCTAGTCAACCTCCTCTGATCAGCTCCAGTGTAAACTGGGCATTGTTCTTTATCTGCTCAAATGTCATGCTATCAGGAAGATCTTCTTTGACCTCCCAATATAAAATTACAACCACCATTCCTCCCCAATGCATGTCCCTCTCATTAGCTTTATTTTTTTTCCATAGTCATTATCTCTGTGTAGCATTATAAAGCCCTATGTTCATTTGCATCTCATCTAACTAGGGTGGAAATGCCAAACCAAGTAAGGACCTATATTTTGTTTATTACTGTACCTAAAGTGCCAAGACAAGTGCCTTGAATAGAATAATATAGTAGGCAGTCAATATTTACTGAATGCAGGGAATTTTCCTCTTATTGTTCAGTTGCCTAAAGGATCAGATTTCTGCGAAGCCTAGATGTCAATATCCACTCCAACCAAGAGCTGGTTGTCCCACTGAGTCCAAGGTCACAGGTACCCCAACCTGGAGAACAGAAGCAGAGAAAGAGTATTTTCTGTGTCCATGTCTCCATTAAAGGCTTAAACTTGGATATGAGGTAGTACCTGGCTTCCACACATTTACAGTTTTTAAAATAGGTACTATTTATATTAAGATATAAGTATGGGTCAGTAAATTCAGAAGGGACTCCATAGTCAAACAAGTTTGTGAAATTAGTATTTATAATAAATAAAGAAAGAAATAAAACTAAGCAAGGCATCTCCAACATATGATAATGCTCGTTAGGTCTGAGAAGTGGTCTTAGTCTATTTTCCCTGAACTCACTGGGCTTTAGATATTTTCTTTCTACCAACCAATGCTTATTCCAAGGCAGAACAACACAAGCAATTCCATTGACTCATGTATTGAACAGACCAGGGCAGGGGTAGGTGGAGGAACTCTTCTTACATTTGACTATGTGATCTCAGGCACAGTCCTTAATACTTCTTTATGCCTCAGATTCCTCCTCCGTGAAGTAGGAATGAAAGAGATTGTCAGGTATCTGTAATGTGCCCAACACATAAGGCTAATAGTAGGTGGACATTGCCAAACTGTAGGAGTAAAAGCCTTTTAGATTTTTTAGAGGTATTTTCTAAGACAGGTTTGACTCATATCTGTAATCAGCTGGATGTGTCTCCTCTTCATATGGTTTCAGAACCTTGCCCTGATCCAAAAAGCTCTGTGCACATAGGCTGGAGGAAAGCAAAGCCTGTCTTTCAACACAGCTTAATACAAATATGTAGTCCTGGCATCCCATAAAGCTAATTCCCTTTTTCTCCATGCTCCTGACCTCAGATAAAGACTCTTTCATTAGGAGGAAGATGGTAACGTCCAAGTTAATGATTGTACAGATGGCTACATACTGACAAATGTTGAAGTAATCATATTTTTTCAGTAAATTCCAAATAGAGGTGCAATTTGTGTAAATCTGACCCCTTCCAGTAAAATGCACATTTACATATATTTAGAATTTATAAATCCTGACAGATTCTACAATATTTATAGCCCTCCATAAAAAGCCTTTGCCAGTTTGCAGAGCTTTCCTTTTGGCTCTCTGGCATGCATAAGAGAGTTTAAATAATAATAAATTTGGTGATTTATTCCACCTGGAACAGAAATGTACCCCCCACCCCCACCCCCAGCCCACCCCATGCTCATTTTGAAGGGGATATCTATAAATAGTGCCACAGACGCTGGGATCAGGAATAGGGAATTGAAATTTGAGAAAGAAGTACAGAAACATTTCCATTATCACTGATTTCTTGAGTGTATTTTTAAAACAGTTCTGTTCCTCAAATAATGTACCTTCTCCTCTTTCTCCTGCCACATCTCAATTATACTTTAGTCTCCCAAACCTGTTGCCACCTTTAGGATTCAATTGCATTAATGGGCAAGAGAGAGTGAGAGCATTAGCTGACTAGGTAGAAGAAATCTACCTCTGGGGAGGTCACAGCAATTCTCCAACATTCATCTAATATTTCATGTGAGTCAGCAGGTAACTGAACATCAATATCTAATGTGTAAATTCATTATTTGAGACCATCTTATGCATCCAACAGGTATGAAAAGCTCACAATTCATGAAAAATAGAAAAGAAATCCAATTGTAATTCCAAAAGAAAGGCTAAGGAAATATCACAGGGTCAATTCTTTCATCCATCCATACTCATGATTCGTAGGACAAGATAAGAAAGAAATACAGTATTTCCCCCTTTACCCATCCATAGTTTCACTTTCCATGTTTCAATTACCCATTTTCACTGAGGTCCAAAAGTATTAACTAGACTATTTTAGAAATAAAACGATTCATACATTTTGAATTATGCATCACTCTGAGTAGTATCCTGCTCCATCCAGTCTTAGATATAAATCATACCTCTGTCTGGTGTATCCACTTTGTATGTGCACTCATTAGTCACTTAGAATCAGCTCAGCTGTCCTCAGGAAGCAGCCATCACCAAGTTGCAGTGCTGCTTTCATTCATTCACATCATATCATCAGTGCAGGCATTGTCTCATCCCAAATCATCACAAGAAGAATAAGTACAATCACATGTTCTGAGAGTGGACATGTTCACCCAAGTTTTATCACAGCATATTATTGTAAGTGTTCCATTATATTATTACTTACTGTTACCAGTCTCTTACTGTGCCTAATTTGTAGATTAAACTCTATCACAGGTGAGGAGCTATAAACAAACATTCATTGGGGTTTTTTGACCAGGTTTCCTGCATACAAAAGGGGGGTCTGAATAGTGGAATCTAAATGATACTGTTCTTTAAAAAACAAAATAAACATAAATCTGGAAGCCAGTCATGCTCCAGAGAATCTTCTGATGAAATCAGAGAGTAGGCATTTAGTGCAAGGAAAGCTGCATTGTATCTCATGAGATGACAAAGGTATTTATTTTCAGCTTTTTGTTTGGGCTGTAAAGGATGTAGACTTTGTCAGAGGAATCATGATACTGATGATGATGATGGTGGTGGTGGTGGTGAGGATGATGATAAAAGTAATTACCATCTGTGAAGAGCAGCCTATGGACTGGCACAGAGTAATAAACACATATGTGGCTAAAGTTTGGGGTATAAAACCCTCCTAATTGAGTGCAGTTGGCCCTCCATATCTAGAGGTTCTGTATCCATGGATTCCATCAACTGTGGATTGACGATTTGAGAAAAATAATTCAGAAAGTGCCTAAAAGCAAAATTTGAATCTGCCACGTGCTGAGCATTGTGATGAATCATATGAATGACGAGATGTAAAGATGCACCCTGCTGTAGAATCCTGCTGTTTCACAGCTCTTCATCCCTCTCTAGGACTCCTTGTTTGAGCATTGTTTACCTCTTGTCTCCTCTGTCTGCCAGGTAGCCAGACCTATGACAGTCAGGTAAATACCCTTTAAACAGTACAGTATAACAACTCTTTGCATAGCCTTTACATTGTATTGTAATCTAAAGATGATGTACACCTTAAATTTAAATGCAAATACTGCGTCATTTTATATAAGAGACTTGAGTATACACAGATTTTGGTATACATATGGGTCCTGAAACCAGTCCCTTGTGGATACTGAGGGAAAACTGTAGTGAGTTTCCTTGTCCTGACAATTTGGAACACAACCCCAACCCTAAGACTTCCCTGAGAAATCCTCTTATCTCTAGTTAATAGAATGGCAGATGTTTGGACCAAGCCCCAGAGCCTGGAGTGTACCACATTTTAATGATTTGTGGTGAATAAAGTAAATGTTTTAAAACCAGACTTTATGAAGCAGGGAAGCAGTTAAGTATGATGGATTGAAGGCAAAGCCAAGAGCAGCTGAACATTGGATGGGGATATCGCTTCCCAAACAGGACACAGGTGTCCACTCTTCATAGCCAATTCTAAAGCCTTGCTTGAAAAATGCCTTTTTAAAGAGTCATGCTCTTATGGAATGTCCTTGAGGCAGGGAAGAAATTCTCTTGCCTCTGTGTAGCCTCCTTCTAAGAGGAAGCAGAGTTACTGAACCGTTAGACAGTTGCTCTGTGTCTTTGTGCTCCTGTGACCACATTATGGGTCTAACACATATGGGATAAATAAGCTGTTTTCATTTCTTAAACCCCATGGAAGAAAACAAGACAAGAAAATTACCATATTGCTTTTTTAAAGCTATTAAATAGGAGAATTCAGCTAGGGCAAATAAAAATGATTACTGAAAACTTTTTTTTTTCTCTTTCTTAGTCTCTTAGCAACAGCAATATGGCAAGACTTGTGTCAAACTCGTATTTTGATGCGCCCTCTTTTTTTTTTCTTCTTCTTCCATAGGGCAACCCCTACATGTGCAATAATGAGTGTGACGCAAGTACCCCTGAGCTGGCACACCCCCCTGAGCTGATGTTTGATTTTGAAGGAAGACATCCCTCCACGTTTTGGCAGTCTGCTACTTGGAAGGAGTACCCCAAGCCTCTCCAGGTTAACATCACTCTATCTTGGAGCAAAACCATTGAGCTCACAGACAACATAGTTATTACTTTTGAATCGGGGCGTCCAGACCAAATGATCCTGGAGAAATCTCTCGATTACGGACGAACATGGCAGCCCTATCAGTATTATGCCACAGATTGCTTAGATGCTTTTCATATGGATCCGAAATCCGTGAAGGATTTATCACAGCACACGGTCTTAGAAATCATTTGTACAGAAGAGTACTCCACGGGGTATACAACAAATAGCAAAATAATCCACTTTGAAATCAAAGACAGGTTTGCATTTTTTGCTGGACCTCGGCTACGGAATATGGCTTCCCTCTATGGCCAGCTGGATACAACCAAGAAACTCAGAGATTTCTTTACAGTCACAGACCTGAGGATAAGGCTGTTGAGACCAGCTGTTGGGGAAATATTTGTAGATGAGCTTCACTTGGCCCGCTACTTTTACGCAATCTCAGACATAAAGGTGCGAGGAAGGTAAGAAAACCGCTGTCCATCTTGAATGGGAATGGTTGTGGCCAAGGAAAATTCCAGTGTTTTCATTTTACAGCTATAAAGTGACAGTTGTCAAATTCTAGACCACACTTTCTCAGGAATGATAGTGCAGAAGTAGGTTCTGAATATATCTGTGACCCTTTGTACTCAGCAGCAATCTGTAATCCCAGACCTGTTGCCACTGAACTTGGCAGGGATCTAGAAATTTGTTTTTAAATCACCTTAATAAATAAATAACACAAAAGAAGTAACTTCTTTGAGACAAAGGAACTCTTCAGGTCAGGAGGTGATTTTTAAATCATTAAGGCAATGAAGTCAGAGGTAGCAAAATCAGTTGCTCTAAAAGTAACTGAAGAAAAAGAAATATATCTTGTGTTTTTGAATGTAAGAGAGAAATGCAGTATGGTACCAAAATCTGATAATCGTGTTGTACTGAACAAAAGAATCTGAATATGAATATTATATTTATTTAAATTTATTGCATCAAAACTGAAGCATCTAGGAAACAATGCATTTGTTAAAGAAGCACAAGCTCTACTTTTAAAGTTTCTGGTGGCTGCTTTATTGAAATAATATACTATATTTAAAATATAGACTTGAGTTGCACATCCTTCATTTTGTAGGTGAATGGAAGAAGTACTAAGGTTGGAATATTAATGCACATAACCAGAGATACAGTTAGTTTCGGTATTCCAGAAACACAACTGAGTTTCTCAGAATTTTGAAGATATTTAAGTGAAACACTTGAGGAATGAGAACCTCTCAACACTGAGGTTTTTAAACCACTTTTTAATCATGGCGTACTATCAATAGCCAACTGATGAGAGTGGGAACATGAGGGAATAAATAGGAAGAACTAAATATTGGAGTTACAGCAAATGGGGAGAAAGAACATAAAGATAAGCAAAGCAATAGTCAACCTAAAAATGTCAAGAGCTTTAGGTCAAAACCCTAGAGATAAGAATATAAACAGTACATCTATCATGTATGCTTCAGTAAGTAATCAAATAATTTAAACATAATAAAGTAGGATTCATTCAGTGTGCTGGCTGTCAGCCTTTTTAGGGAAGATCGGTCCTCAGAAAATGGAGCTGTTAAGATTTGCTGGTCTTTCAGTTTCCTCGCAGATGTTGCCAGAGGAAGAAAAGGCCACTGCTGTTAAGCTCAGAGCCATCACAGCCACACAGGGAACGTGTTGTGACCATTCAGAGTGCTGTCAGAAGCTTCAGGGTCTCAGCTGTAGAGAAGTAGCAGGAACAAGTGCCCATCCGCTTTGTTCTAGCTTTGTGTTCCTCATAAAAGAGTCAAGAATCTTTAGCTTTTAACCAAATCTTAGTGATACATAATGAAGAGATCTTTAAAGCAAAACAGCGTTTTTGAGAGAAATGTGTACTGACACATGTACATCCGTGTTGGGTGTAGAGGTTCAAGGTTACAGAGAACAGCTCGTTATATTAGTTGGGGACTATTGCAGAGTGTAGGGATATGTTGTCTGAAATGTGAGTCTGCTGTTTATAATAAAATGCAGCAATTATTTTCAGGGGCATTAGAGTAAAAGATATCAATTCCAGTGTCTGATCATTTGAGTCATTTGATATAGGAAAATAATGAATGATGTTATTACTAACATTAGCACATGAAAATCAAGTGACAAGTATCTGATTCACATTCAATACTGCAGAGAATCAAGGTCATTAGTAATAAGTTGAGATTTGAATTTGAATCCTACTGTGATCTATATTGTTATATTAAATTCACAAAAGTTAGTTTCCTGGCAGATTGAGAAATCCTTAATCTGAGCATAAATCGTGCTATAGACCAACTTTCCCTAAACACTCTCGCTTACCACTGTTAGGAAGCCAATCTTCAGAAGCTGTTTAGTTGGGAAGTAACCATCATTGGGACTTTTTTAAAACTAGGTATTTATTTTTCTTTCCTCTGATTATTTTTAAAAGGTATACAATGCATTTTAATGACAAAGGCATGTTTATGCATTTTCCATTGAAACCAGACAACCCATCTCCTAAGGGTGACGTTTCAAAAATGCAGAGTCCCTTAAGATCACAATTTTTCTTTTATCCCTCATCCTAGTAGTGTCCTTCAACTGTACTTCACCAGTTCTGAGGAGCTCGCACTAGCCCCTGTCTATTCTCTGGGACTCACCTCCACTGTCTTTTCCTGTTCAGCTGTCAACTGAAAGCTGACGAGAAGCAGCTGGGCAAAAGAGAAAGGTCCAGTAGAGGTGAGCCCTTCCATAAGGTCCTTTTCTGTCACCTCCACACTCTGTCCAAATTCCTCAGGGCAAAACTGATGCTGGCATGTGCTGCACTAGGCACCAGATGGCCTGAATATTTTTAGTCTTTGGGGAGGTGCTAAAGAAGCAAGGCCTGATAGCTCAGGCGGGTCTCCAGCTTTTCAGTTATATAAGGAAGATCTATCTGCTCATGATGGAGCCACTAAGGGAAGGCTGAGGAGTATCCTGGTTCACAGGGCCTTTCAGCATGCTGAGTTTATTTATCCTTGAAATTTCTGTAGGATTAATCATCTAGGCCGTCTTTTATAATACAAATCACCTTTAGAAGGTTGAATATCATCTGATGATTCCTGAAAGAAAGTTTTTAAAATTCCTCTTCACAACTATCATAAATATAAATTTTCCAAAATATGACTGAGGTCTTTGTTTGCGGTATCACAGCCACCATCCCATGAAATGACTGCACCTTGTTACATGCCTGGACACGTCTGTAGCTGATAATGATAATGATATTTCCCACTTGTCCCTTCCAACACCACCCCAAGCAAAGTGTGGAAACTGCTAAGAGTTATTTTGGGAGAGTGGAATGGAAATCAGATGTGAATATCCACAAAAGAGTTGACATAGTTGATTTCAAGATATTAATCTACTAAACAAAAATATTTGGTGACCTTTTAAATTGACTGACTATAAATTCCAATTCTCTACTTCTTTATGTATGTGTGTATTCTAAACTGACTAGTTTTGTTGGATGTAAAAATGATGTTTTGATTGTCATTATATTAATGCAGCATTTATGTTCTTTTTAGCATGTGAGACAATGCACCTGATTCCTGTTTTACTGATCACAAAAACTACAATTTCATCATAAAAAATTTATTTTTCTTTGGCTACACACTTGTTTTGCTTTCATTTACTCCTTCTCATTGTGTAATTATGAAGATAATGGAGGAAAATGAGGAAACATGGCTATTAGCAATCTCAGTGACTCCGTGGTACTTACGTTGTTCAATAAAACTAATAATCTTCATGGACTAATTCTGACTTATGGATGTCCTGCTTCAGTAAATCAGGGTGATTTTCTCTAGTGAATAATAGACAAGTCCATGTGCCAGTACCTTAATTAAAAAGCAGCTCTCTTAGTCTTGATCTCATTTTAATTTACAGGGTAATACTACAATAATATCACTAATGGAAGGTACATTAAAGGGCATCAAGTAGCATTAACTGTATTAAATTATGGTACTTGTGTTAATTAACTGCTCAAGCAAGATGGTGCTAATGGCCAAAAAGGTTGTCTAGTGCATAAATAAAATCTACCCAGATGAAGGGTGAGAGAAAAGATGAAGAGTAGTTGTTTGTTCTGAACATCTTTTCATACAGGCGGGTGGTAAATTCAAAAGCTGTTAAATGTAGATAATGTCCCAAATGTTTCTTGTCTGCACAATTGGAAGTTTTGATATTTAAGTAATTTTGTTGCTTCCTAAGCTTCCAAAACTAAACTAATTAAAAAGGTGACCACTTTGGTTTTTAGATACCTATATTTCATTAGACTAGTAACTAAACATTCTGTTTTGTTTCTCTGAGGTGAACAGTTCAAGGAAGTAATGTGATCTGCTGTAATAATTTTTAAATCTGAAAGATAAATGAATATCTGATAATATGCTCATATCAGCGGTATATCAACTCCCTGTTTTTGGACCAAAGATAATAGACATTCTGTTTTTACAACAAGAACTTTGAAACAATTGAAAGTACTTTTCTCAGTGACCTAAAAAACTAATCAACATCTCTTTTACTTGATTTTTTACAAATTATTCCCAAAAGTGATCATCTGGTTTTTTCCAGCATTAGTGTTTATTCATTTCTTGTGCCTTACAGCATCCTCTCAAGCTCCTTTATAGATAGTTGGCTGTCAAAATAATAAAGACAGTAGTCTGCACTCATCTTAAGGTTAACTTTCCATAGTTTTAGTTACTCAGGTCCAAAATATTAAAAAGAAAATTCCATAGATAAGTAGTCATAAGTTTTAAATAAACTTTATTACAGAATATTTTTATAATTATGCTCTTTTATTATTAGTTTCTTTTATTAAACACTTACTGTGCCTAATTTACAAGTTAAATTTTATTGTAGGCATACATATGTATATGTTCGTGAAAAAACATAGTAGGTGTGTATGGGGTTTGGTGCTATATGTGATTGTAGGCATCCACTGGCAGTCTTAGAATGTATCTCCCTAAGGGACTAGAAAGTTCTGAGTGTTTTTTGCCTTTTTTGTCTCATTGCTTAACTTCATGAAAGGAGGCTTTGGCTGCAAGTGGTGGTGCATGCCTGTAATCCCAGCAGCCTGGGAGGCTGTGGCAGGAGGATTGTAAGTTTGATCATAGTCTGGCAAACTTAGTGACTTAGGAAGACCCTGCCTCGAGGTGAAAAATGCAAAGAGCTGGGATGTAACTTGGAGTGAAGGCTCTGGATTTAGTATTCATTATTGCAAAAGGAAGAAAAGAAGGAAGAAGAACATCAGCACAGAAGCTCCACCCCATCAAACAATCTTTTCACCTAGTATCTGACCCACTCAGAATCACGCTCTCCTTCCCCTAATTACAGGTTTTGGAGAGGGTGAAGGACATGGCTGCCCTGCCTGGGCAGCAGGAGTGAGAAAGGGCCCTGCATGCGCATTCTCAGAAGGAATCACACTCACATCTGGAAACCCCTACTGTTTGAAAGCCTCCATCTTGGTATTTACTGTAAACAAGACGAGGTGAAACACACTGATTTCTTGAGGCAAAGCCTCTAAGTGGTTAGGGCAAAAGTTTTTGATGTCAGCTAAGCACAAGCACTTGAGGAAGTTTAAAAATATAAAAGCAGCAGTGCTTTTATTAAATTGTTTGAAAAATCATGTAATGCAAAAGTGATTTGCTAATTACAAAAGACTTACCAGTTTTACTGCAAGTTCTTCAAATGTCTTTTTCAGCCACACTTCAAAGAAATCTACCAAAATATTTGCTTTTCACCGTTCATATAAGAGGCATCCTGCAAGATACTTTTAAAGCATTGAGCTTGGGGTTTAGTCCTTCTTTCCCAATTAGTTCTGATTACTGGGACTGGGTTTCACTACCATTTAACAGATTCTGCTTCTATTTTTTCTGTTATCAATAAACGCTTAATCTCCACCCTGGGACGGATGACAGATGCTGATTTAGACGTGGACATACGGAGTTGAACGAGACATAGTCCCTGTTCTCAAGGATCTCTCATTTGGGAGGGGCGCCAACATGTTAAAAAAAAAAGATGACAATAATGTTGGTAAAGTGATCTTACATGTTTATTTACTAAAACAAATTTCTTGAAGCTGAGAACTTTGTAAAGATGATAGGTTTACTTATCTCACAGTCCACAAAGCAATGGCCTTCTTGCCGGCAGAGTCCTGAGGCAGCACAGGACATCACGTGTTGTGAGACCTGGAGGGTAAATCTCTTCTGGTCTCTCTTCCTCTTCTTACACAGCCACTAGTATTCCATCATGGGAGCTCTACCTTAGTTACCGTATCAAGTTGTATTCCCTTTCAACAACCTCATCCTTAAACACTGTAGATGAATTTTTCTTATTGTTTCACCTTCTTAACACTTCACACTATGGATTAAATTTCAGTACATGAACCTTTTGGTGGCACATTCAGACCATAGCTAAATTGTAGCATGGAGTGCAATAGCAGAAAAGGAGCTACTATTTTAACGTGGGAAGACTAGTAAAACCTTTGATGAGAATATGACCTTTGTATGGTATCTTGAAATGTGTGCTGCAGTGTAAGAAGCAGCCAGAACAGGCAAATTATGCATAAAAACAGTAGAGCATGTTAAGGAACTCGAAATGGTTTGAAATTGGAGTCTCAGAAGATACGTTTCAGTATTCTCCCTATGGACATAGAAGCACTAAAGAATACCTACATCTTGCTCTCAGAGTCCCTCATGTCATAAAAAGTAAAGACTACATGGGTTCTCATGTATCAATTCAGTGCAGATGAGAAACATTTGAAGGCAATGATAACAGAGGCTACGGCAGTGTGACTATGCAGACTGGAAAGCTATAGCATTGCTTTGCTGTGCAGCAGCTATCACTCCAAGCCCTATGACCAAGTGGAGAGTCTAGAGGAACTCTCCAAATTCCACAGAAGACATCATATGGCAATTACTTGCTTATGGTATCAGCAGGACTTGCTTATAGTGTCAATAGGTCTTTCTGACCAGGCAAATGGTCACCAAGAACTGCAGGAATAAATACTGGAAAATAGTTTTTAGTAATTAGTAATTTAGTTCATCGCTTATGTTGCACCATTGCAGGTATTAGCAGTTCAAGTGGAGATCCCAGTTAAGGATTTTAAATCACTGCTCTAGTATTAAAGAAAGCAATATGAGGTGAAATAATAAGAATAATAGATTTGGAAATTATCATTCTACATATGGTGGTTGAAGTTTAGACAGTGGATGGCATTGATAAAGTTCTGTCCCTTACAGGCGCAAATGACTGTGATTACTTATAGAATATTCACAGACCCCAGTGGAATACTGTCATTTAAAGGTAATTTCTGAAGGAAATTGAGAGGTATTCTAAGCAATAGTGGAAAATCAGAGAAAGGAATGAATTAAAGTTATGTGAATTGTCCCCATTAAAATGTAAGTAATAACTTTTACATTTGTATAATACCCAATTTATAAAATTCTTGTCTGCTGCTTTATTTCCCTTAATCCTCACAGAAGACTTGTAAGACTTACAGAATTTAATCCCATTTTACAGATAAGAGGACCAGGGATGTTTAATGATTTTTTTTCTAACTTCACACATAATAAAGTGACAAAACCAAGTTGCCAACTCCAAACTATATACTTTCTCCAAGCCTTTTGCTCTTGCAGTCACACTAGCCTCCCATGAGACTTGTAGACACAGGAGACTCCCCCAAATTCCCCAAGGAACCATCTTTGCATAGCAAGAAGTCAACAAATCTTATGACTTTTCTTTTCAGAAAGTTCTGAGATTCAGATATTTCATGACTTCTGGTTGCTCAGTACCTCATTACACCAAGTTTATATGTTTCTCTTGACTCTAGCTTCTTAGTTCATTCGTGTCAAGTTTAAAATGTACTACTGAGCTATTGTGTTGGCTCTAGGTATTTTACCCCTAAAATCAAGTTAGGCTGTTAGTTTCTCATTTTTGAGAGAGTAAATGAGCAAAAGGTAAATGAGCAGAATTTTCTGGATATGACTCCTACCATATTTCTCCACAAATATTTATTGGTACCTATATCATTAAAAGCTAAAGCAAGTTACATATATTATTGGATAAACTTTGATGTGCCCTACTGCATTAGCTTCTTTTTAAGAAATTTCTTCCTTCAAGTGAGTACAATCTACTTTTCCTTTTAACTTCTGTGTATCAGTCCTTGTTCTCTTTTCTGGAACTACACTGAATAAATGTGCTGCCTTTTTCATATAATACAATTTCATGATCTTAGAGTCAATAATCTCATCCCCCAGGTCTTTTTTTCCAAGCTAAATGAATATTTAACCATTCCATCATCAAAAATTTAATTTGCTCTTCTTTTAAAGGGAGAATGAAGTCCAGTAAATAAGAATATTCAAATGAAAAGCTTAATCACCACAATTTAAAAAATATAAGCAGTCTAAACCATTGACACTTAGCTCCAGTGGAAATATTTAGAATAAAGATTTATGGTATGCACCAATTTTAATTGGACAACTGAGTGCCATTTTGATTTAGAACATATTTTTAAATCATTGAGAATTTCTTGAATTACAAAGAGAACATATGCAAAATCAGCTCATTTTCCTTTGAGGTCTCTACCATTATAAGCAAAGAATGTTTCTAATAATTCTTTTACTTCAATTATAAGTTTCATTAATATGCAGGAAAACAACCTGGTTTAAAAGTTTGTCTCTTTATACTTAATTCCCCAGTGCCAAAGATTTTTCAAGCTACTAGGTCATTAAAAGGAAGATGTCTTCTTTTTAGAAACAGAGGCTATTTAGGCAAAATACCACATAATTAAGAAATAAAATATTTTTCTCTTTCACTTGACTTAGTTTGTATGGGAAGCTACATCCTGGCTACATCTTTTTATACTGTGGAATCAGGAAGATACTCAGCTCTTCTGACTTGTGGGTCCCTGTTCTTTCTCCTAAGTCAGTATTTGGCATCTTTTGACAATGACACTTCTTGTTTTTGTGTTCCTAGGATCAAAGGCACTTCCTGAAATATTCATTGTTGATGATCATTGGCTGATAATTAATATAAAGTATATTTTTGTGGAGCTATCTACAGTGGTTCAATAAAGAGATAATTCCTAGCCAAGTGTGATGACATGTACCTGTCTTAGCCACTTGAGAGGCTGAGGCATAGAATGCCTTGAGCTCAAGAGTTTGAGACCAGTGTAGTTATCAGACTCAGTGAGAATAAAAGAGAGGGAGACAGGGGAGGGGGAGAGAGAGAGAGAGAGAGAAAGAGAAGGAAGAGGAGAGAAAAGGAAGAAGAAGGAGAAAGGGAAAGAGGAAGAAGGAGGAGAGGAGGAGAGGAGGAGGGGAGGGAAGAAAAAAGGGAAGGGGAGGGAAGAGAAAGGAAGAAGAGAAGAGAGAAGAGAAGAGAAAGAAAAGAAGAGATGATTCCCATTTGTTTTCCAAGTACAAGATCAAAAATGTTAAGCGTTTCATCATTTTATTTTGAATCTACAAATTAATGTATTGATTCTATTGTAATACATCTCTTGTTTTTACCCTAGTCATTTTCAGAAGCAAGAATGCTAGTTGAATCAGAACTGACTGCATTACACATAAATTCATAGTTGCCACTTCTGCCTCCATTTTGTAGGCAGAAAAACTTAATCTAAATAGGTTAATCATTTGGTGGCAAACACTAAATGGGAAAGGAAAACTTGCACTCTTGTTGGAATATTAATTTGTTTTTGAGCTTCTATTTGAAAAACATGGACTGAATGTAAGCAGGCTTAAATATGTGACACAGCAGCTTTCCAAACCCCCTTGGCCAAAAGATCCTAACCCAGACTGAATTAGACTTATAATAGGTACTGTGTCCCTGTGGCTAGGACAATGGATATTGTGTTAGAAAAAAACTGAGAGCACAGAGGGCAAATCACTGAGATTTCAAAGTCATTGTTTATCTTATTTTAGAATAAAGCATTGGCTAGGGGTCAGGGAGAATACGTTCTAGCTCTAGCTGTGTGCAGAGCTTTTTGTAAGCTCAGAGCAAGTCACAGCTACTACAAGCAGTCTCTTCATCTACAAGGTGAGAATACTTTCCTAGGTAAACTTCCACAGAATTACTCTACTTGATGATCAAACACACTTGAGAAATGTTCACATTATTTCCTTCTAGGACAATCCCAATGCTTCTTAATATATTAAAGCCTCTGAGATATGTTACAGTAAAGAAACGGTACATTTTTTAAAAACTAAAACCTCCCAAACTTACTCATCCAAAATTAACTATGAATATCCTCCATGAACTAGTAGTTACAGAACTTGTGGGAGTAACATGGTTCCTTCAAATTCCAACATTATAGAACTCACTGTATAATATATGGAAACAAATGAAAACATCCTCCATGTGTGTGTGTGTGTGTGTGTGTGTGTGTGTAGACTACTTAACAAGCTAAGGCCAGATTGATTCTTCACAGCAAGGTCTAATTTTAGCTATCAACCTTCTGTATTGTCAGTACGTAAAATGAAAAACTTAGACTATTTTAGGTAAAGGCTACCCTTGATAAGGACTTTCTTTCTCTCTTTTTCTTTCTTTTTTCTTTCTTTCTCTTTCTTTCTTGTTTTCAACTGTTGCTATATTTTTTTAAACTTGGAGAGTACTGAGTTTCTGTAAGAATTATAGGAAATTAAGTACTTATAGGAATTCTTTTGTTATTTTGTTTTTAAGTTAGAGAAATTATTACAGAAGAGTCAGCAAAGTTATGAAAAATGAAATGCCAAGTGGTACAATCTGGTACATTTTGAGATAAATAGAAATGCTAAAGGCTTTCTATTTCTCCTGTATGTAATCTACTCAAACTCTAAATATAGTAATAACCAAACTCAAACTCTAAATATAGCAATAACTAAAACATGTATTTAAAGAAAAATGAGCATATATATATATATATATATATATATATATATATTCTCATTCCGTTTACCCTAGATGAGAGTCTTAAAATGACAGGCTAATTTTACTTAAATGCAAGTTATAGTTCTTTTCCTCCTTAGGACTGTTAATTAATAACAAATTGGAGCCCTGTAAAGCAAAATATTATATGTAATAAGAAATATCACCTTGTCTAGGAATTGTGTTGCTGTCCTACCAGCTTTTACTAATTTGGTACTACCAGAATATCAGCGAAGCAAAGCTGTTACAACATATCAGTGACATCCATGTGTAATTATAGATCCTCCAGTGCTATTGGGAACAGGGAACAGATGGGGGAGGGTGGGCCAGGAGGTGATTGGTGGGGGCGTCTAAGAGGTCAGAGATTTGGCAGCTTGGAAACAGGCAACATGATGAGCTCTTATATTGGATTTGTATAGGCAGAAGTACATGCCAAACACAGTTATAACATTGCAAAATCATTTTTTTAGAATTAAAAGAAATCACAAAAACAATTTAATCTCATTCCCTCTTTTTCAGATGTGAAACAGAATGGTTAAGTTAATTATCCAAAAGAACATTCTTGCATATCTAGAATCTAGACCCAGATGGGACTTGTGTTTTATTTACAAGTGCCCAGTGCTTAGAACTAGGCTTGGTACATAATAGGGGTTCAAAAATATTTACAAAAGACATGAGCAAATAATTTTGGAATACCCTATGAGTAGCACATAAACAACCATTTGGAGTATCCATACCCTTCCCCTGAAGCATCTTGTGTCTACCTTTGACTACCAGCTCCCAGCAGAAGACTGCAAGGGAATCGGAGCAAAGCCCGATGTTTTTGGTTATGCCAATTCATCCAAATATATCACAACAACAAATCTCCAGGTCACAACCAATTTTCAGATTTAAAGAACAAAATTTATCCACCTTGGGAATCAAAGATAGATAGATAGATAGATAGATAGATAGATAGATAGATATTCTGAATAAATGAATACCATGACACCCAGCTACACTGTCATTTGTATGATTACCCTATCAAAACCTAAAATAGTAAATTATCTTTCCCCAGTGAGAAGTTCATAAAAAGCAGGGGGCATTTTGGCTCAACATTAAGCAATACAAAGTAAAATCGCAATATCACTATATACACCCAAATTGTCTTCAAGTGATATTTGCCTCTTAGATGTAAACATGCTTTTAAAATATCTTCCAATTTATGAACTAGAGCTTTCAATATTGATACAGCTGAATTAGGGTTGTAAAGAGTTTGAGCTTAGGAGACATAAGAGGAGGCAATAATCAAACTCAATAGCATTTATATGCTTAGTCTTTTATAAGCATATATCTTTATAAAAAATACTCAAGTTCAGTATACATTCATTAGTGGGGAAAAAGGATTTAAAACTATTAATGGAATGAAGGTAATTATGAGAAGATATATTCATCTGTCTTTCCTTTTTGTCCTTAGGTAGCATCATTCTAATTCTTCACTGCTTTTAATCATAGCCTTTGAGATACAGAAAGATGTTCAACAGGTTTCTGAGAGTGAAAAAGGCTTCAAGATAAAGGGTCTAATTTGGAGGAAAGAGAATATTGCAGGCAAAAGAGGCAGCAGTTGGCAAGTTGAAATTTTTCATGAATATGATGTACCTTGAGGTGATTCTCTGTGTAGGGAGAAAGGAAGTACAGTAAGAGATGTAATGGAGTCAAGGGACAAATGTAATAGTGGTGGAGGATCTTTAATATAAGACTAAATTATGATTTTATTCTATAGGTAATTGTTGTGGTTTGTGTCTAGATTTTCCCCCAAAGCCTCATGCTGTCAGAGTTTTTTGGGAGATGGCTGAATCTAGAGTATGTGATTGATTCATTCTAGTGCAATCCTGGGATTAAGGTTGCTGGGATTAAGGGTGGGTGATTGCTGGTTCAGTCCACTGATTGGATTGGCAGAACATTAAACCCAGTAGACTGAATACAATATAATGGACAGAAAGATTTCTCTCTCTCTCTCTCTCTCTCTCTCTCTCTCTCTCTCTCTCTCTCTCTCTGTCTCTCTGTCTCTCTCTGTCTCTCTCTCTCTCTCTCTCTCTCTGTGTGTGTGTGTGTTCCCCTCCCTCCTTGCTTATGGTGTCTTCTGCTCCCTCGAATGGTTGCCCCTCTGCCATGTGCCACCATTCCTTGGAGCCAGCAGTCTATGGACTAAAACCTCTAAAAACTGTGAGCTAAATAAATACCTTCCCCCTTTAATTTTGGGTGTCAGGTATATCAACAAGAAAAGTAACTGAGACAGTAATCCATAGCAATCAATAACATATTAATAAACAAAATCAACATTCTTCAGAAGAACATAAAGTCTTCTCTAAAAGTATCATTCAAAATGTCCCAATAAAATTCCAAATTACTCCATATATGAATAAAACAGAAAATGATGAAAATGCATGAGAACACTAACAGCGTGTTGCATTTCTCCTACACTCTTCCCTATTAACAGTGGATCAGTTGAGAAATCTCATTCATGTTCATCTCAGAAACAATTTTTTTACCCAACCTCATGGTTATCTATAGAAAGGGGTAAACAGATGAAGACAGTCATACCCTTCTTGGGTCAAAGATAGGTCTGTAGCAACACTAGGGTGTGACAAATGCTCTTCAGTTACCACAAGCTCTGGCCACTTCTTCAGCCATTGTGAATCCCAATGATCACAATATAAGAGATAGGACTTTTTCTTTGTTCTGGGAGACCCACTGAGATGACAAAATAAAGCCTGCTGGAAAGGATGAATATTAGTATCAAGAGAGACCATGGAAACCAGGTTCTTCACTTCAGCAGTACAGAGAATGTGAAATATATAAATCTCATAATGAATAACAAACGTGAATGTTAGGCCAAGGAAAGTCAGAAATACACTATAATGAAAAACTAAAGAACTCTATTTTAGAAACAGCAATAACCATTTGATTAAAGCTATTAATACCATGGAGATATTTTGCTATTTTAAGAATCATTTCTGTTTATGGAAACAAAAGAATAGCCAGATATATTTAGTTAACTAGTATGGATCTCATAAATTTTGAGAAAAATGGCAATTGACAGGTATATAAAGAGGTAAAACATTGTTTAATTGGGAATCTGGCCACATGGCATCTAACTCTATCCATGAAATAATAGTATCTGTCAGATTTCTGTTTTTTAAATTTTTTGTCTAAATATAAAACAACAAAAACAAATACATTCTTAAATGTTTGCTACTTACTAGTTTTGACAGTGTGCTAGTTGCTACCAATAAAGATAAAAAACCATACTTTTTGTCCTTAAGGTGCTACCATCTGGGTAAACTGACAGCCTTCAAGAGAATTATAAAGCAACTTGATCTGTGCAGTGATAAGGATGTGCGTAAGGTTGCTGTGGCAACAGCAGAGAGGAAGAACAGCACCAGGCCATACCTCTGGGATGAGAGGAACTTGCTAGAGTGCAGTCTGATATTCTCATCTTTATCAAAGCTACCATTAAACAACTCCCTGTTTTAAATTAAGCTATATGAAATTGCCATTAATAATCATTTTCAGTGGTTGAATGTTGTCTGATCATTAAAAAAAAAATCTAAAGCCCAGTTTTAACAACAAATCTATACACGTTTGCACATTTTCTTTCTCCTTTCCCTAATGTAGGTATAGCCAGAAAATTGGCTCACACTACATTGGCTTTAGACACACAGAAATATTAAGTAACTTGTGGATTTGCGAGAGTGTATGTTGTTTAATCAGACTGAATGACAGGCTCAATTTTCAATACAAAGTTAATCTTGTTTTCATTAAATATAAATGTTATTTATGGAAAACAAGTGTCCTGCAGAAGCAAAAGGATATCTCTCAGGGTTACACATTTTATATTTGTTTAGTATTGATGAGTTTCAACCAAGAGACTTCTATGCAATTTGATTATTTGCTCTTGTCCTTGATATTGATTATTCTATTAGATTTTCTACTAACAACAGCATATATGAAGATTCTAGTATTATTTTACTCCCCAAATAAGATGCCAGTGGAAATTATGTACCACAGGTGAGTTTTTAATTCAAACTAAAATAAGAAAATGTATCAGGTTCTGGCATATATTTGTTAACCAACTGTGAGTCACAGGAAAAAGTGGGAGAGGGTGGCTCTATGCCAGAACAACCGAGGCAAAACTCCTAGCTCTTCTCCTAGGTTCTCGTTAAACTGTAGAAAAATTATGTAACATATATTTCAGAGTTTCAGTTTCCTCATCTATACAAAGGAACAAAAGATATTCACATCTATTAAATTGTTTTCAAGGCTATAAACATATGTAAAATTCAACTACATATTAAATAAGTGGTGATTTTTACCATGGAGTCCACAAATGGTAGCTACAATTGAATATTACAACTTTAAAGAAGAATCATTTTGTTCTCATTGTTATTTTTTATATTAGTCTCACAATATTGAGGGCTTATCAACCCTAACCATAGGATTTTTTTCTCCCTGTACTAACTCTTCCCACTTTCCTACACTGATGGATTGAGTTTATATTTATACTAATATATAATTCATACTCTATTGTATCTTCATTAATGTGCACTTATCTGTCTTAATTGTTTCCTTCCCCTTTAAAGATCTCAGCAAGCTAAATTTAACTTTGCTGTATTTCCAGAATTCTCTATTGGTAGAAATCTCGATGAAATTAAAAATGGAAATTACAAAGAGAGAAGAACAAGTTCAGTTTTGTAAGGTTGGCTCCTCGAGTCTTGGGTAAATGCAGTTATATTACACACCATTTCCTCTGAGTCACAGACATGCATTTATCCTCATAGATGATGGATGGTCTCCTTTGACATTTTGCATGGACTGCTCTTGAGAATGGAAAGCATACTTATAAAAGATTCATTGGTTCATTCTACAGTCCTAACATTGTCACCTTGACACACAGTGACAGTATCGTAATATCCACTGACCCTGTTGGCCAGTACAAAGGAAAAGAAAATGCCTCAGGGTCATCTAAGGGAAAAAGAGTTGGGACTTCTTTTCTATAGAATGTAATTTTTAGTCCTATGTCTTCTTTAGCTTTAGGGATCTTCTTTTGAATGGCAGCAAAACTCCTGTGTCCTGGGGAGGTTGAGAAGTTACCAACTTTCTTAAGAAACACATCCAGTTTAAAGGAGAATCTAAGAATTGTAAGGAAGTTTGAACAGCGCTTTTAGCAAGTGAAGAAAAAAATTATGTATGAGCAATAGAGTGTACAATTTACTGAAATATATAATTAAAAAGGAATCATATTATTAATAAATACGACATTAGAAACCCAATTAAAACAGCCATTCTTTGTAAATCACTTTTTGATGAGTAATCTTAGTCTCATTCATTTTACATTCAGTATAGCTTTTAAAGGCAAAATGGATGCTTTAAAATAAGCATTTTGGAAGATTTGGTAGTAACTTCTAAGCATTCTACCCACTTAAAATTAAAATGTAGCTGACCAATCAGTGTCCAGGGAAATTCTATCATACGAATGCTAGCTCTCCAAATAAAAGGCAGAAAAGGGGATGACTGAACCATTAATAGAACCATAATTACAGAGGCATTACCATAATCATAAGATAAATGTCATAGTTCAGATTCAACTGCTTTGCACAAATAAAACAGTAAACTATAAAAAAATGTAAAACATAGTTAAAGGAGGGCTATGTACATTAAGATATGTGTCTTTACACTCAACTAATTAGTTGTTATTGAATGTTTCTGCTTTGCTCAGTGGCATGTGGAACATAAATCATTGCAATATGTTAAATGCAAATGGTTGTTAATAGAGGAACCATCTGCTCTGTACTGGAGAGTTTGTTAAAAAGAATGTGGTGAACCTACTTTGGATAATGTTGAAAACTCAAATACCAGATTTCTAAAATGAGCTGCCTCCATTAACCCCAACATTACTAATACTCCTCTGGCCTTTTAAATTCTACCAATTCATCATGAAACCACTGCTATCACAGTCTGTGCTGGCTGCTTCTGAAGGCAGAATATCCCACAAATATATCCCACTGCACAGAGAAGTGCAATGTCTTAAAATTGTGTTCAGGAATTTAGAACACCCAATAAATAAACTCTCCTCTCAGAAATATCTCTGCTAACATGAATAAAACAGACTCTCTATCGCTGTCCCTCCTGGAAGCTATTCCTTTATAGCTGTAGATCACTGGCAAGTTGCTAGCTGATGATAAATTGCCAAAAGTATCATCAGTGTTTGCAACCTGCACCTCCTGTAATCTACAGTACTGTATTTCTCCAAAAGATCATCAGTGCAAAGGGGAGCAATGATTTCTCTTCCAACATACTTTATTAGATGCTGTCACACAGCATCCTAATAGTGTCTGCTGGACCCACTGGTGACAGTGTAAAACATGGGAAAATTAGTAACATGACAAGAGTTGGAGCCTTCGGGTTTCCAATGTCATGCTCCACTTTTTGACAAAAAGGGAATGGTCCTTAATTCTGCCCTTTCTAATCAGTTCCTGGTCAAGGTTGCTATCAGTGTATTTAAGAGCCAGCTGCCATGATGATCTATTGCATTAATATCCATTGGAAGTGTGGTCAATTGATGCAATACTCAAAACAGAACCTTGGCCATGAAAAAACAACTTTAGAAATTAACTACACGGATGAAAATCTTCAAGCACACAACTTAACTGAAGACAGGTATGATGTATGATTATTGGCCTACTGCCAACTTGGCTTTCTTGACCCTTCCTTTCCGCCCCCCACCCACCCCTTTTGCCTTCTCCTTCACCTGCTTTTGGCTTTTACAGTATCTGATTTAAGATTGTGCTTTTGGGGATTCGCCTGCAGGAGAAGAGACTGCAGGATAGCTCATTAGCCCAGCAGATGTTCTATCCCTGGACAAGTTATACAATGAAAAGCTTGCTTCTGAGGGCCACCAAAAAGAGACAGGGCTTTGTGGAGGTGGGCATCCCTGCAGTGCAATACAAGCTTTTTATTGGTTAAAAAGGGATTTTGTACTAAAAACATTTCTCTTTGTTTGTTCTCATGAAAAGAGGAGCCTCCTGAAGGCTGCATGCATTTGATGACTCAATTTCAAAATGAACACTTGTCAGTTGCCAAACGGGGCTGCTGTACTTGAAAGTTACACAAAACCATGTCGGAGATGGAGAAACCGGCACGATAATCAGACGAGTATACCTTAAAGGCAGAGTGTTCTGGCTGTGAATTTGAGAAGCTAGAATATTGAATTCGATTCTAACAATCATCCTGTGCTTTTATAAAGTCCACGTTTAGACTAAGAGCCTAGGAAAAAAAACTTACATTGCCTAATTACATTAGTTTATTGAGCTGAAGTTCCCAGAACACCACTTTAATTTAATTTAGATTTTGTTACTTCTTCCCTTCCAAAAGGAAAACTTCACCATGGAGGCATATTTATTGTTTTAATGCTTATGTTTGGAAACATTCACTAATTCATTTTCCCACTTAATTACAGGGAACAGGAGGATTGATTCTTTAAATCTACAGATGATATTTACCTGTTTTTATGAAATATAAATGGAAAATTTCTCTAATCTAAAATTATGGTCTGATTTTTCTGATTTGTTTTTTTAAGATGAGGACAGAGCACCCAGGAGATATGAAGAGCCAACGAAAGTCAGTTGCATTCATCAACCTTGAATCTTTTGTAGAGGGAAGTGCATCTGGGTTGTCGCTGCCTTCTTGGCAAGATCCTTTGGGGCCTCTCTGGTGCACTCTGCTGATATTTAGTGACACACACATACCAGCAGGGAGGGGATTCAAACACATCCCATCTGTTGGTGTTTTAATTTTTTTCATAGCTACTCAATGTGTTGCTTGTCTACAAAATTGTCACTCTGTTTAATTTTTGAGGGTTGGGACATCTTCTTGGGCCCACTGATATTTCAAAGATGCAAAGCTGAATTTCATGACTCTCCCTTAATACTTTTCTAGTACTGCTAATGTCCTCAATTCCAAAACACTGATCTCACTTTTGTTCTGAAACTCCTCTAGTTCATAAAGTTCAAACTGTTCAGTTGGGTGAAGGTAGTGATTTATTCTGAAAAATAAGAATAAATTTTTAAACCTTGCCTTCTAGTCAGTGTGATACTCGCTTTACAGCAGAAAAAGTTGATTTGTGAATAAAATATCTAATTTTCTTTAAATTAGATCAAGACAATGAGTTTTACTCCCTATCAGGATAAACAATCCCACACATTCAAATGCTGGTACTTCTGAGTAGTTCTAAAACGCCACTTGTATTATTTTTGTCTTCTTAAGAAGGATAACACTCAGTAATTCCAAGAGAGAATAGAGACCACATTGTATTGTATGTCTGATCATGAAAAGCTCTCCAAATATTTGAGTTACTTTCATTTATTTACCTGAGAATTGAAATCCAGCATTCAAGAGTTATATGAAAAATCTGGGTAGTATCACATATGTCTGCACTGCCTGATGCCAGTATTGGTTACCAAAATAGAGGCATTAATATTTTGAAGCAGGTTATAAACTGAGACAACTACTCGTTAACTAATGATTACTCTTTAGTACAGAGGATGTTTTTCAACATTCATCGATTGGGCTGGAACTACTGTTCTAAAGAACCCACCTGCAGACTGATAGCTGTCCTTATCCTAAACACTTGGAATGTAATTCATACTATTTATGTGCTGCCTTTATAGTACCTTAGATATTCTTTTTTCTAACCTAATCCCCATATGAACAATATGCTGCCTGCATTAGATTTTGGCTATTGTTTTCTTTTTTTCCTCTACATTATTTTGTGTAAAGTCTCCTTTCCTGGATTATACATCTAGAGCTGAGAGCAGTGCCCTCTTTTCATGCCCAGACTAAGTGTATAGTTTTTGAATATTCAATAGTTCACCTACCAGACCTGGTGTAACTCAAGGATTTTTTTGAGAAGCAGTTTCCTAAGGTTGCTCAGGCCCTAATAATATACTTCATATACTTGAGAGTACACTTATAATAACCAGTAACCAAAAAGCAAGGCTCACTCAGGAAGCTTCTACTTGGGCTAGGATCTGGTGTCTCCCTGAGTGTGTGGCTTACCTGCTACAATGAGTCACTCACACATAGCAATTTCTGTAGGTTCCAAGAAAGGGAAAAATGTATGAGACTAAAAAATAGTGTGCTACAGTCAACCAAGATTGATTGAAGTTTTCTCCATTGGGAATGCAGTTTTGGAGAAAGATTTCTTCCTGGACACTTTGATTCTATAAGAAAGCTGCATTTCTTTGGTTCTGAGTATGAACTTGGTATACTTTGTTGGCCAGACAGAAAAATGGTGTATGGATAAGTTATTTGGGTACCTTTGGGGTTGCAGCCTGAAGAAAAATGCCATTCCTTCACTTAAGAACAAGCCAAGTGCTAAGTGGGAGTTTGTCGAGGAAGAAGCACACACAGACATGACCCTCAGCCCTTTCCTGGTATGACAATTACTTCTGGGGCTATAATGATGGTTCTGGATCTAGAATACATTTTTCTCAAGGTGCACTCACAAATATGTTACATATTTTGATTTTTTGGCAAGTTAAAAATAATAAAACTCTTCAGAGGCCAGGTGTGATAGCTCACACCTCTGATCCCAGCACGTGGGAGGCTGAAGCAGGAAGAATACCATGAGGTCAAGGTACACAGTGAGCCTGAGGTACATAGTGAGTTGAAGTTCAGGCTGAACTACATAGCAATACCCTGTTTTAAAACAACCTCTTCAGAGATGTCAAAACAAGTAGCAGGTCTAAAAAGAAGTTTTGATCAGGCTTACAGGTCCAAAATAGCGTTTGGAGGTCTATTGCAAGTCACCCCTTACTTAACACATTCCATCAAGATTGCTTCATGATATCTTCAGTATGGCCCCATTACAGATGTGGTTTTCTTATTTTGTGTGTGCTGTTTTAAACAGGCACATAACAGGTATTCAAAAGAGAGCTTTCCATCTGAGTCTCCCCTCCCCTACATCATAGCTTTCCTAGTCTACAAAAAATAAATTTCTTTTTTGGTGGGGATGTGTACTTACTCAGGAAAATAGTGGTACCAGAAGTGGCTGCAGCATGTTTTAGGAAGATGAAAATAAAAAAAGAACAATGTAAAACAAGTAGAAAGAGCAGATTTGCAGAAAGAAGTTAGAATGGTTGTCATAGTAGGGCTGCTTATTACTTGGTACATAACTTTCTGATCATATAGACAGGGTTCAAATCCGTCTCTCCATCATCTAGTAGCTCTACAACTTGGGCAAAGCCCTTACCTCACTGGCCTATTTGTTTTCACATCTTTAAGCGGAAATAATAACTGGCCTCCTGGAATTGTCTGGAGAATTAATGTATAACATGATATGATGCTCTTGGAGCCTGGCACATCATGGTAAGGAATTCTGAGCTGTTATTATTCATCTAAAATCTTGTCATCCTTGCTTCTCACGCCCCATCATCTTCTGTCCCTGTCCCACTACACTTCTTACCTTAATATCTCTATTTTCATGGGTCCCACGTTAAGCCATTTTCCCTAACATCATTCTGATGCTTTTAGTTATCAAGGTGTATCCACGGCTGTCTCTCAGCCACTGTCAGATGCACCCCTACCCTCACACTCATCCCCCACCCAGGACTCCCTCCTTCCCACTTCTGTTCATTTTCTTGGTCTTATCTCCATTGTTCCTGCTGATGACAATGTATGAGACTCATTTTAGTAAATTAATTCAAGTATATTGGCTCCTGGCATAGTATGCAGGATAAAACTGTTTCCCCTTAAGAAATTCAGAAAAGTGCTCATAATGTTATATGTGCAGTATACAATAAGCTCATGATAAACCTTGGCTGCTATTATTAGCCTTATTATTTTGAAAGGCTTATTATTATATTGATCTATCTGCTTTTACTTATGATTCTCCAAAATCTATTTTCTACTACACAGCCAAAGTTATGTTTTGTGAATTTAAATCTTACCACCTTCATGCTTCATACCCTCCAGGAGCTACCCAGTGCATTTGAGAAAGCGTATAAACACTACCTTCTGACCTCTGCAACTTTGCCCTCCTTCACCTCTCTGACTTCCTCTGGGATTATTTACCCCTTAATCACTAAGCTCTAGTCACAGAGTCTTCTTTGTATTTCTCAAATACCAAGCTTGTTCCTCTTCAGGATTTCTTCACTAGCTTCTGACTACTCTGCTTGGAAAGCATTTTGCTCAACATTTCATGAACTTCTTCGCATCAGTAAAATTCCACCTTCTCAGAAGGGCTTTCTCTCTACAACTTGCAATTTCACCACAATGATATTAAAGTAGGATTTTTTTTAATAGTATTTAGCACTATTCAAAATTATTCTGGTTGCCTGTTTACTTGTTTTTAAAATCTGTTGTCATTTCTGCACACATATGTAATTTAACTTATGCATAAAATCTTATTTTTTACCAAAATACCAATGGTCTGCATAGTAATCACTAAAAGTCAAATTTTAGCGACTGTTAATCAATCATACGTACTCTTATAGCAAGAAATATTTAATCAGATATAATATATCAATGAAACAGGAACGATTGTGAAGTAAAAATTTAATCTGTTTTCTGCTATGCTTTAAGAAGCTGCTCATTGATAGAAGAGTTACCGTTAAGTCTATGCACATATTTTATATGCGTTAATCACTTTCTGCCTCCTGGACACAGCACCCAGTACCCACAACTTTAAGCAGACGATAGTGGCCGAATTCATATCAGAGAAGCCAGCATGACACGCTCCTCCAGGAGAACCAATGGCTCCAAACAAAGCCCCACTCTTCCTCACCATGCCTCCTTTTATGCTGGCAACTTTACTCAGGTGGGCCATCTACACTCAGCACCATGCCGATTTAATTCAGTGGGTGTTAAATTGACCACCAGTTTTTAATCCATAACAAACATTATAGCAGAAGAGTATGGAGGAGCAAAGATGTTGAGTTCATGAAGAACAGGAAACAGAGCAAGTAAACAATGCCAGTGAGGAAGGGGTAAGGGACCAAGCATAGACCCCAAAACCACCCCTCCATATACACCCAGACACATCTACTCCACCAATTCCAGGGGAGATTTCAAATCTTCTCAAATCAAATCTCTACCAAAACTGCCACACTATACATACACATAGCATCTCTATGGTCTATAGAAACAGCATCTTTATAAACTGGAAATATCAAAAATGCTCCAGAATGATCAAGCAAAATGATCTATACAAATATAACTATGCTAAAGAGCTTAAAAATAAAATTATTTACTTTGAATCCTCCGTAGAATTTGAGAAGAACACTAGTAACAGTATTAAAATCCCCTATGTATTCCTTCCAATAGTGATAAAAACATGTTTTCTGTGCCCCTGACTTCTAACTTTTTTCACTCATATATGGAGTGATGATTACCTTAATTAGTCTTTTCATTCTCTTGCTTTCCTCTGTATTTTTAACATGTAGTTATGTAACTAAACAATGTACTGTTTAGTCAGTTTTAGTTTCAAGAGTTGTAATGTATGCAGCTTATCATGCTTTTTTCTCCCTCAATATTATGCTTCTGAGACTCATAAGTGTTGAAGAGATAGTATTCTATTGTGATTGTAACATAGTTCATATATCCATGTTCCTGTCAAGGGGCATTTGAGTTGTTTTAACTACTGCTTTTACAGATATTCTCATTAAGAGTATTTTGGTACATGTATTCAAAAAGTAAAGAAATATCTTGGAAGAAAATCATTTTGCTAGGATATGCAGCACATTACAAAAATACATGGCAAATACTATGTTTTCCTGAAGTACTTATACTAATTTATACTAAAAATTTTACATTCTAACACTTGCTATTTTCAAACACTATTTTTTTCTCATGATTGTAAAGTGATAAGTTGTGGTTTTAATTAACAGTTTCATTACTAATGAATATGAGCATCACCGTGAATGTTTGCTTCTTACTTGGAAAATGCCTTTTTCTGTGTTTTGTCCACTTCTCTATGAAGCAATTTTTTCTTATATTTTTAATTAGCTCATAGGACTATGTTATCTGGATTCTAATCCTCCAACATGTTTGTCTTTCTCTAGTTAATGTATTGAACCTTGATTTTCTTTATGGTGACCTTTAATGAATACATGGTCATAATTTTAACAAACATCAATAGTTTGCTTCATGATTAGCATGTTTTTGCATTTAACTGAAGAAATTCAATATTTGTTCAACCACCATATGATCCAGTAATCCCACTTCTGGATCCAAAGACATTAAGTCACTAGCGTGAAGAGATACCTACCCTCTTGCAGCATTATTCACGATTTCCAAGACACAGGATCAACTTAAGTGTCCATCAACAAATCTTTTGATGAAGAAAAAAGAAAAAAATATATATATATATATTCACAATAGAATATTATACCACCTTTAAAAATGGGATTCTGTCATTTGTGCCTACATGGATCAATACTAAACTAAAATGAAACAAACCAGGTACAGACAGACTAATACTACATACTCATATGTGGACTCTAAAGAGGTTAAACATGTAGAAGAAAAGATAAGGGTGGTGTTTTCCAGGGTGTAGGGAAAATGGGGAGATCTTTGTAATGAGTAAAAAGTTTTATTCAGGATGAATAATTTCTGCAACTAATATACAGCATGACGTCTACAGTTTATAATACTATATTTAATACCTGAAATTTGCTAAGAGAATAGCTATTAAGTGTTCACACTACCTATGCATGTGCACATACAAAAATAACAACATGAAGTAATGGACATGTTCGTTAGCTTGATAGTTTCATAATGCATATTTATATGAAATCATCATTTTGTGCAAACTAAATGTGCTCACTTTTTAAACTATGAATTATACCTCAATAAATCTAGAAAAAAATAAATCTTTATCTTTTTCCAAATCATGAAGATCTTCTGCTGTCTTTTTCTAAACTTTTTAGAATTTTGACTTGCACATGAAGTCCATGATCAACCTGAAGTTGAATTATTATATGATCTAAAGTAGAGACCAGCTCATTTTTTTCTACTTGGCAAACTGATTATCCCAAGACCATTAACTGAATAGTGGTAGAGATATAGAATTAAATCACCTTGTGTTATCACATTACTTAAACCATTACACATCTGCCAATAGGGGGAGAGATTCATATGTGCTGTGCTACATCTATGCATATGGACAAAGTAGACCTTGACTTATTTTGTCCCCAGCTTCATAAGCTGTAAAGCACCCTCTTCCAGCCTCTTTGGCCCTCAGTAAATCCTTGTCTACTCCAGCACTGTCAAAAATTTCCACCTGTAGCCTGTGAGCTTCCTCATCTCCACCATTGCACATCTTCAGAGAACCCTTTCCTGGATGCCTTTCACCCCTCACACAGGAAGTACCTCTTGCCTGAATAACTGACAAACATTTCATTGACTTGTGATAGCACACTTCAGTGTGGTGTCTTCTGATATTGTGTAGTCTAAAAAAGGAATGAGCAGTAGGTGTAGCAGTTAGTATCCTCAAATTTATCTTTTCCTCTAAATTTTCCTCTACATAAAACTCTTACCCTAAATTTTAATTTTAGGGCTTGTATCTTTCATTGCTGCAGTCATCTTTAGTCTTTATCATTTCCTTTTTTTAAACCCACCTGATCATCTTTGGTAGTCTCTTATTCCTCAGTAGGGTTCTCAATTTTTTCTTTATTTCTTAAGGATATCAAGCACACGTATTGTATACTTGTTATGATTATTTCAGTTTCTGAAGTCTTTGCAGAGCTGATTCTCTCTAAATTAGTTATTAAGTTTTTTAACTGACATGTTTCATTATACTTTTCCCATTAATTCTTACATGTGGTGGTGATTTCCTTCAAGATTTGTGAGTCTGAGTTTTTGTTTTGTTTTAATGCTTAGCTACAGATCATACTAATCTATTTGTACCAATTTTTAAAAATACTGTAGATTTACTTTTTTTCTTACTAGTATCTAGGGGTAATCTAAAATGGGCCTACTTAAAATTATAATTCACAAATTATAGTTGTAAGATCATGAACATAGGTCATATTCAAATTTGGGGCTCATGTGAGCTGGAAAGTAACCATAAACAATAAGGAATTATTTTTAGTCTTAATCCAATTTAGAACTAAGCCAGGACAAATACTTTTCCTTATCAATTGTCTCTAGAACATTAATAGGAAGTATAGTTAGGGGCATGAATATGCATATATGTGTAACTTGTATTAATTTACTCTTTGTCATGAACCTTAATCTTTTCTGGGTTCCTTCATGATTTAGGGTGGTCATCAATCAATGTACCCATGGTCTTGTCCCAGTCTGAGTCCACCCACCTGCAGATCAAGGTCTAGTCAAAGAAATTGAATGCAGACATTCCTCTTTTAACAACATACCTCTTTAACAACTATTTGGACTTCCAACAGAGGTGCACTGTTTGAACTTAACACCTACTGCTCAGACTTATGATCCATCTATTTTTTTGGTATGATTCTGTACATCTTGTTCATAGAACCTCAGTGTCTTTTTTTGTACAGTGCACCTTGTTTATACAGTACTATAATTTTTGCTGGTTCTACTGTACAATACAGTACTATAGTTTTATGTTCTGTTACATATTACAGTGCTGCATGTAAAAACTATGCAAATAAAAGCAAAATCATCAAGTTGGAGTTTCCTTTGACCATTTCTTGGTTCTGAATATTATAATACATACTACATACAATTCCTTATATAGTGACAAATTCATTTAATATCTTAGTCACAGGAATGAAACTCGGTCGTTAAATGAGGAATCACTGTAATTCATCTTCAATATTTACCTATTTCTATGGTTTATGGTTTATTCCTGGCCTCAGTGGATTTTCTACATTCTTGTAACTTCAAAATTGTTTTTAAAATAATGTATTGTGAGAAAGTTCTGATGTGTTCTAGGCTACCAGAATAACAGAAACAAAAACCTTTATAATATTTGGGCTATGTCCTTCTCTAAAATACAACCTATGAGTACACTGAAAGCAGAAATGTGTGCTCAATGCTGAAAAGTGCTTCTCAATCCTGACCACATTTTGGATCATACCCAGTAACCATGTGGCTGACATCAAGCCTGCCATACCATAGTTTTTCGAATCTTTAGGAAATTTTCATGAGCATCTAGGATTAAAAACATCAACCTAGGACATACCTGGTAGAGAATATATCCTAAAAAATGTATTAAATCAAATAACCATTTAAAAAAGAATTCATTTAAGAACAAGTTAGGCTATTCTTTCTACACAGTTAGTCTTTGAAAGAGATACATTGGTCCTCTAGATATAGGTATAAAATGTCAATATGACACTGGGAGATTTTCTAAGCCTCTGTCCATCTGGACCTAACCAACAGTTCCTAACCAGACAACACTTCAAAAATTACCAATAATAATTTGTAGGTGTGTTCTCTAGTGAGCCCCATTTTAATAAAACAATTGTATGCATAGAATAAATTCCTTCCCCAGGTTAAATACTCGGTAACCTATAGTATGAGAGAGGGTTATTTGAAAGACATTTTTGTTTTCTACACTTTAGATTCCTTGTACTGTGGTAGTTATAGCCATGATCTCAATTTTTAAAAAACTCTCTAAATTTATACTTAAATGAAGTCAGACAAAGAGAGGAGTCTTGCAGTGAGCATGAGAAAAGAAAGAGGCTAAAAGTGATTCACTCTGAATTATAGCACCTTTTCTGGATACCTTGATCCGATAGCTCTTTGTCAAACCATTGGATCCAGAAATTCTACAAAGGTATAAGGGCTCAGGTAGGTTTTAATTTTAATTAGTTCATTTCTTTCACAGAGATTTTTCAGTTGCTTTAAAAACTTGAAAAAAATTTCATGTACTTAACCAATCTGTTAGAAATATGGGAGAAATAATTAGAAATTATAGATCACAAAATTAACAATAAAAGAAACATACTGCTTTGAAAGCTGAGAAAAGGCAAAAAACAGGAAAAATGTATTTTTAATATAAAATACAAGCATTGTTTTTGTCAGTAGAATTTAACAATTTGTTTTTCAGAGACAACTCTAAATATTTATAATAGGTTATCTGGTCCTTAACTTTTCAAATTATTTCCAGTTATAATAATGTGCTGAAACCGGGCGTGGTGGCACACGCCTTTAATCCCAGCACTGGGGAGGCTGAGGTAGGAGGAGCGTTGTGAGTTCGAGGCCGGCTTGGGCTACAATGCAAGTGCAAGGCCAGCCTGAGCTACATAGTACGACCCTGCCTCAAAAAACCAGGACTGGGAGTCTGGTTCAGTGGCTTAAAGCGCCTGCCCTGGCAGGCGTGAGGTTGTGAGTTCAATCCCCAGTGCCACAAAAAAAATAAAATTAAAAAAAAATGAACTGAAATGAAGAAAAATATTGATTTGAACCATTTGAAATGCAGAGGAAGTCATTTAAACAGAATATTGAAGTTGTACTGTTTCAAATATTTAAGGAAATTTTAGAAACTATCAGTGAAATGTATAGTAATACGTCCTATATGTGTGTGTAAGTAAGATTGTTTCTTTTAAATTTCTGACTACTCTTACTCATTTTATATTATGAAACAAATTTAATTCAGTATAACTTTTCATTGTGACTCCATTTTAAACACTATAAGAAAAGATCTGAATGTTCTAAGAAAGAAATAAGAGGATATTTCATATATAACAATATGCAAAATCAAGTAAATACGAAAGTAAATACATCCATGTGTGGGGAAAAATATTTGGGAAAAAAATATCAATTCTTGTCTAAGAACTGTGCCACCTTCATTATTTTTCAAGTTCAGTTCATCAAGTGTTCTTGATAAATATGACAATGATTTTTCCCAGTTGAAGAAACCATAATTAATTAACAGCAAATAACCACTTGTACAAAGATTTGGACACAAGTGGAGGAATTTGTGTTCTAGCTTTCTGGTTAAGTGGTATTTAAGTTTTTACTTTACCAATAGTTTATTTGCTGCATTCTAGTGTAGAACTATTTCTTGGAAAATCTGGACATACTTTCCTAAAATACTATTTTTTAAAGTCTAAATTATGTTTTGAAAGTAATAAATTCTGTGAGTATACTAAGGTATTACTCAAAGCATTCCAGAAAACAGGCAGAAAATTTAACATGTACAAACTGCTATCGCTTAAAAATATACCATTTGAAGAGCAATTTGAGCATATTTCTACCCTTTAGACATTACAAACATGCCATAACACCCCACTGTGAGGACAGCTTTGGTGCCCTGGAAGTAAAGGAGTTTAGCTGTGATTAAAGGATTGAAGTCTGTGCCTTGAACTGACAGACTAGTCTTTGCAAGGTTTTCTCTGTTAAATCTAGGCTTGACAGACCACCACAAATTAATCTAAATTATGACAAGCTTCTACAAGGCTGATCGTTTTGTAAAAAGTCATAAAGTTCTGTTGAAAATGCTGACATCTCTATCATGAAATGCTACTCCAGTTTGGTAGCAATCTGAGGAAAAAAAGAAAGAGAGACAGAGAGAGAAGGAGGAGCAGAAGGAAGGAAGGAAGAAAGGAAGGAAGGAAGGAAGGAGAGGGGGAGGGAGTGGGAGGGAGGGGAGGATGGAAAGGAAGGAAAGAAGGAGGAGAAGGGGAGGAGGGAGGAAGAAAAAAATCCTGACTTCCTCCGTGCTAGTGGAACCATGGAGATTCAGACACACAGTCTGAGCCTTTAGGGAAAATGTGCCTGATTCCTGTGGTCCTGTGGAACGAGCCACAGTGTTAGTCTTCTAGTAGCTCATGATGATGCAATTACATCCTGCCTGCCCAATTTTTCTCATAACTGAAGTTGATAAATGTAAACTACAGTTTATGATTGTGAGTCACAGCCTGAAGCAATGTGGCATGGACATTGATTGCAGAGAAATATAAATAGTGGATCATAATAAATTGACTGAATCTGAACCTTATCACAGGCCAGATAGGACATCACAGAATCAGAGAATTACCTAAGATCAAACTTAGCTTCTCAAGAAGAGACTGTGGACACAGGCTGAACATTTCCAAAGGGCAAATAAAAACTTTAGAATCTCATTAGCCTTATTCCCATTCAGAGAATGAACGTCCCTCGAGAAATTACCCTTCTGTGTAGACTTGAGAGTGGGTGTCAGAAGTGAGGGACACTACTTTCTAATTTCTCTCTGTTCTTGACAATATCCCCCTTACATTTTTATCACTGATTTTGTGTTCATAAGTTTTAAGCTTCTTGTTTCTGTTATTATCAAACCTGGAGATAAGCTTTAATTCGCATTTCCTGTCCAGTCAAAATCAAACATATACATTATGTTATTTCAGATATTAAGAAATGTTGAAGTGATAAGACAAAAGAAAAGGAGGGAATGAAGTAGGAATAAATATTTATTTGGAACAATACTTTCTCTAAAACTAACCATCATTAGATGATCATGGCTATTCATAATTGTATAGCATACTGTAAACACAAAGAGTCCAAATAGGGTCCAAACTGGTCTTCAATGTATTTTATTTAATGAACACAAAATGATAATTATTTTTTATTTGAATACCTTTTGAGGACCTTAAATTGTCTCATGTTACTCCTACCATGCCATGCTGTCTTATGCAGGATCCGCTTACCTGCCTGATAACAGCAAACATTTCAGTTGTAAATTTTTTATCTATACCATCCAGGAGATTGAATAAGAAAAATTGATGCCTTGAGGGATGTATTATATTCTTTACAGGGTGCATATTTTATATCAGGTACTAACCTTGACACAAACCAAGACATAAATATTATAATTTCAATCAGTAACACATACTTCGAAGAAAAATACATTAGGATGAGGAAAAGAGAGTGAGAAAAAAAGACACTTTAGAAGGGGCAGTCCGCAAGGGCTTCTCTGAGGTCAGGAAACCAGAACAAAGAATGAAGTGATATGAAGGACTGAGGCATATATCTAGGGGGAAATATTTCAGAAAGAGGAATAGCAAGCGTAAAAACCCTAAGGAGAAATAAGAAACAGAGTATAGAGTACTCTAGGTGAACAGTGATAGAAACTGAGAGGGGAGAATTAAATTAAATGCCACATCGCTTAGGTCTTAGAGGTTACTTTAAGGCAATGGGAAACAACCAGAAGATTTTAAGCACAAAAACTCAAGTAATTAAATTTATATGATAATGAGGTAGTAATTTCTAATTTATAAGTGATTCATAAATATTTTACTTAAATTCTTTAAAGTATTTGCAAAGATAAATATGCTTCTGAAATTTTATCTGCATTATTAACCTACTCAGCTAATCAACATTAGCTAGATGACACACACTGAATATCTACCATATGGATATTCCTATCTTAAGCTTTGTTTAGGTTCTAAGAATCAATTTACATATGTAGTCTGTGACTTGAATAGTTTTGACACTATTTCTAATCTCTAGACGTCAGTCACAGACTATCACAGACAACTTCTATGTGAGGAAATGAAAAACCAGTCTGCACCTTGCTGCAATGCCTCCAAATACAGGCTAATTTTTCTTCCTATGATTATTAAAAGACTTAAGAACATTGATTTTGTTAATACATATGTTATATAAGTACAGCTCTAATAAAGCTCTTGTGTCACTTGTTGAACTCTTTTATTAATTATATCATTTTAGCCAGGCGTGGTGACGCCCGCCTTTAATCCCAGCATTCAGGAAGCTGAGACAAGTGGATTGTTGTGAATTCAAAACCAGCCTGGACTATAAAGTGAGTTTAAGTTCAGCCTAAACTGCATAGTGAGACCCTGTCTCAAAAAAATAGGGCCTGGGATTTAGTTCAGTGGCCTAAGCACCTGCCTGGCAGGCACAAGGTTGTGAGTTCGATCCCCAGTACCAAAAAAAAAAAAAAAAAGGCTTCATTTTAAATAAAAATCAAGTCTCACTTTGTATGGTGGAAATTCACAGCTCCAGAAAAAGAAAAAAAAGGTAAAAGATCTTCAAACTGGGTTATAGAAAATAGGACTTTTAATCACTGCTAGCACCTCACCCTTCTTAAAGGTGATGTCATTTTTGACACTCAGGAAACAACTTCTATGTGAGGAAATGAAAAACCAGCCTGCACCTTGCTGCAATAGCCTGACAAAAGAGTATTTGCTATTTCAATTCTGAGGCTCACTTCATAATTGTGGAGTCATATCAAATTAGTATCTTGACTTCTGTCATGCTATTTTGTAGAATCCTAGAGTGTGAGTGACAGGGTCTATGGAACATTCAACAAGAACAGGCTGTTTTAAATACAGCAGGGACAAGCACAGGGACAGGGAGAGCCCTGAACTGAGTTGTGGAAAGAGCAAAGTTTGTCTCGTATCCATCCTTTCACTCATGCAGTGCTCTTGTGCAATCCTCACTAACTGTTTGGGCACCGCATGGAGCACCCTTCCCTGAAATCCTTCCCAAGGATTGTCTTGACCTCTATCCGTTTTCCTTACAGTTCTTTCCCTGATGAATTTCACCAAGCTTGTAAATGTCATGATAATCTCCATTGCAATAATGTAAGTGTTTATAAATAGGAGGTTATACTTTGCCCAAAGGAATAAGATGAATGGCAAGAATTCTAGATGCATTAGTAAGTATGGCAGGACAGTAGTGGAGAAAAGCTCTTTTATTTTCTTTGGAAAAGCATCACTTGGTATCTAATGTGAGGTAGACCTGGAACAAGCAGTAGTTGTGTACATATTACTGCCTAAAACCTGGCTGAGTATGGTAAATGTTACTTAGTTGTCCCACTGCCCCCCATTACTGGAAGGCTAAGTGTTCACTGTTTATCCTCACTTGACTATCACTATAAGGTGGCAAGATAAAAGTAGAAAAATGAATTAGTCTCTGTGTAATCCCAGTGTATGTGAAATCAAAATTGACAGAAACATGTATGTAATACCAAGGAAAGAAGACAAGTCTGAAAACCTAGGTGTGTGATCAATCCCTAGGGCTTGTAGAAGGAGAAATGTGAGCAGGTCCCTCAGCCTCTGAAACTCTTACATCATCCATAAGATCCCAGAGTTATTGTGAAATGTAAACACAGGATATATGTTAAAACACTTTGTAAACTGTAAAGCACGAGCAAATGATGCTAATTTCATCTGAAGCAAAAATAGAATAAGGGCAAATGAAGATTTCAAGAACTTTTAGATTTGTTTGCTTCAATACTTTCTGCAGCAATATGTTTTTATTTGGGTTGATATCTTGAGAATAAGGTCAAAGCTTTCTGAGTGAATGTCTCCCTGAGTCCTAGCTCCTCATCCTCTCTCTCCCATCTGTTTCCTGACTTGCTTAGGTCTTTGTCTTGTCACCCAGAATACTGGCTGCCTGAGTTCTCGAGGGTCCTTCTGTGTGTCTTGTCAAATTGACTGTCATAATTCCAAATTGTTTCTTCTTTTTCAAAATTACTCAAAGAATTAGAGTTCAGGTTTTTTGTGGTTTTTTTTTAATTAAGTGGAGTCTAATGATACCTTTCAAAAAAAAGCATTTTCCTGTTTGACTTTCATGAAGTATGATAACACGAAAGTGGAGCTTATTCTTTGTTTTCTGAAGGAAAAAAACATTACAAGTGCAGATATAATAGAACAGAATACTGTGAAACATGTAGCCTTTGTGTCGGAAAGTTGCATGAAGTTTACCATCACAGAATTTCATTGGGATACAAGGTAGAAAGCAGAAGAGCCATCTGTCCAATCCAGTCATCATTCGGAGTGCCCAGGAAACATGATTGAATGTGCGACATAACCTGCTTGCCATATCACACCTACTTTTATCTCCTAATCCAAACCACAGTGTGCACTAGACAAGTGATAACTGTTAACTAAGTACAATGAATAATTATCCCACTATCTTTTCTCCCCAAAAAGAAATCTGCCAATCATATCAGTCTGTTTTCTAACTGATTCCATTGACACCATGCTCTCATTCACTTTTTTCCTTTTCTGTAACATGGATCCTCTTTTTCTATTTATACAAAATTGCCCATCCTTCAAAACTAAGAAACTAACCAGCAAGAGTCCCAGTCTCACACTGGTCAGCATTTTCCCTTTTCATTTTTCCCTGAACTTAATTCAATTTAGCATGTAATTATCTCATGTATTTATTTCCTGAGGCATTATATATAATACTTTCTTGTTAAATATGATAGAATAAGATATAACTACTCCTATTCTACATTGTTCCTTATTGTTTTGATTAGTTATTTTGTGTTGTTGGTCTGGGGCATAGTAGGGGGAAAATGAGTGTATTCCTGCTTCTTTTAGGATATCCCACTATTCCCACTCAAGGGAAGAATATAGATCCTGAATAAATACTTCTTGACTAAGAAGAATGTATAAGTATTTCTGGGATAAATTGTTTCAATTTATTTATTAAAATATTGTCTTAGTTACTTTTCACTCATTGCAGAGACAAAACACCTGATAACCAAAATTAGGGAAGGAAAGGTTTATTCTTACAATTTCTCGAGAGTTTCAGCCCATACTTAGTTGGCTCCAAGTCAGCATGGCATGGCGGGGCTGCCGCTCATGGCGGCTGCAAGTTGCAAGCGTGCTGGCAAGAGAGGAGGCAGAAGCGTGGGAGTGAGCAAGAGGAAGACCCACCTCTTTTACACTGTATCTCAGCTCCACCCCTGGGTGGGTGCAGCACTCACATCACCAATCCTGGCACTAGACAACAAACCCAACACAAGCAAGTGCCAGACAACCCCATCAAATGTATATGAGGACTTGGGGGTACATAGTACTACCCAATACAAATATGATGTAACCATATTAAGTAATTTAAGTCACTTTACCCTAATATAATTATTTCTATTTTTACAAATTATCTTCCAAGTCTCTTTACACCCATAAAAATCTTATATAATTGTTATTATAATACATTTACCATTTTATACACTCAATTTTCATTGGTACTTGCCATAATTACCTTAGTAATTTTATATAATCTTCATGATTATCATTATTAACTGTATAATGATATACAGCATAATATTCTTAAATATGAATGAACTGTAGTTCTATTAACCTATTTATTCATTATTAAACTTTTTGGCCATTTTCATTTATTTCTTTCATAGGTAACACCACACTGAAGACCTTCATAATAAACTTTTTGTTTCACTTGAATTATTTCATTTGGATATATTAGAGGAATGAATTAATGTGGTTGAAAACACATTTAATTTTCATAATAGGTTTCACGTACAGTTTTTCAGAGCTTCTACAATCATTTATGATGTGTCCAGGAGGACATAGAGTATACTTTCAAGTGTACTTGTAGCAAACAGGCCAAAGCTTGACCCCTTCATTTCACACCCCGAAAGCATCAGCAGCATCTTCCTCCTCCTAACACTGAGTAGGTGCACTATGCCAGGCCTGGCACTCAATGATTTGCATGTTTATTTAATCTGAGTCATGCATCATTTTTCACTCTTCACACATCAGAGTGCAGAATGCTGTTACCTTCCCAAGTTCAACTGTACATTTGAATACACAGCCAAGAGTTTCAATCCATATCTGTATGACATCCACCTAATTATGTCTCCAACTTTCCTCTCCAGCACCTCTCATTATTTAGAAAAGCATTTCTCAAACATAGCATGGGTAGCATTGATGGAAAGCAAAATAGTTTATACTATACACATCTATGTATTCATTTTAGTGAGCATTAGAAAAAAGTTGAAACAATAATATTTTCAGGGTGATGGTTTAAATATATATTAAACTTAATTTCACCCATTACTTTTTTTCAAATGTGGCTTGACAGAAATTTTTAATTACCATTTGTGACTTGTACCTGTGAATTTCATTACATTTCTACTACGAAGTTATAGCTTAAAAGATTGAGAGCAGGGTTTTTCCCGAAAGACTTCGTTCAGAATGCTCAAAGTCAACCCTCAGCTCATATCTTCATTTGCACACTACTGTCTTCATACTCTGTGATGCCAGACTAACATAGGAGTTTTACACCCTTCCTGACAAAAATATCATGGCCCCTACCAGGAAAGATGACCAAAGAACTAGCAATGTGGTAAATGATTTGCTGAGGTTACACATTCTACAAGGCCCTTATGAAACAGGTGAATTCCAACACCATTTTTAAGAAGTTTAAAGATAATAAAAATATACACACCAATATATGTATTCATTTGCATATAGGTAAGCCAATATAATTTGTATATATGCATCTTTTACAGTCACTTACCATATGTGATGTAATGATGTCTATAAATATAAAAATTCAAATTCAGCCATAATACAGAATAGACAGAATCGTCAATGAAACATAATCATGTTTCTGCATATTTTTTCTATATGCCACTTGGCATAAGATATGATTTGTAACAACTACTTAACATAATCCCTCAGGATCTGAATTCGTAAGAATTTAAAATCCATTTTAAAGGTTCAAAACTACATTGAGTTTATTTTGCTTGGGGGAGGGCAGATTTTAAGCATAACACTGTTATGCTCAAGCATTATTTTATTTTGCATTCTTGTGAAGCTATATTAAACAGTATGAAATTAACCTTTCTTGTTTCTCCAGCAGCAGTAAACAATTCAACAGAAACTCAATTTTCTTTCAGCTCATAAATGTACTATATTCCCCACTGTGTCAAAGTACCTTCTCTGGTTTGTCTCTCCAGTAAGCTGATGACAGATAAAGACTCTGCTACCCCTGTCCAATCCAAACAACAAAAGCAGTTGACATAGATCTATAACAACTCACCTGGGTGGCTCTGTTAGTGCAGGGGAAATAAAAATGTAGCAGAGAGTTAAGTAATATTTTTGAATGGTGCTAAAACCATGTCCACTCAGATGGTAATTTAATTTCCAGAATTTTAGGCCTCCTACACAACAAATTGTTCCCTTTCAGTGGCACAGTAGGGAGAAAAGTGCAGGATGCCAGCTGGCCGTCGCTGCTATGGAATACTACATACAAAAATGGGTCAGAAGTTGTGGGTCATCACTCACATCTCAGAAGGACTTTTTTAGGATAGCATCTGAGCAGATGTAAGGGCACTTTTAATTAAATATAGACCAAAAATCTGTCACAAAGTTTGCTGTAAAATATTCTCTCTAGAGACCTGAAAATTCATAGCTAAAATTAACTTTAGAACAAAAGGGTTTAGAGTCAAGGATGATATTCTATAAGGCCAAAACTGCTATCAGGATAGGGTTACAGATCTGTAGACAAAAGCTTCTATTTCTATACAGGTATGTGTGTGACTGTGTGTGCCTTTATATTTAAAGGCACTTAAAATGAAAGGACACAGTCATACTTCAAATCCTTACCGTATTATGAACATATAAGCTACTGTGTAAAAATGAAACCTTCCACAATTGATATCCAGATGAAAGATAAGGGATTAACTTTTATTGTCTGTTAAGTATTTAGAATGTTTACAATTTTTAAGTTTTTTTCTGAGAAATTATATGCCACAATTGTCAGTTATCCATTTAAAGATATTTCAATTCATTTTTTCCATGCAACTGTAGACCCTTAAATTTTTAGTCATTTAGAATTGTATTTTAGTATTCTAAGAAGTCTATGTTTCTCTGCCAGATTTATTGTACAAAATCTTGATTAAATATTTATAAATTTCTTAAAATGTATATTGCTTATTTGATGTATTGAATAAGCACATATTCATTAGTTTTCATTTACAAAGTGCTGCTAAGGGGGAATGATGTCTTTTATCTGTTCCTAAATGTCTAGCACACAATGGGTGCTTAATAAATGTTTAATGACATCAAGCCATATGATAAATCAGTACTGTCTTAAGATATATCGGCCAAGGCAGCTGCATCATGAAAGGAGACTTGAGTATTCTAGACCGATATCTGCCCCAAACAGAAAGTGTGGGTCTTAATGTTTGCCTAAAATTTATTTTATTCTCCATTAGGACCCTAAGAAATGTATATAGAAATATGCAAATTTGTAACTTCTTGAAGTACACTACTCAGTCAGCTGAATGCTTGACACCAGCATGCCTATCTCTCATCAGATACGAGGACATAATTGTGGAGTGAATGGTTATTGCTAAGACCTAACAATCCTCAGTTGCAAATGTGATTAGATTTCCTTTCCAGAAAATATTTCCCTGGGTGATTGTTTAAACCCTATGTAGAATATCTTCGTACATTTGGATCCCTGTTGCTGCATGACCACACTTGGGATGTCAGTAATAGTCATAAAGAATAATCCTTTTTCTCATTCGTATAGCTGTCAGTTTTGCCCATAAAATAAAATTATACATTTTACCACTATATGAGTTGTTCAAATTTTCCCTTGTGCCAAGTGTACTGGAGTTATCTTGTGTTCAGTTATTTGAATAAGAATGACTGAAGCGCCCACCTAACGTATAGCTGTTTTATCTCATACACCCGTTATTTCCAGAGTTCTCCTCATTACCTCCTGTTCCAGTTTCCTTTACCAGCCTTCCTCACGTTGTCTTTCCTGTCTTTCTGTTGTTCCTTTCCTCTCTCACATATCAACCTAAATAAGTGCAACAGTGATGAACCTTGGATGTGTAAAAATACCACGTTTTAAATTTTTCTTTATCCAGTCCCCAAAGTTGGTGGCAGAATTTTTTATTACAAGTTTCTCATTTTGCCCTGTTTCAGGAGAATCCTATGTGTTAAGTCCTGTTGCTACCCTTATTTTACAGATAAAGAAACTGAGACAGAAAGAAGATACATAACTTTAAGATAACCTAAATTTTTACAGTCAGTACATAAAGTACTAGAGGTTGAATTTAGGATGTCTAGTCTACTCCTACTCTGACTCCTAAATCTACCATGATTCTCAGTACCTCCCTCATTGGGGCAACCACAGAAATGATACATATATCTAGTGGGACATGTGTGTGTTTCATCTATGGATTAAACCAAAAAGGAATTTTTAATTATTTTTAAAACTTATGTCTTTACTAAACATATACAGAGCTTTATGGTCATTATTTTCTAAGCAACATATTATAACAACTATTTATATAGCTTTTACATTGCATTATGTATTATAAGTAACATGGAGATGATTTAAAGTATATAGTAGGATGGGCAGAGGTTATATACATGTAGTACATAATTTTATATAAAATGCTTGAATATCCATGGATTTCAATACCCACAGATTTGGTATCCAGAGGGGATCTTTGGACATGAGATAAGCAGAGATAACTGTATTGATGATAAGCACTCATTCAGTGCTGTCTACGCAATGGGATTCTTCCTACACATGTATCATTTCTCTTACTCTCCATATTAAAACTTCGAGACTTACACTACTACTATACCAATTTGTTGGATCAGGAAACTGGGATCTAAGAGGTTAGGTAAGCTTCCATAAGCAGACAGCTAGTATATGATAATGTCAGCACTAGAATCCAGACAGTCTAAAAGCAGATACCTCATAAATTTTATTCAGATATAATTAACAAATAACAAGTTACACATATTTGAAGTATACAATTTGATAAGGTTTGACTTATGTATTTATCAAAGAAATCATCATCACAAGCTAAGCAAATACATCTATTACATCCAAAGTTTCCTCATGCTTCTTTATCGGTTCTCTATTTCAATAGATTAGCTTACATTTGTTTCAGAATTTCAAATAAATGGAATTGTATAATTTGCACTCTTTATTTTTGGATTGCTTCTTCCATTCAGCATAATTACTTTGTGATTTGTGTTTGTCATATTTTATCCTTTTTATTACTGTCAAGAGTTCCATGATTTATCCACATATTGATACATTACTTAGGTTGTTTCCAGTTCTTGAAAATTACAAATAATGTGTTATTTGTGGCTTCCAACTCCTCCACATGCTTCATAACTTGACATGGTAGTCTTAAATTGGTATATTTTTAATATGTGTGTAATGATATCTCATTGTAATTTTAATTGGAATTTTTATAACTACTAATAGTAATAAGCATCTTTTATTTGCTTATTTACCATTTATCTTCCTGTTAAAGTATCATTTCAAATATTTGTCTCATTTTTAAAATCAGGTTGTTTTAAATTATTATTGTATAAATTGGGTTACTTTCTTATCAATGAGTTATACATTCTAGATACATGTTCTTATCATATATATGCCTTGCAAATATTTTGCCAATCTGTGAGTTCCTCAGTCTGACATTTAAGTCTCTTAACACCATCTTCAGAGTATAAACATTTCTATTTATCAAGTTGTTATGGTTCATACTATTGATGTCACATGCAGAAAATCTCTTCTTAATCCAAGTCCATCAAGATTTTCTTCTATGTTTTATTCTAAAATATTTATAGCTTTATGTTTTATAGTGAAACTTATAATAAGATTTGAGTTAATTTTTATTCATGATATAGAAGTTCATTTTAATGTGACTAATTGCTCTAGCTTCATTTGTTGAAAAGACTATCCTTTCTTTGCTGAAATGCCTTAGCATTTTTGTCAAAAATCAGTTGTTCATATAGGCAGAGATCTATTTCTGGCCTCACTATTCTGTTTTATAATCTGTCTTTATACCAATATCACACTGTTTTAATTACTGTAGATTTATAAGCACTGGAAATCACATAGTGAGAACTCGCCAGCTTTGTTCTTTTTCAAAGTTGTTTTGGCTGTTCTAGGTCCTTATATTTCCATGTGAATTTTAGAATGCAATGGTCAATTTCTTAAATATACAATTGAGCACTGTATATTAATCTTATATTCTGCAACCATGCTAAACTCCCTTACTAACTCTGTTTGCTACTTTTAGATTCTTTTAGAATTCATATAGACCAGAAGTCTGCATTCTTGCTAAATGTGCTTATTAATTCTAGTAGCTTCTTTCAGATCCTTTTATATTTTTTTACACAGAAATGATCATACAGTTTTAATTTGTCAATATGTTGACATGACCAAACACAGTGGCCTGTGCCACCGTGAGTGGCACTTAGGGTGCTGAGGCAGGAGGATCGCTGTAAGTCTGAGACCAGCTTGGACTACATAAGCAAGTTCAAGGCCAGTCTACTATACAGAGAGACCATGTCTCAAAAAAAAGTTAATATAGTGAATTACATTGATGTGCTTTTGATTATTAATACAATCCTGCATTTCTGATACACAGTTCACTTAGTTTTGATGTATTTGTCTTTTGTTTATATTATTGAATCTGATTTGGAAAATTTTTATTTAGAATTATTACATCTATATTCACAAAGAGTATTAGCCTATATTATCTTGACTTGCAATGACTTCTTGTTTTTAAACCAAGATATTAATCATAACTACTGAGTTAGGAAGTATACTCTTCCCTTCAGCTTTACAAAAGAGTTCATATAGCTTTGGTATTACCTAAAGCTTTCCTAGAATTCACTAGTATGTGAGATTGAACCTAGGATTTTCTCTGTAGGGAGATTTCAATTTACAAATTCCATTTGTTAAATAAAGACTATTCAAGCTACCTATTTGTTCTTGAGTAATCTTTGGTAGATAATATCTTTCAATGAATTTGTCTAGTTCACTTAAGTTACCAAATGTATAGATATTAAGTTGTTCACATGTTCTTTAATGTTTATTTTACTATGTGTATAATATATAGTGATGTCACTTCTCTGATTCTTGACATAGGTAATTTGTCTCTTTTCATAGTCTGACTAGAAGTTTATCAAATTTGTTTATCTTCAAGAGTTAGATTTTAGTCTCATTGATTTTTCTCTAATGTTTTCCATAGTCCATTTCATTGATTTGTGTTTTGATATTTATTAAACATAATTTGGGCTCAATTTGCTCTATTAGAGTCTAGTTTCTTAAGATATAAGTTTAAGACAGATTTGAGAACACATTTCTTTATTTCTAATAATGTTAGTGTTCAGTGCTGTATATTTCCCCCTAAGGAGTATTTTAACACTGTTCCCCAAATATTGAATTATATTGATCAGTTCAAAACAGTTTCTAATTTCTCTTTTGGTTTTTCATTTGAGTCATAGTTTAATTAGATATGTATATTACTTCATAATCAGAGAATACATTGTATGACTTTAATCATATTTAATTTATTTTGAGTCATTTTATGGCTAGAATATGATCTGTATTAGTAAATGTTTTGTGTATACTTGAAAGCTAATGTGCATTCTGATATTTTGTGTAGAATGTTTTATAAATGTCAATAAGATCAAGTTGATTGATAGTGTTTCTCAAGCCTGCTATACACTTGCTAATATTCTGTCTTCCTGCTCTATCAATTCTTGAGAATGGGATAGTGAAATCTTAGGCATAATTAAAATGCTGTTTATTTCTTCTTGCAATTCTATCAGTTTTGCTCCATGCATTTTAAAACTCTGTTCTTAGGAACTTGGCTAATTATCATAATTTTGTTTCCTTGACCAGCATAATGTTATCAGTATTAAATAAGTCACTTTATTTCTGGTTACAGTCTTTGCTCTGAAATTTATCTTGCCTGATACTAACACATCATTTTTACTTTACCTTTCATGTTATCATGATTTATCCTTTTGTAAACAGCGTATCGTTGGTTTTGCTTTTCTTACTTTATGCAAAATAAAATTTCATAACAGAATAAAGAATAATAGTGGTTAATACACTGTGTATCATTATCTTCACAATAGATATTTTCTTATCTCTCTCTTAATTAAAATACGCATTCAGATAATTTATATTTAATGTGATTATTGATACAAGTTGTTTTAAATCTACCATCTATTTTCTATTTGTCCTATTTTTATTTCCTTTTGTCTTTTGCTGTATATCTTTGCATTAATGAAATTTTTATGATTTTTTTTATCTACTTTATTGGTTTATTGGTTATCCTCTTTGTCTCTTTACTTTAGAGTTTCTTTATAATGGATAATATTGAACTATAACTTAGTAGTCTCAATTCAGTAGATATCATACCACTTTAGATACAGTATAAGAAGCTCATAATAGTATGCTTCCTTTTCTCTTCTCTCAGCTCTTATTTTTTAAATTATCTTTCAAATAATAAAAAATCTTATATATCTATCCACATGGCTTCCATTTCTAGTACTCTCCATTTTTGTGTGTTTAAATCCAGATTTCCATTTTTTATCATCTTTCTTCTGCCAGAGAACTTCTTTAACATTTCCTTAGTGCATGTCTGCTGATGATGAATTCATTCAGCTTTTGTATATATGAAAATGTCTTTATTTTGCTTCCAATTTTTTTCTTCCAGTTTTGAAAGATAATTTACTGAATACAGAATTTCCCAAAGACAAGATTTTTTTCTTTCCTTAAAGATTTTGTTTCATTGCCTTCTCATTGGCAATATAAATCTACGTGTGACGTGTCTTTTACTTTCTCACTGCTTTTTTATTAAAAATTTTTTTATTTTAAAAAGCAAAACAGACTGGGGACAAGATGGCAGAACAGTAAACAGCAGAGTAAGCTGCCTCCCTGAAAGATACCATCCTGATGCTGGAATATAGCAACACAGGGAAGACAAGAAGAAGGGAGGTGGGTCCTCTGGACCCAGGAAGAATCTAAAGTGAGAATTGAAGCCCACAGAAAAAGTAAAAAGAAACATTCAAATGAAGAAGACAGTGGCTGGCAGTGCCTCTGCCCAGAGCCAGACCCACTCTGTGAAAGGAGTTGTTGGGACCTGGGGATGCATGATCAGAGTCCTGCAGCCATGGCAGTGGTGGCAGTGGTGACCCTGGAGGCCTCTACCTAGAAAGGCAGTGTTGGAGGGAAGTGGCGGTGGACAGAGGGAGCAGACCTGGAGAACTAAACTAGCTGACAATGAGTTCAGCAAATCCCAAACTCCCATGAGGGAGAGAGAGGAACTGGCAGCCATTTTGGGGCTGGAGCTGCTCCTAGTTGGGCTCAGTCCTGTGGAAATTGCTCTGACTAAGTCCCAGAGGGTTCCAGTGGGTGACCAGCTCGGTCTGGAGACCACAGCTCCATGCGTGCCCTAGGGGTGATAGTGGAAGATTCTCAGATAACCAGCCCAGGTTCCCAGGCGGCAGCCCCACCCCTGCACACTGAGCAAGACATTGGGGAGCCGAGGCGGGCTGGGGAAAGGCAGCAGACAGTGCTGTAACAGTGCACACATTTTTCCAGAACAACCCAGGAATATGTCAAGACAAAGAAGCAAAAGGCAGTCTCTGGCCTCCAATCTAAGCAGAACAAATCCAGGAGAAGCAAACACAGAAGATGTCAGGAGTCCCACAACTAAAGTCTCTGAGATGATGACAACTCAAGTAAAGAAACAACTTTAATTAGAAATTAGAACAGAAATACTAACTCAACTAAAAGAAGAAATGAAAAACATAATAAGAGAATAGCTGGACATCTCCAGAGGAGACATAGATGAAAAAATGGAGCATAGAAAAATGAGGGAAACCTGGAATGAGCAATACAAAAAAGATTTAGTATACATGAAACAGATTCAAAGAGATTACCAGGAAATCAAAAACTCTAATGAAAGTTGCCAAAACCACCTGAAGAAAACTAAAGATAGACTTTCAAACTTTGAAGACAGGTTTGCAGCTTGTGATCATGAAAGGAAAGATATCTTAAAAATAACAAGAAACCTGGAAGTAACAATACAACAGCTGCAAGACAACCCAAAGAAACATAAGTGAGGAATAAAAGGTGTGAGTGAAAAAACAGGGGTCAATACAAATCAAATTAAAAGCCTATTTACAGAAATAATTTCAGAAAACTTTCCAAGCATGGGAACAGGAAGTGACTTTCAGATAAGGGAAGCATATAGAACTTCAGCTAAACAGAACAAAAATATACCTACACCCAGACATATAATAATCAAGATCCCAGAAATTCAACACAAAAACAGAATATTAAAAGCTATTAAAGAAAAAAAAAACAGATCACCTACAAAGGAAAACCTATCAGAATCATGACAGACTTCTCAACACAAACCATCAGGTCAAGAAGAGCTTGGTGTGAAGTATTTCAAGCCCTGAAAGAAAACAAATTCCAACCCAGATTGATGTATCCTGCAAAACTATCTTTCAAAATCAACAGAGAAACAAGATACTCCCACGACAAAGAACAACTAAAGGAATTTATGACAACCAAGGCAACCCTACAAAGAATACAGAAGGACATTTTAGAGAGAGATAAAAAGAAGTCCACAGCTTCAGAAACAGTGACAGAGGGATATCACCAAGCGGGACACCCAATTGAATAATCCATCATAGGGATTTGAGTCCAGTATTGTTTTCAATGAACTGTTTAGTTTGATCTTATTCTATCTCGACCTGCCTAATTTTATTATATATGATGACACAGACAGCTATTTCAAAGATAACAAAATATATTAGGGTAGCCTTTATTGATATTTGAACACCTTGTTTTGAAATCTGGTATTGCTTTCATTGTTCTGTTTTGAGTTATTTTAACCTATTTTGGTTTATTTGATTGTATTATAACAGATGATATAGGCAACTGCTTAGAAAATAATGTTAGTCATTATAGAAATCAATGTTGTATTACTATGTATTGCTTTCATTGTTTTATTTGTTATTGGTTTTATTCTGTACTATTTTGTTTGATTATATTAGGCCCGCTGGTATGGGCAGTTATTTTGAAGATAACAAGAGGTATTACAAGGGGAAAGGAGGAAAGAAGGAAGGGAAAAGGAAAAAGATATAGATTTATATGTGGGTACACATAAGATGGTCAAAATGACTATACTACTAAATGCATTAACTATTGAGAGAGAACAGTTGATATTCATATGATTAGATCAATTTTACATGTCTATATCTGTCAATCTGAGCAACCCCTTTGAAGGTAACAATATACAATGTTACAACCACTGTCAAATTCCATTCATCTCATTTTGTAAACCTATAATGTTACAGTATTGGATTTGTTGTTGCTTTGTTGGTCCCTTTAGCTTTTTGTTTCTCTTTTCTGTGACCATTGTTTTACTTTTTATTTGTTTTATTCTGAACTATTTTGTTTGATTATATTAGGCCAGATGATATGGGCAGTTATTTTAAAGATAACAAGAGGTACTCTAAGGGGAAAGGAGGAAAGAAGGAAGGGAAAAGGACAAAGATATAAATTTATAAATAGGTATATATAGGATAGTTAAAATGACTATATTACTAAATGCATTAGCTATTGAAAAAGAACAGTTAATACTCATATGATTAGATCAATTTTACATGTCTATATCTGTTAATCTGAACAACCCATTTGAAGGTAACGATATGCAATATTACAACTACTGTCAAATTCCAATTATCTCATTTTGTAAACCATAATGTTATTGTATGGGATTTGTTGTTGTTGTTTGTTTGTCTCATTTGCTTTTTGTTTTTTTCTGTGTCCATTTTCTCTTAAATAAAAATAAAAAGCGAAACAAAAAGATAGAAACAATACAGAATTTCAAAAAATAGGAAATTAACACTAGTTAATATGTATTGTTATCTTAGAAGTAATTACTCAGGTTATAAGATCTAGGCATAAAAAATGATCAAACAATCAAACAATGAAAGCACAAACTGTCCTTTTTGAAGAACTAACTGAGATTCGTAGTATACTTATCTACCTTTATATATATATATATATATATATATATATATATATATATGCACACACATATATATATATACCTATTTACATGTAATCTTTTCCCTTCTTCCTTTTCTTGTTTCCCCTATCACAGTTGCTCTTTCCTTTTGAGCATTTTATTTTCCTTTCATTATCACAATATCCATTGTACATTTGGATCTTATTACTCTTCCAGTTTTTTTTACACTAGGGAGACAATGTGATATTCACGCATGTGAGTTTCATTTATTTCACTTATGAATATGGTCTCAAGTTGCCTCCATTTACCTATAAAAGCATCAAGTTTATCCTTCTTTACACCTGAGTAATACTCCATTGTATAAAAATACCACATCTTTTTTTTTTCCATTCTGCAATTGATGGGCAGTTGGGTTGTTTCCAAGGTTTAGCTATTCCAAATTGTGCTGCTATAAACATGGGTGCACATATACTACTGTGGCATGACGTTTTCAATTTTTCTGAGAAAATACCCAGAAAGGAAATAGCTGGATTGAATGGAACTTCTAATCCTAGTTTTTTGAGGAATCTCCACACTGATTTCCACAGTGGCTGTACCAGTCTACACTCCCACCAAAAGTGGGAAAGCATTCTTTTTTCCCCACAGCCCCACCAGCGTTTGTTATCGGTTGATTTCTTGATGACAGTCATTCTTTCAGGAGTCAGATGAAATCTCAGTGCTGTTTAATTTGCATTTCTCGAAAGACCAATGATGTTGAATATTTCTTCTTGTATTTATTTTCCATTTGCATTTCTTCATCTGAGAAATTCCTGTTCATCTTGGATGCCCATTTTTGGATTGGGTCTTTGAATTTGGAGGACCTGATGTTCTTTGATGCTTTATATGTTCTAGACATAAGCCCTTTGTCTGAGGAACAACTGGCTAAAATTCTTTCCCACTCTGTGGGTTATATTTTTACTCTGAGACAAAGCAATTAGTTTTTAGACTCCAAGTTGAAACTTCAAGAAAGTCCCATGCCATACCTATGTGGCAGCAAGAAGGAAGGAGCATCTCCAGCATTACCAGATGGGACCTCCAGCCACCACGACCCCTCACTATCCAGGTTTCCCATTCTCTTCTTCAGAGACAGAACAAAGATCTCCCTGATCCCTCCAAATCTCACTTACTGTCTGCCTTATGAAGATATATGGGCACATTCCATTTCTTCATGGAAAATTTTCACTGCTGCTCAAAGTGTGGTCACACCTCCTGGCTCATGTGAACACAATTGCTCTATTCAATAGTACATTTCTTCAAGACTGTCTCATCCTCCTTAACACCATTTTCAATGCACCAAAACCCAGCTCAAGTTTTACATGCCAAGCTCAGTCTGGCTTCTCTTTGTGATGATTTCTCCAACAAGAGGAAAAGGGATCAGAATAGCACACTTCTCCAGTTGTCATACACTGCCTAACTTCTGGGTACTTATTCAAAAAGATGCATTTATTTCCTTCCAAGAGCAAGTGAGAATTTTCAAACATAGGGCAACATAAATTGTGACTTATTGGGATATCTTTTCAGAAACTTGCATTGGCAAATGACATGCCAAATTTATATCACAAACCACAAGGTTTATCACTGCAAGCAGAAGTATCTATATTTGAGTTGTTTCACAGGATTGGGGTTTTTCAAAGACGACTAGATAGATATTTGGATTACACTGCATGAATGAAAAGCTCACCAAAGTGTGGTTTCCAGAATTAAGGTTGATTAATCAATCCCACAGGAAATTCCATTGCTGATGTTTTTAGCATAGCCCCCAATTACTGGTTTTATAATTTTAATTAATATTAAATACAATCATCATTAAATATATACTCCTATATAATGTAAATGTTTATTTAAGAAATAACTGAAAAGTAGAATTACTTCAAGTGCTTGTAATATGGAAGCTGCAGCTCAAGGAAATTAAACACCATGTCTAAGGTGATACAATTTCTTAAGTGGTGGCCAATAATATCGTGGTGCTCCCCCAAGTGAAATAAGCCAGGCTCCAGGAGAACCCTGGGGTCAGCAACAGAAACATGTCTTTCTCCCAGCTCAGCACAGTGCCTGTGACCCTGAAGGATTTTTCTGATGAGGTGAAAACTGAGGGCACAGCCAAAGAGAGGACAGACATAACCGGTTGATTGCTTTAAGATAAATAGACCTCCCTAAAGAAGTGATCAGAATGCAAAAACCAGGGCTAAATCAAATTATGTACAAAGACAAGAACCACAATGGGAATACATTAATCCTGGTTCCCAGTGAAGATTCTCATCTGAGACACATGGGGCAAGGAAACAACCTTAGAATACAGTCACAGCCCAAGGAGGGAGGAAAGGGTGGGAATATGGTTGTTAATACAGAAGAGCAGTGTTGGATGCTGAGGCAATGTCAGCACCACAAGAATGTCTGGGAAGGAGAAAAGCCCCAGGGACAGGTTCACAGGTTAAGACAGGCTACACAGAGAGGCTGGTCTGGCACAGCTGACAGCTTCTAAATAGCCTTAAATTTCCAAAGCCTGTTCCACAGAAACACCTGTTCCTCCTGGCTTTGTATGGTGGTGGGGGCAGACTGCCTGTGACCTGGCAGGGTCCTGACACCAATCAGTGATGACTGCACCATCCCACACATGGCTGCTAGATAGTTTCAGTGTCAGTCTCGCATCTTATTCTTTGTCGTAAAGCTCTTGTGTTTACCAGTGCATTAAATATAACCCTGCAATAGAAAATCCTCATTTTCATGCTTGAAATACATTATCTAATGGCATATCTATTTGACTTTTACTACATGCCTTTCATTTCTCTAAGTGAGGTAATTGACCTTTACTTTGCTACCCTGTGGATTAAAAGGCTACACCACACTCTGCATTTGATATTTCCAGACCTGCAGGAGAAGCAATTTCCATTTGCTTTTGTTCCCTGGCTGCTCTTTGGGAAGGCCCTCAAATGAAGGAAAATCTCAAGTCCCAGCACTGTATCATGGCAGTTATTGTCCCCATTATAAGGCTTTTATTAGAAAAAGCACAGGTCACTTCCTTTCTAGGGCCATCTCTGTGAAATCTGAAAGAACATGGGTTTGTTATACTTCCAGAACCTTCTGCCTTAGTTTCAGATGACAAACTTCCATGCCCTGAGGATCCAGCATCAACAGTATTCATCATATTTGGATCAAGCACCTGCAGATTTTAAATTGTGCCCAAACTACCCAATCTGTGTGAGAGAAAAATACTTGAGTCATTGGAAGATCCTAATTTCTCTGCCAAGTGGCTATACCTAGAAGTATTTCATGTGATAAATTATGACTGATGCTACATCAAACTCTTCAAGTCAGGAATTGGGAATCACTAGCTTCCTACAGTCTCCCTTTTGCCCTCCTTCCCACAACCAAAATCACAAGAAGAATAATGATTGTGATGATGATGAGAGGGTGATAATACAGCACACACTTAATATATAGGAGACCCTGTTTTAAAATGCCTCAAAGACATCAATTTGTTGATCTTCATGACAGCCTTCAAAAACACATACTATTATTATTCACTTTTATAGATGTGAAAATGAAACCAAGGTTCTAAAAAATAAGTAAGCTGCCCTATTTTAACACACTATGAAGTGGTGGGAGCAGAAATTGAAATATTTTTGATTTACAAGACAGAAGAACTAAATACAAGTTTAGAGCCTAATACAGACCACAGATGATAGATAGGTGATAGGTAGATAGATAGATAGATAGATATCATATTGTATGTGTAATATCATATATAAAATATACATGTGTTTCCAATATCTATATATTATGTTGGGGATATTTTATCAACCACCATCCAGTTTCTAGAAGGTTCTTAGGCTTGATCATTTTGATTCTTGGAGTGCTTGTTTCTTTTCCCAAAACCTCCAGAAAGATTAGGAATCAGTGAAACCTTGTTATATGAAGAAAATTTTCTTCCACAGGCCAACTAAGGCATTGACACATATTATTTTGGGGAGCATCTTACTGCAGCAGAAGAGGAGTCTTAGATGAGATGACTTCTGGAAAATCAGTGACCTCCCTGTGGTCTATCTTGCAGTCTACTGACTTTTCTTGGTCTCCTACCCTCTGTCCTAGTTCTGGGTCCCCCCAGAGAAGGACATGGGTACAAAGAGTATAAATGGGGAATAACTCCAGAAAACATGAGAGACTTGGAAATAAACAGAGCAGGAAGGAAAATCAGTAGAGGTGCTATTATCAGAACTGCCTCCCCAGTGGCCTAAGAAAGTGCAGTATTTATTCTCAAACATAAGTCCCTCTTTATTTGAAGGCTGCTCCTCTATCTTCTAACTCATTCACCTCTAGCTTGTTCAACTTGGCTAATCACCAAGTGTGTCAAGACAAGAGACCAGAAAGCAAGCTGACCAGTAGTCTGCTGATTACAAAATCTTTCGACAGGGGCACAGCAAAATTTGAGAAGAAATGATACTTTTGCCTTCTTTGTTTGTTTTTTATTAGTATATTCATGCAACAAGATATTTACATTTGCCTTAGGGATTTGATACGCATGTATAACATATCTAGATCATTTTTACTCCATGAAATAATACTCTTGAAATACAATTTAGATCTTTTCTATGTAGAAAATCATATTTCCATCTTTTTTGTCTTTCATCAAAGAATCTTGATAGACCATTAATTCTATAGTAGAAATCTTCAGCAACTCAAAGCAGGACAAAAATTCAATTTTTACATACTTGGAAAAGATTAGTTGCTCTATTTTGTTTAATTTTGCTAATGGAAAAGAGGACCGAGAGGGAGCAAGGAGCTGTGTGTATGTGTGAAAAGCCATACTGTAATATTTCCAGGTTCAAACAAGCTTGATTTTTAGATTCTACTCTGTGTAAACTTTCTAGGGCTGTAGTATTTTTCTTTTCCTTTATCTGTAAAATGAGGGGAGGGATACCTGCCTGCCTGTCTCTCACAAAGTTACTATATTGATAAACTAAAACGTAATTAGGAAAATGTGCTTCTGAATGTATATTTAAACCCAGAGTAAGTTCAATAGTGCTGCTAATTAATTGTTATTATCATTATTGTTATTTCTCTAATCATGCATTCCCACATTTCCATAATAAGGGAATGAACTGCATAATTCTTTCAGTAAACAATTCTTAATAGCTGACTGCACAGCAGCCCCATGAAAGGCCCTATTTGGTTCTGCACACCACATCCCTGATCGCTTTTCTCCACTCTGCAGTGCCTCACAGTGCAGCCCAGTTTCTTCTTACCCTTCTGTTAAATTTAAGACAAGTAGCGCACATCTGCAATCCCAGTGCTCTGGAAGTTGGAGGCAGGAGCATTACAAGTTTGAGCCCAAACTGAGCAATTTAGTGACTTAGTGACACCTCATCTCAAAATGAATGGGTGGGAAAGGCCCCACTAAAACTCAGTGTGAAGGCCCTGGGTTCAATCCTTACTACTGCAAAAAACACACTTTTACATACACGCATGCATGCACACACACACACAGCCACACATATACACACCTCAAGTTCTTACATATTATGACTTTTTTTTTTTCTTCGGCACCGGGGATTGAACTCACAAACCTCGCACCTGCCAGACAGGTGCTTAAGCCATTGAGCCAAACTCCCGACCCTAGTTTTTTGAGGCAGGGTTGCACTATGTAGCTCAGGCTGCCTTGCACTCACATTGTAGCCCAAGTGGGCCTTGAACACATTATGACTTTTTGACAAACATTTTATAATGGCTTATGGGTATAGCAGGTGGAAATTAAACTAATCAGGTACCTGCCTGTGAGTTCTTTGTGGTGTTCTAGGCACTATATCATTCAAAAGTCACAGTAAAATCCAATATCCAGTAGAAAGTTTACTATTGTGTCTATTTTACAGATGAGCAACTAGATTTAGAGAAGCCTATGTCTAGAGTTTTTACTTTTTTTCCTTCCTCTGTGAAATGAGGGAAGAGATACCTGCCTGTCTGCTTCTCATAAAGTTACTATACTGATGAACTAAAACACAATGAGGAAAATGTACTTGTGAGTGAATATTTGACCCAAGGTCAAACATTTTATATGATCAAGAGTGGATTCAAATCCAAGTCTCTAATGGAAAATACAAGACTTTACTAGATTTAGAAAAGCTTGAGAAGGAAACAAGATCATCTGCACTTAACCCCTGCCTCTTAGTTTTGCTCTTCTCTGACTTGACTATTCTAAGCTTCTTTCTCATCCTCTTCCCAGAATAACCCTAAGATCACTCTAGGATTATCTTCAACCAGCTTAATAATAGTATAAGAAAATAACTCCATCTCCAGGGCCAATTTTCACAAGAGTAAGTTCATGTTCTTATCAGAACATTGAAGACAAAATAGATTGTTTGGATGAGTTTGATTTTTCTGTTGACACAGGCATCTTCTACCTGAACCATTCTCCATAAGAGTGAGGAGGGATGGGCCAGAAGGGTTGTTACCAAAAAAGGAGGAAGAAATTTGTGACCTGCATATATTGTGTATACTTACTACAATTTAAATATTGACAGAAGAAGGAAGCAGGGAGTTTATAAAATATGGACCAAACCGTTGACATTTCAAAGAAATTAAATCCAGAAAAGCAGCCTAGCCCATTTTGTTAAGCATCTTTCCATTACAGTAACAAAACACTTCAGTTAATTTATTTATAAAGAGGAAAGGTTTATTTTGACTCACAAGTTAGAAGGTTCCAGTCTAAGATCAATTGACCCCATTGTTTTGGGCCTACAGTGAGGCAGTGCATCATGGTATGGTAAGAGTGTATGGAGGAATAAAACTGCTCTCCTCTTGGACAGAAGCAAAAAAACAGAGAAAAAGGAAGGTACTGGTGTCACTTTATTACCCTTGAAAGCACCACCCCATAAACATAAGGGACTCTCATTAGGCCCTACCACCTAAAGCTTCCATCAGCTCTCAACTACACCCCCATGGGGACAAATTCTTCTACCGATAGGTTTTTGGGGACATTTAAAATCCAAACTATAGTACACACCCAAAGTGAACCAGTTAGTTCATGACTAAACCCAGATGAGGCCTCCTAATCATGTGGCTCTTGACTCTAAAATGTGACCTCAATCTATTGTAAATTATTTAAAATTTTACTTCTCATTCAAACATTCTCACAAATGTGCTGCAGACTCCTCCTCTAAATTTTTAAGCACCCAGTGCTCACTACTTAGGTATTTCTTTCTTGGCCATGTCCTGTCTGTTAGAGGACTTCACAATTGATTGTCATTTTTTATTATATTTCCATGGTTCTTTGTTTCTTCACTTTAGAATTTTTGTTTCTAATCTTAATTGGAAGATCTTGGACCATTGGTCAGGGTAAGTTTATTAGACTTTTTTTGTTAGTATAGGTTTTCTTTTCATTTTTCTTGTGTGTGTGTGTGTGTATGTGTGTGTGAGAGAGAGAGTGTGGTGTCTTTAAAACTTCAACTTTTCCAAGGCTTGTTAGCAAAAGTAGGCCACCAAATAAGGAGGAAAACAAAGGCTTTGTTTGATGTATTTTTCTCTATTGGATATTATTTTATTTCTCAAGAAAGAGAGAATTAGAAGAAAGCTATTTCCCTCAATTTTCCATACCACCATGAGAATCTAATTCAATTTCCTCTCAAATTTTATAGTGAAAACTGGAAGTATAGAATAATGTTGCTATCATGAAATAGCATTCTTTTACACAGATTTGACTTATTAGACTTCCACATCATAGAGCTATTTATCCAGCCTGCTCATTTTTAATCACACACCAATATGCCCAGTTGAAAAAAAACACCTTTTCATAAGCACACAGGTATACATATTAAGAGCTATCCAAACTTTACCTGGCAATGTAACCTGATAAATGAGTGCTACGGTGTCAGATGTCTGTTAAACTTCTACCCAAAACCTTACTGCACATTGAGGCTTTGCAAAACCCAGGAGAAAGTGAAGTTTCTTCCTGCTGTATTTTTTCTTTTATCCCAGTTTTCTCTAGGAAAAAGAAAGAAAATTATATTGTTTAATCCAAAGGCATATATAAGAAATTATCATGGTATAGTTTATATCAAATTGGAAATAAAAATGCAGGTGAAAGATTTTACTTGCGTGCTTCTATAAATAGAAAAAAAAGAAATCTAAGGTAGCAGTTGAAAGTAGAAAATTACATATGAAAATGGCTTGAATACATAAAAACCTGTATAATTTCTATGTTTTATTCAGTTAAAAGTACAAGGAGCCCAATGGTACAGCTAAGGAAACTGAGGATGGGATGGACGCACCCAGTGGGTTGGTGGAGTTATGACTTGAACCTGGATCCCTCTTTCATCAAAGTTGAAGGATCTAGAACTTGATTACTTTAACCCTGATAATGTGTATTTCTGGGATGGGAGATCCTTAAGTTTTCTATTGTCCCCAAAGGACTTAGGATATAAGGTTTACCCATGTGCATATACTAAGCATCTGCAGTCATCTGTGTGTGTTTTTTTTAAGAGCAAAAAGACACAGAAAAGAAAGACAAAAAGCAAAAGAGACAAACAAATGACAATATCAAATCCAAAACAGTAACATTATAGGTTTACAAAACAAGATGATAGGAATTTGACAATGGTTGCAATATTGTATATCATCACCTTCAACACAGTTGTTTAGATTAACAGATGTAGACATGTAAAACTGATCTAATCATATGAGTATTAACTGTTCTTTTTCAATAACTAATACATTCAATAGTATAGTCAGTTTAGTTATCTTACATATACATATACACAGATTTATGTCTTTTTCCTTTTCCCTTCCATCTTTCATTCTTTCCTCCTTTCCCCTTTCACAATTACTTTTGCTCTTTGAGCAGTTTCTTACCCTTACACAGTATTTATTACAGATTTTGGGTTACATATACTGTTTCAGTTTCTTACACTAGGGAGACAATACAGTATTTACACATGTGAGTTTGATTTATTTCACTTATAAGTATGATCTCAAGTCATGTCCATTTACTTATAAAAGTCTTGATGCAATCTTTCTTGATAGCTGAGTAGTACTCCATTGTGTAAAAATACCACATCTTTTTATTCATTCTTTGATTGATGGGCACTTGGGTTGTTTCCAAGATTTGGCTATTACAAATTGGGTTGCCATAAACATGGATGCACAAATATCACTGTGATATGATGTTTTCAGTTCTTCTGGAAAATGCCCAGAAGTGGGATAGCTGGGTTAAATGGAATCTCTAATCCTAGCTTCTTGAGGAATCTCCACACTGATTTCCACAGTGGTTGCACCAGTCTACACTACCACCAACAGTGGAGAAGAGTTCCTTTTTCCCCACAGCCCCTCCAGCATTTGTCATTGATTGATTTTTTTTATCTTGGCCACTCTTTCTCGAGTGAGATGGAATCTCAGTGTTGTTTTAATTTGCATTTCCTGAATGACCATTGATATTGAACATCTTTTCAAAAATTTATTTGCCATTTGTATTTCTTCCTCTGTAAAGTGTGTTTGCATCTCAGATGCCCATTTTTGGATTAGGTCCTTGAATTTTAGGGGCCTGATTTTTGTTAATTCTTTATATGTTTTAGATAGAATCCTTTGTCTGATGGACAATTGGCTAAGATATCTTCCCAGTTCATCGTTTTTCTTTTCACACTGTTGGGGATTTCCTTTGACATGGAAAAACTTTTTAATAAGATGAGATCCCTGTTGTTGATTCTGGGAAGTATTTCCCATGCAGTTTGATTTTTGTTCATAAACTCTCTGCCCACTCCTATGTCGTTAAGATCTTTACCTACTTTGTCTTCCAGCAAATTTAGTGTCTCTGTTTTAATATTCAGATCTTTGATCCATTTTGACTTTAATTTAGTGCATGGTGATAGACATGCATCTAGTTTTAGGTTATGGCACATGGAAAGTCAGTTTTTCCAGTCCCATTTGTTAAAGAGGCTATCTTTCTTCCAATGTACATGTTTGGCTCTTTTGTCAAAGATGAGGTGGCTGAGTGTGTTTGTAGTTGTGGCTGTATCTTCTAATCTATTCCATTGATCTTCAGGTCTGTCTTTATTCCAGTACCATGTTGATTTTATCACAGTAGCTTTGTAATATACTTTCAAGTCGGGGAATATAATGCCTCCTGCCTTATCTTTGTTGCCAGGAATTGACTTTGCTATTCTAGGTTTCTTCTGGTTCCAGATGAATTTCAGGAATGATTTCTCTAGCTCTGTGAGGTATGCAAGTGATATTTTGATTGGGATTGCGTTAAATCTCTATAACAATTTTGGGAGAATGGCCATTTTCATGATGTTTGTTCTTCCTATCCATGAACAAGGAATATACTTCTATTTTCTGAAATCTTCTTCAATTTGTTTTTTGAGAGTAATGTAATTTTCACAGTATAGATCTTTTACTTCTTTTGTTAGATCAATTCCTAAGTATTTTAATTTTTTGATGCTATAGTGAAGGGTGTGGTTTCCCTTATTTATCTCTCAGTGAGTTTGTTGTTTTTGTACAAGAATGCTATTGATTTTTGAGTGTTGACCTTGTATGCAGCAACATTACTGAATTTGGTTCTTACATCTGGAAGTCTTTCAATGGAGTTTTGGGGGTCTTCTATGTAGAGTATCATCTCATATCATCTGCAAAGAGTGGTAATTTTATTTCGTCCTTTCCTATCCTTATTCCTTTTATTTCTTTCTCTTATCTAATTGCTCTGGCTAATATTTTCAAAACTATATTGAATAAGGAGTGGTGATGATGGACATCCTTGTCTTGTTCCTGATTTTAGGTTGAAATTTTTCAGTTTTTCTCCATTTAGTAAGATGGTGGCTGTTGGTTTATGGTATATGGCATTCATCAGGTTGAGATAGAGAACATCTATGCTGATATTCTGTAGGGTTTGTATCATGAACAAGTGTTGGATTTTGTCAAAAGCATTTTCTGCATCTATTGAGATGATCATGTAATTCTTGTCCTTGGCCCTGTTGATATGGTGTATTACATTTATTGATTTGCATATGTTGAACCATTCCTGTATTCCTGGGATGAATCCCACTTGATCATGGTGTATAATCTTCCTGATAAGTTTCTGTATTCTATTTGCCAGTATTTTATTGAGGATTTTTGCATCTATGTGCATTAGGGAGATTGGCCTGTAATTTTCCTTTTTGGTTGGGTCTTTCTCTGGTTTTGGTATTAGAGTAATATTTGCTTCCAGGAATGAGTTAGAGAGACTTGCTTCCCTTTCGATTTCATTGAAGAGTTTGAGGAGTGTTGACATTAAGTCTTCCCTAAATTTCTTGTAGAATTCAGCAGTTAATTCATCAGGACATGTTGGTAAGGTTCTAATTACATTTTCAATTGCATTAGCTGAAATTGGATTATTCAACAGTTTTACATCTTCTTGATTCAGTTTTGGCAATTCATAGGTTTCTAGAAATCTGTCCATTTCTTCTGTGTTATCAAATCTATGTGAGTAAAGGTTTTTGAAGTAGGCATTGATGATCTTCTGTATTTCCACAGTGTTTGTAGTGATTTTACCCTTTTCATTTCTTATTGCATGAATCTGAGTTTTTTCTTTCCCTTTTTGATAAGGTTGGCTAGGGGTTTATCGATTTTGTTTATTCTGTCAAAGAACCAACTCTTCAATTCATTAATTCTTTGTATTGTTTTCTTAGTTTCAATTGCATTAATTTCTACTCTGATCTTGATAATTTCCTCCCTTTTTTGGGCTTTGGACTTGGCTTGCTCTTCTTTCTTGAGAAGTTTAAGGTGCATCATTAGGTTGTTTATGTGTGTTCTTTCCATTTTTCTGATGTGGGAGTTTTGTGCTATAAATTTCCCTCTAAGGACTGCTTTCGTAGTGTCCCACAGGTTCTGGTAATTTGTATTTGCATTTTTGTTTGATTTTAGATATTGTTTAATATGTTCTTTAATTTTTTTCTGTGATTCATTGATTGTTTAGGAGAGTATTATTTAATTTCCATGTGCTTATGGGGTTCTTGTGGGTTATTTTGTCATTAATTTCCAATTTCATTGTGCTATGGTCAGATAATAAGTATGGAATTATTTCAGTTCCTTTGCATTTACTTAAGCATGTTCTGTGGACTAGTATATGATCTATTTTAGAGAATGACCCATGTGCAGCTGAGAAGAATGTGTATTCTGATGTTGATGGGTGGATCACTCAGTACACATTTACTAGGTCCATTTGTTCACATGTTTAATTCAGTTCTTTTATTTCTTTGCTGATTTTTTGTTTGGTTGATCTGTCTTTTTGTGTGTTAAGGTCCCCCGTTATAACTGTGTTATTATTTATTTGGTTTTTTATGTCTATTGAGATTTATCTTCCAAGGTTGGGTCCTCCCATATTTGGTGCAAATATATTCATGATTGTAATCGCTTCCTCTTGAAGTTTTCCCCTAACAAGTATTTAGTGACCCTCTTCATCTCTTTTGATCATTCTCAATATGAAGTTCAGAGTGTCTGCAAACATAATAGCTATACCTGCTTTTTTCTGGGTTCCTGTTGCAAAGAGTATTGTTTTCCATCCTTTGATTTTTTTTGTCTGTGAGTTTCCTTTTGAGTTATATGTGTTTCTTGTACACAGCATATTGTTGGGTTTTGTTTCTTAACCCACTCTCTCAGTCTGTTTCTTTTTATTGGTGATTGAGACCATTTACATTGATTTGGCTCATTCTTGTCATGGTATCTTTCTGTTTTTGGTTTTCTACATTTTCTGTTTAATTGCTTGCCCTTCTTAGTGGTTTCCTTTTGTTGTTGTTCTTAAGATTGTAGTTATCTTTGTCTCTTTCTCTAATGTCTTTTAGTACTCTTTGTAGTGTTGGTTTAGTGGCCATAAGTTTCTTCAGTTGTTCTTTGTCATGGAAATATCTTATTTCTCCATCAATTTTAAAGGATAGTTTTGCAGGATACATCAATCTGGGTTGAAAGTTGTTTTCTTTCAGGTTTTGAAATACTTCACTCCAAGCTCTTCTTGACTTGAAGGTTTATGTTGAGAAGTCTGCCATTATTCTGATAGACTTTCCTTCATAGGTGATCTGTTTCTTTTCTCTGGCAGCTTTGAGTATTCTGTTTTTGTGCTGTATTTCTGATACCCTAATTATTGCATGTCTGGATGAAGATTTATACTGGTTATGATTAATTGGGGTTCTGTATGCCTCACTTACCTGTATTTCAGATTCTCTTCCCATGTTTGGAAAATTTTCTGTTATTATTTCTGCAAATAATCTTCACAGGTAATTCATATTAACCCCAGCTTTTTCATTGATGTCTGTTAATCTTATGTTGTTTCTCTTGGCATCATCTTGCAATTGGTGAATTGTTGTTTCCTGGTTCCTTGTTACTTTTAAGAGATCTTTTCTTTTGTGATCATAAGCTTCCATGCTGTCTTCAAGGTCTGAGACTCTAACTTCAGCTTCATTCAAGCAGTTTTGCCAACTTTCCATGGAATTTTTAATTTATTGAATTTCCATTTGAATTTGTTTCATGCATTCTATTTGTGTCTTATTTTTTTCATTCAAAGTTTCCATCATTTTCTTATGTCCTTCTATTTTTTATCTTGATCTTTAGAGACACAACATTTCTTTCATAATGTTTGTCATTTCATTTTTTAGCTGAGAGATTATTTCTGCTCTGAATTCCTCTATAGCTTCATGGAGTTGTTTCTTTACTTGAGTTGCTATCATTTCAGAAGTTTCAGTTGTCTGACTCCCAATATCTTCTATTTCAGTGTCTCTTGGGTTTGTTCTCAGTGGGCTGGGAGACTGAGACTGCCTCTTGCTCTTTCATTTTGTCATTTTCTTCTGGGACTTGTGTGGCTAGGCAGAAAGCCAAGCCTCCCAGTGGACTGCAGTGGAACACTGCACTGGATAGAGCTTCAATCCTTTAGTATCCCCGTGGCTAACTAGGACACACCCCAGACTATGGCACTGGATCATTGTGCTCTGTTATCTGTGAGGCTGGTTGTGTGTTCTCCTGATATACTTTGTTGGGTTGCTCTGGGATGCTGGGTTGGACAAAGTTTGTATCCTCCCTGCAACTAGCAGGGGCATACCCCTAGAGCTTGTTCCTGGGGCCTAGAACCTGGCTGGGTAATGCTCAGAACCTCTGCAACCCAGGTTGCCTGCAGAGATGCACCACTGGGGTGTGGCACTGGGGCCTTGTGCCTGGCTGGGTGGAGTTCCGAATCTCCAGGACCCAGGTGGCTAGGCAGAGCACACCATTGAGTGTGGTACCAGCAGGTCATTGACTCTGGCTGCTAGGAGTTCAGAGCCTCTGGAGCTCAGAATAAGCCTACCAGTGCCCCCAGCGTATGGTGCCAGGGTCTTGCTCCTGGTTGGGCAGAGTTCACAATCTCCAGGGCCTGCCACGTGGTCACATCCCTGAACAATGGAGTTGGTCTGCAATCATCTGTTAACTACTAGTTGACCTTGAGTTAGCTTAGTTCTAATTTAATGTGCTCTTTCCTCTCAATCTTTAGAATGATTTGTTGCACAATGAAAAGCAGCTGTCTAGTTTGAAGATTTATCTTGTTATATCTTTTATCCCTCAGATCTCAAATCTGTCCAGATGCCCATGAGTTTAGGAAGCAGTCACACAGCACTATTATATCCTTACCCTAGCCTCAGACAGTGTATTATCTCAAACACATATGCTACTATTTTTATTTTATACTCATGGTACTCTAGTTTCCCTTGCTAGTTTTGAAATAGAAGAGGCCTATTGTTAATATTATCTAAAATAACCAGCAGTTTAGTAAGTAATGTAATCTGATACTATGCTATAGGCAAGTTTAGGGTGTCAGGAAATATTTAAATGGAACTTCTATGGGGTTTTTAATTGCCAAACTATGTATGTCATTTATTGCCTACATGTACAAAACAGCTTTCTGTTCCTTGTTCCATCGACTTTTATGGTAAGCCAATTGCCTTATACACTTTTTGAAAGGCCATATGGCCATGGTGTCTATGAAGGACTGGTCAGAATCTTGATATTTACTTTACCTACCCAGAAAAAACTATGTAGTCTTTGATTACTTTGCTTATAAAAAAGAGCCTGTACCAACTGGGTTGCAAAAACAGAACACAAGAGAAAAAAATCTCATCAACAAGGTTATGTTAAGGTATTCCATGTGCTTGTGCAAGAAGGACCTCAACAACTGTGTGGAAACCTGCCCTCTTGATTGGAGTCCTAACACTTCTGTTTTTTCTGGGCAGTACAGGAATTCAAGCACAAGTTGGTGGTCTCTGTTTGTCAGTTAGCCTGTGGCTGCTTTTAAAAATTATGTTACAGTTTATCAATTTCACATTGAACTTTGGGCATTGCATAGTTTGGAAAAACACATCTTCTAGAAACATTTTTCCTTACCAGTGATGTTACCAAAGGGCTACACATTTTCTTAACAAAGGAAAGAATAGTAGTAGATTACCAGAAAGATTGGAGCCCTTCCCTCATGGGATCAGCATTAGGTCAGTCCCATTTGACATTTGATGTCTTGGGCCTCTGCTTAATATGGTGCTTGATAATGCAGTGATTAAAATATCAGCATCATATGTTTATTAAATGCTTCCTACCTACCTGTATTCACATAGAAGTTCTGATGTATGAAAGACAAGCTTACAGTAACAGTGGTTTAAACAAAGTGAATATTTCTCTCTCCTTGCATTTGTCAGGTATGCCTTGGAAAGTGCTGCTTTTTGTGTTAGTCAGCTTTCTAACATTTAGAAAACACCTGAGCTTATTAATGCATAAGAGATAAGATTTATTTTGACTCACAGTCTTGGAGACTCCAGTCCATAATTGTCTGGCCCAACACTTTGGGCTTCTGAAGAGGTCCGGCATCCTGGGTGGATCATGAGGAGAAATATCATGTGTATCATGGACCAAAAAGCAACAAAGAGAGACAGAAAGGGCTGGTGTCCCACAAGACCTTTTGAAGATGCCCCCATTAAGGATCTAAGAACCTCAAACCAGGCCTCACATTCTAAATGTAGTGCCACTCTGGAGACCAGATCTTTAACACATGGACTTCAGACTACACTTGTCAAAATCATAGTGCCCTTATTTCTTCCATTTGCCATTATCAGTGGTAGAGCTGCTCCTCTGATGGATTAGGGTGAGTGCATTATCTTCAAAGTAGAGATAACTAAGTCTTGTTATCTCACTTTCCTACATGGCCATGATTAGACGTTTCATGAAAAGTATTATCCTGCTTTTGCTACATAGTTGTTCTATGTAAGTCTCCTTTTCTCTGCTCAACAGATTGTATGTTCTTAGAAGTTAGGACTGTGTGTTATCTTCTGCTGGTGTTATCCATATGCTATGTCATTAATTCACATGTGAAGAATGAATCAATGTGATCAGTATTAGTAGCAGTAGTAATTACAGAAATAATAACTAAAATCAACAATTATTCAGAAGTTTGTGCCAAATACTATCTTAAGACTTACATACATTATCTTGTTCCATCTCCACAAATGTCCTTTAAACATATCCATTTATTGTTCCTGATTTATACATAAAGTAGCTGGAGTCTGGCCATACTCAAGAACATGGAATATCTTTTCAGTGGTGAGACCAAAGTTCTGGAGGTCAGCAGTTCATGATCAGAATCGCTCTTCCATCTTGGGTTTCTTAACCCTTTAATATTCAAATTAATTTTCTGTAAGTATTAGTGACAATCTCACAGAGTTATTGTGAGGATCAAGTAAAATAATATGTGAAATATGCAAAAAACTTTTAGCACACTGTCAGGTATTTGAAATTATTCAGTCAATGCTAGCTGTATCTAGTTGCTTAGGTTACTTTTTATGGTCTCACAACAAGTAAATGGCAAAGACAGGGTCTGAACTCAGGCTATTTGATTCCACCATCATCTCTAAATTATATTGTGCAAATGCTCATTTCATATGATGTGTTGAGGTGGGAAACAGAAATTTATACATCCATGTGAAGATGGAGGTTAAGGGGATACAGGGGCAGAAAATGTGTGCAAGAGGCATTGTATAACTAATCATTTGTTTAAAAATATATATGCAAATCTCCATTACATGGCAACACATTTTCTAAGAGTACTTGTATAGCTGATACTAATCTAAAGCAGTAAATGCAACCAAGGGCTGAGCCATGTCTGGTGGTGGTTGAAACATGCCTTTCAGTCGCAGTGGGAAAGGGGTTTTCACTCAATTCCTTAAGTAAACAACATTCTATCTGTAAAAATTATTCAAAAGTATATAACCATGTGAATACATTGTTACAGTCTTCCTGGGTCTTATAAGTTTCCTGAAACTTAAACTTTATTCACTTCTGGAGCAAAAAGTAGCCAAAAGCTGATCTGCAAGCCAGCACACCTGGCATCTCTTCCTGTTTTGCTCCTCAAAGAGCCAGTTTTTTCTTGTCTTAGTACCTCTATTTGAAACATTAGTAATACGCTATACAGACCTCTAACTGGCAGGAAATTCTGGCGGATAACATGATTCCTAGAATAGATGTATTAAGTTATAAAGAAAAACCAGGCAGACTGCATGAGTTTTTCATACCTACTGGCAGGTGGCAAAGAACTAAATGTTGGAGCCTTTTTATAAGCAAGATTAAATTGACTCATGACAGCTGGTCACTAAAATACAGGAAGTGCAGACCTGGTTGAAAGCAAGAACACATCGGTGTTCATTAAGTTTGCGTCACAGAATTGAAGTCATTCTTCTTTTTTAAAGTTTATCTTAGTAACGCCCTCATTTGATAGTGTTTGCTGTTTGTCACTTGCACACAAACGAATCTTCGAAGCACATGCAAGTCAATTATTTCTGTCTGCAGTGTCCTGGTATGAGTTCTCTATGTGCAAACAGAATCGGTGAATAGGCTTAGCTCTCCATGACATCAGAAATCTGACTGCTGGTGAAAGCTTTCCTGTCTCCACTTGTATAGTTCCTCCCCCACCCAATGTGACAGCAGACATAGCAGCCGGATGGCCATGGGAATGAATAATAAATCTGTCAGAGACAAGTGGGATGTCATGGAAATCTGCTCTTCACCCATCAAGAGGCTGCAGGTCACAACACCAGGAATTGAGAGCTATCTCCCAGCATTGAGAAATCCATTTTTTTCCCCCGTTGGAGGAAAAAATCACTCTGGCAAGGGCTCTAAATGAAGGATTTTGGCTTCTGATTGGAACGGGAGTGATGAGAATAAACTGAGCTGTGGGAAATGAAAGGAACTATTTTCAAATACAGGCCAATGTCGTGGTACCTCAGCATTCACTTTAAATGCTTGACTCCAGAGCAGCATTGTCACGATGATGGAGAAAAGACAGCCTCAAAGCTGCACTAGGCCTGCAGGTTTGCTGCTAGGGAAGTAAGAGTTTTAGCCAGTGCCCACACAGTGCTCCCCTAAATGTCAGCCTAACTAAGCTGGTCATCTTTGTCTGTATAGCTGAGGCTAAAAGATGCACATTTCAGAATAATCATGCTGCACCAATGCTTTGTTTTTCCTCTCCCTTGAGCAGTGTGCTTTTCCTGGGATTTTCAGAATCACTTTGGGATAGCTCATACATTAGGTTTCAGTCATCTAGCAAATTCTCTGGAGCTTAAATTAAATTAAATTGGGTTTATAAGATCTCAAAAATTTTATAGAACTCCCTTTTGCCAGTGTGAGGTCAGTTATGAAAACCAATGAAGTGGACATGGTACAGCTTTCAAAAACAACTTGGACTGTGGGATTTAGTACATTATTAGACACAGTAGAGCATGCACATGACATTCCTTCTTTGAGGGAGTGACTTGTTTGTTATTCATTTAATTAATCATGCATCCATGTGAAGATTGAGGTTAAGGGACTACAAGAGCAGAAAATGTTGCAAGAGGCATTATATAACTGGTCACTTGTTTTAAAATATACTTACAAAGCTCCATTATGTGGTAAAATGTTTTCTAAGAGTACTGATATAGCTGATACCAACCCAAAGCAGTAGATGCAGTAGATGCAATTTGTTTGTTATTCATTTAGTGAATTATCAGATTTTTCTGAGTACCAGTTTTGTATTAAGCATCTTAACTCAGGCCAGAGGTATTGCACAAAACCACACAGATGTGACTTCTGCCTTCTAGTTGTATTCCAGTGAAGGTGACAGAAAAGTAAGCAATTAAAATAGAGCTTACTGCTATTAGAAAGAGCACAGTATCATTATGTAATTAGCTTTGTCCAGTGTTGTGGGTGCACATAGAAACTTCATCCTGGATGGATGGAAAAGTATTCATATAGTTGATCAACAGATGTTTATGTTTTCATTTTTTTGTTTTATTTATTTACTTATTTTTATTTAGTTATTGTATTTATTTACTTACTTATTTATTTTTGTAGAGCTGGGGGTTGAACCCAGAGCATCTGTGTGCTAAGCAAACCCTGCTCTATCACTGAGCTACTCCCTCAATCCAGATGTTTTTTTCAAATGTAAACTAGGACCTGGGCATTGAGATATTCAAGATCACAGCAAAAGGAAAGAGTCACACAGATAAAAGAGGCAAGAGTAAGAGAGTAGAATGTTACAGGCAAAAGAATTAGTTTACATGATTACCTGAAGCAAACACTGAAGAACTAAGTGTAGAGTTAGAAGTTGGAGAAGAAACAAATGTTAAAATGCAGAGACTTGCAATCCATGCCACGGAGGACTCTGTAAGGACAGTAGGAAGACTTATACTAGTTATAAGATAGAAAGGATACCAATATATTTGTATAAAAGATTGTTAGGTTAAGTAAAAAAGAGTATGACTGGAACACTAACTTCTGCTTAAAAGCTGTTGTAATAGGTCAGATTAAAGTAATATGATCACAACTGAAGAAGTAGTCTTCGTTGGACTGTACAAATTTGTAAGATAAAAACTAGAAGTCTCAGGACTTCATCACACCTTGAGTAATGGCAGGTTAGATGTGGTAGGAAAGGAAAATGGAGGAGCCATTCTTGGCAAACTAGGTAGAAGGTGGCACATTTTGCAAGACAGAATTTTCTGAGGCAGGAAACCCAACAGAAGGAATAGGTGGGGGAGCAGAGTTCAGTTTTGGATATGTTGAGCATGATGTGCCCAGGAGGCATTTTGATGAATAAATGTGAAGCCCAAGAGAGAGATACCTGACGGTGATACAAATATAGGACTTGTTAACATGTAGATCATACATTTGTCACCTAGTGATAGTGGCAGGAGAATGTTCTATGGATTGCCGTAACTGACAAAGAATTGCGAAATCTCCTAGAATGGTATCAAATATTTCAACTTATTTTACCTATATTTATTTAGCAGTTAAAGAAGAAGATGATGAAAATTTGCATTAAAATGTCTGGAACTCCAAGACCATTAAATACCACAGGAGGATAATGAAGGGATGACCTAGATAAGAATTTCCAGGGAGCTATCTGGACAAGAAACCAAGAATAGCACATGTAGATAAAAGGCAAAAAAAAGTTCCTAAAAATGAACTTGAGTGTTCACTGTGAAAAGCATCAGAAGAATTAGAGTGGTCTGCAGAGTTAACGACACTGAATATCAAATAATGCAAGAAAAAGTGTCCATTGAATATTCTGCAAAGAGGACATAGGTGATCTTGACAGAAAAGACCATCTTTAGTTGGGAAGAATACAAGATAACTAAATGGAGATGGAAGCTGTGTATTAAGGAGGTAGCTGGAGAAGATTGGGTATAAGATGAATATTGATCCCACCCCAAAAGATGAGAGAGAGCAATGAGTAAAACAATTTAAAATCACAAAGAACATTTGGTAGCAATTAACCAAACCAAAAACACAGAAGCAGTTAAGGAAATCAGAAAAATTGAGCTCAAATTGTCTATGGTGATCAGAATAGATCCGAGGGAAAGTTTATGAATTGAGCTTTAAATGAAGTAGGTGAGAAAAACCAGTCACTGAAAGAAATCTGAACAAAATAATACCAAATAACTCATCTATTCCCCTTTCACTTCTCTTTATTATTCAAAGAATAGTCTTCTTAACTAATGTGATGTCTTTAGAATGGAAAATGCCTGTTAACTCAGACAGTGGCTACCAGTATGAATGCACTGTTACACAATATGCAATTCAATTTTACAATTACTGCTTGCATTCTTGGTCTTCTTTGGGGTCACATTGCTCATTTCCTCATTTGGAATTTTTAACACCAGATAGGGTGCTAAATCAGTATAAACTGGTGCTTCTATCACTTAGCTTTCAAACATCTTCCATATGTATAAAAACACCCATAAATAAAAGTGCTAATGTCAGGAAGGAAAAAGATCCTTTAATAAACAAACTAGCACAAGTAACTGCCTACATAGAGGAGATCTTTATAGAACCTAGATCATAATTAAACATTGTCTATTAAACTGAATTATGTTTTCTCCTGCCATTTTAAAAGATTGTGTGAAAATGTTAATGTTCAAAGGTGCCATTTATATGTCTAAATTAAATAGTATTGTTTTAATGGTATCCTTCTTGCAGTTCATAAGTACACAGAGTGTAGAGGGTTATCTGTACTTTTACAAACTGTAGAAGAATCCTAAGGAGGTCAAGGCTTAGTCTTCTCAGAAAGTCTTGTGGCCCAGTGTTTAAACAGTTTATCCAACAAGAACTTGGCCACTGTTATGTAGCCATTCCAGAAAAGAACTGAAATTGTTAAAGAATTTTATTTTGCTACCTTAGAATGAATATTCTGTTATTTTTCACATCTTATGACATCTGCCCCTAAGGAAGGGGAATATATTTATATCCCACCACAATGTTTCTTGGTCTTTATGAAACTTGAGTTTCTATATTTTTGTCCCAATTTCTGAAGGAGGCTAGACTTATTTTAACACACAAACACACACACACACACACACACACACACACACACACACAATCTTTCAGGTTCTGACTCCAGCATATCCTGGCATTTCCCCCTCCAGCCTGGTGCCCAGGCACTCTGTAAAGGCACATCTCTTCCCAAATGCATTATCCTGATCTCTGGCCATGGCCATTGTGTCAGCTTTTACTTTTCCAGAGGATGTGGCCCATGCTTGTTGTGACACAATTTATAACCTGCTGCCTCAGCAAATATCAAGTTGGCCTTTGCAATTTTATAGTCAAAGATTTCGAATATGGTGGAGCATTTTTGTGGAAATTGCATATTCCATTGTTTCCTCTCATATATCACAGTTTTATTTGCAGACAGCAAAGGCAAAGCCACCACTAATGACTTCAAACTCCTGCCACACTTAGAGTTTTTATTTTCTAGGATTTGAAGCATCTTTTATTAGTATCACTTGGCCTGCTTCTGAGGGACTTTCGTGATGACCTTATGTGCAGCGAGTGAGAAACCTGAGGATTACTGTCTCACTTCCCCACAGATCAGCTGAAGGTCTTGGTGAAAAACCCTTCTGATCTGAGGAAATGCCATTTTTAGTGCCCTATATCAAAACACCTGATTACAACTTATCACTTTGGTAGATTAAAACCAGCAAATTGTTTTAATGGTTATCTCCCTGTTTTAAACAAATAAGAATCGTCCTGATGGTTTGAAGGAAAGAGGATAAAATTGCCGTTTAATCTCTTTAATGATCTTCAGATACAAATGTTGGATATGGGGCAATATCACAAAAAAACTTCTCACTAGTGGCAATATGTTGGGTAACTATTGGCAACCTCTGGAATTAGGAGCACAACTGTCAGATGAGAGCTGCAGACCCCCAGTGAACAGGCTGCTATAGTATTAGGCTTCCTTACAGTGTAGAGCAAAGAAAAGCTGCATCTTTACAACCACCTCTCTGGCCCCCTCTCTCCCACAAAAGACACTTGAGAAGCCTCAGGGGCTAGGTCTACAAATGTGCATTTTTCCCAAATATCTCTGTTACACCAAAGCAGTGCAAGGTTTAAGAGCCACAACCCTAGCACTACTGCAACCCTAGACCACTGAGACAAACTTGACTGACAGTGACACTTTGTCTCTCCTCTGCCTAGGTGCAAGTGTAACCTCCACGCCACTGTATGTGTGTATGACAACAGCAAACTGACATGTGAATGTGAGCACAACACTACAGGTCCAGACTGTGGGAAATGCAAGAAGAACTATCAGGGCCGACCTTGGAGTCCAGGCTCGTATCTTCCTATCCCCAAAGGCACTGCAAATACCTGTGAGTAACTTTGCTCAATAACACCATGTTCTGTGCATGATAAGCTGCTAGCTCCTCTCAATTTCATGTGCATTTGTGATGATACTTCTCTTACCATTTGTCCCACTACTCTTCAAAGTGCAACTACAGTTGTAGTCCCTATTTTATCACTTGTAATCATGTTTAAGCACTCTGATCAACCGTTAAAGTCAGTCTTCTAGTATTCATATTAAATGTGTTGGGAAATGATTCTTAAAATCAAAATCACAGGAGCAACTTTTTCCACATGGATCAAACAGAAGGTAGTTTTTCCTCCTCTCTCAAATTAATTTCCTATTAATACAACAGAGATTGAAACTTCTATCATAACTACACATGAACAACTCTCAGAAACTCTTCAAATGTTTATAACCCCATTTCTCATAATGGGTAACCTGAGAGATGCTTTGTCCAGAAGAGGTTTCCCTCTTCATTTGAAGCGAAGATCTAATCTTGCCCAGTGAAGTAACTGACTTTTTCCAAACTCCGGTAGTTGAGCCAAGCTTGCCACGGATGCTAGAAGCAGAGACTCCCTTTAGGTACAGAGCGTGACAGCAGGCCTCTGGGTACCACATTTCAAAAGAAGTTTTTGTGTAAACATGAAAGAGAACAGGATTATATGTGTTTGCAGGAGTCATTCGAGATACCATATTACTACTCATGCATGTGCCCTGCTGAAATCCATGAATATCCAAAGGTAACCAGAATCTGACATGCTCAAGAAGAAAAATGATCATTTTCCAAATGATTTGCCCCAATTCTGTGGATAGAATGATTAGCTACCTGCAAAAGCCTAGGATTAGACCTCTTTCAAACGCAGAGAAAAGGCAAGGTTAGCATATACCCACACAGGAAGAAGTAGCAAGAATAGCAGTACAATGAACAGAGGACAATGGGAATTTGAAAAGCCACTGGCTCTGTGCAAGGCTAAGAATGTTATCAGGTACTTCAAAGCAGCAGCTGTGAGACACTAAACCTAAAAACTAATATCACAGAAATGAGGACCTTATCAAGTTAAGTGTAAGAGTAATGGACCAAGTAACAAGCCATGAAGTGTTGGGTCATGAAATTATGATAAAATTTCTGTGAAGCAGAAAAAAATCCTTCAAAAGGTTAAAAAAAAACCACTCTTTGTAAAGGTGTGCAGTTTCTTTCTCTGTTGGAGAAAAAAACTGGCTTCTCCCTCTTGAAATTAACACACCGAAGCTCCATCGATCGGGAATGTTGATGTTCCAGGATGATTTTATTAATGGAGACTCTGTGGAATTTCCTCAGCTGTTGAGAGCCACAGGTTCATGAATTGGAAAGGGATCCCATAAAGTTATTTGTTGTAGTAGTCGGTGACTGACTACCTGAGAACCCCTATCACCACAATCATCAAATCTAAAGCTTTCCCAAAATGAAAATGGCTCACATTTCATTTTCACATTCTGCTGCATTCTTTAGGAGGGCAGGTTGAAAGAGAATGAAGTTCACAAGCATGTTCATTCTGGCTTCACTTCAGGGCAGGCTAACATACCAAGGCCACATGAGACACAGCTATGGTAGGGTGCTGATGGAGGCATTGGCTTCTATTCTAACATGACCTTATTCTTCCACCCATAACTTGTCTTTCAAGGACTTTGTTTATTTCAAAACATTTTCACTGGGAATACATTCTTGTGTCAGTCAAAGCTTTCTCACAGCGTGAACTTCTTGCTGTATTCTCAGTAGAAATTTGCACACTGCTAGCCTTTGTGTATTGAAGATCAGTAAGTCAGTCCCCAGCTTAAAAAAATGCATCTGCCTTTGATTTACATTGTAGGTTCAGTTGTTCATCCAACCCCTAGTTTTTATTGATCTTCTCCAGATTTCTTGGCCTTTTGACATCTCTGTTAAAATAGGATAAAACATATGTGTGTTTTTTTAACATATGCATACCTGTGCACAAACACATATACATATATCCTCACAGAGACAGAGGATATGCCATATCCTAATATGAAATGTTAAGCTGAAACAGTGAAAGAGTTGCGACTCTGGTCTCTGGTCCTTTAACATCCACCCCTCAGTGGCCTAGAAATGCCATTTATTGCTGCATGATCTCTAGATGTAACAAAATCTCAAGAAGCCAGGGGAACTTTTGGATAGAATGTCAGTTTCTGCACACCACCACAAGTGTAAGAAAGAGATGACCCAACAAACAGACCTAGTGTTTAAAGGTGTTCATGCCAATATTTCAATCAGTATTATGGAAAAATTTTAATGAAAGATTTTAGAAATTATCTGCAATGGTCTAGTCTTACAGTAGAAACATCTTGAAATCAACAAAATTTCCAATACATCGGACTGAGTTTAAAACATCCCAGAAAGTAACTTAGTAGTTTGGTGTACATATTCCAGGATCAAATTTTCCTACCTTCACTTATTAGCTGTGTGACCTTGAAGGAGTAAGCTACCTTCCACATTCTGTTTCCATTCCATATTATGAGAATAATAACAGTTCTTACCTCATAGAGATTTTGAGAGGATTGAATAAGCCAGTGCATGTTTAATATGTTTAGCATAACACCTGTCACAATGAAAGTTCAAAAATAATTTTACTTTTAGCACTTTTCGCAAAAGGTACTCTGGTCCATGATTAGATAGTTTTAATTGTTACCAAAATTATCTCTTAATATCAATATTGGCTGCTTCCTAACTTTTGTTTTTTTTTTTTAAGTAGTAAAAGAACTACATAGCTCATAGGTTCATACTTTATCCAGGTTAACCATTATCCATTATTCATGAGTCAGTGCTCTCACATCTCTTATCAGGCTGCCTGTCCTAGAAGTCATTCAGTTCATTAGTGTGGTGCTTCCAGCAAAGCACCAAGCACAAGGCTTCCTGAACTTTTATGATTCTCCTTTCATGTTGGCTCTTTCTTGACACAAGCATGCATGTGCACACACACACACACACACACACACACACACACACAAATATTTCCTCATAGAGACCCAGGACATGTCATATCCTAATATGAAATGTCAAGCTGAAGAAGTGAAAAAGGAGAGACTGTAACTGCTGATCTTTTACTACCCTTCTCCTGGGTGTCCCAGGAATGCCATTTGTCACTGGATGATCTCTAGATTTCGCAAAATCTCAAGGAGCCAGAAAAACTTTTGGATAGGAGGTCAGTTTCTATCCAACACCACAAGGGTAGGAAAGAAAATAAGTCTTTCACCAAATCAGACAGTTACAAGACTCTCCTCCAAAGGTACTCATCCTACCACTCAAGGGTATCCCAAATTGGATCCTTGCTGAGAGTCATGGGACTTTGGAGGTCCAACAATCTGGAAGAATTCAAGGGCTGTTTTACGTGAAGCGTGCAGTACTGAGAAAGAAGAATATATAGAACATCAACATTCTAAAACAGAGCTGTCCCCCAATTGGCAAGACACACTACATTTTCCTGTGTTTTTACCACAATACACTTGACCAAACCAGAATATTATGAACTTTTGTGGTGATTTTCTTTTAGTAATTGTACTTTTATTCAAAAAGCAGTGTGTTTCTTTGGTCTTCGAAACACATATACACATGCAAAAAAATCTTCTTTTTAAAATTTTTCTACACAGCTCATGTTTCATTAAAGACACATCTTTCTTCTTTTCCTGATCAATCTTCATTATATTCCCAATACAATTTTATTTTGAATGTCATTTGAACTTTATTTTTGTCTTCCAAGTAAATAGCAACTCTGTCCAACTTCATGCTTAATCATGATTATCTTCGTTTCCATTATCCATCCACTACTACTTTAAGTGGTGATCCTTAAACTCTTACCCCTGTGGAATAATACATAATACATTTTTACATATAGATGGTAAAACTTAATGATCGACCTGTGGAAACTGTAACTTCAACAAAGATAATAGGATATGTACATTTACACTTCTCCTATGCTTCTCTGTGTTCTGTAACACTTAAAAGAATTCTATGATCAAATAAAGTTTAGGAAATGCTGTGCACTATACTCACTCTAGATAGTCAGATTACCTTATTGAAAACATTTAAGAAGCCCTATAGTAAAGTAACCCATTTTACCCTTTATTCTCCAAACTTACTTGTTTCATGGAACACCTAATAAATTTCTGTGAAATACTCTTTTGTGGACACGCTGATCAAAACAATTTCTTGAAGCTTAATCATGGAGACAGACAAAAAGCCCAGCCACTTCAGCTATATTCAATCTTTTACTTTTCTCTTACCTAGACAGTCTAATATTCTTCAAAGAAAGAAAATTAAATTGGCCTGACATTGACATTATTTGTTTGTTCAGAAATCCAACTTGAACTGTCACACTGTATCGAGGGCTCCTCTGAGTGATGGCAAGTAATTTGATGATTGTTCTATTATTTTCTCTGATATTAAATTTGCATTGACTGATTTCTATTTTCCTGGAGTAACATGGGTGTGTCACTATCCAGACAATTTCTTAAGTGTTTTACATGCATTAGTCCTTTTCAAACCTATAACATTTCACAATGCAGATGCTACAATTTTTATTTTGCAGACATGGAATCTTATAATCACAGTGAGACAGTGTTTTGTTAAAGGTCTACACAACCAGTAGGGTTAAAGGGGAGATTTGAACCCAGGTGTGTCTTGATCCCTAAGACTCCACATTTCACCGTGGTGCTTCTCAGGTTCCATTTGAGTGGCTTTCTCTGTCCTCCAGGCTCTGTTTTGACAAGTTTGAGCAAGTCAGTCTTTCCTAATCTTACTGGCTTCCTACATCTCTACTTGTTATTTATCTGCCTTTGAAAATCAACTCTATATGTTCTTTCAGTCTTCTTGTTCCCCACCCCTTCCTATTATCATGCTGCAGTTTTTTTCCCCCTCTTGGCCAACCAATCTATCCACGTTATTCCTGTAATTTTGGATCCTAGTATTGATTAAGTAGTAATCAACCTACTCTAGTTTCAACTTTTCTAAATTAACCAATTTTGCCAGCTATCTGTAAGGGTTCCAATGTCACTATATACTAAATTCATTCCTTTCCCCAAAATCACCTTTCTCTTCACTCTTTCTTGAAATTCTTCTCATTTTTCAACACTATTGCCATTGTCACCTCCTCAATGAAGCCTGCCTAAACTCTGCTGTGCAAAATCAGTCCCTCCTCTCTCTCTAGTTTTTTGATAATGTGTGTACACTTACAAAACCAGTTGACTATCTCTATCAAATTTATGATAATGATAGCTACTATTTATTAAACTTACAGCATATTTGAGTGTTTGTACTTCTTAAAGTTTTTTATTCCTTAAATCCTCACATCTCCAGGGATTGTGCATTATTATTATTCCAATTCTAAAAATAAATAAACACAAGCATAAAGGTTAAGTAAGTTGTCCTACAGTCCCACAGCGAATGCATGACAGATCAAGATTTAAACTCAGGTGTATCTGACTATATGCACTAAAATATTAGCAGTTTAATAGTTGGACCATATTTCACCCTTGCTCTTTATAAATGTTTGTGGAAAAGTTATTTGGGTGAATGAATGAGCAATCCTAATGACTGTGCAATGTGCACCTGTATACTTTTGCATCCCATCAGTGTTCTGGTGTCTACTGGACTTTGTGAGCCTCATAGCCCAGCAGTGCTAGCACAATGGCCTTGAAATTCTCACAGAGAAACCATCTGAGATCTTGGAGAAAATTCCATAGGAACAGTACACATTGATGTTCACTGCCCATTTAGCCATCTCTAGAAAGCTGACTGCTTTTCATCAGCCTCCTTAAGCAGCTTTTACTAGCTGGGTGACCTGACTCCTGTCAAGCTCTGACCACCAGCCTTTCAGACTCAAAACCCTAATTCAGGCAGGACTGAAAGAAAAGTTCTTTCTCACAGGGCCTGATGTTCATGAATCAATTTTGTAATTCCTCGTGTAAAACCAGAACATCAAGTTATTCAGGCATAACCCCTATTCTATAGGCTTTTATGTGAAGCTCATGGGACCAGATATTTGGAAAGCAGTATTTTTAGGATTTTTTAAATGGCAGTATAATGGATTACATTATATTACAATAATACCCACAGTAGAATATCAGGGAGCCCCAGTTAATCATTTTAATATTCCTCCAACAAAAAAATAGTTACTCTCACCAACCAGGATAAAAGAAGACTATAGATAATAAACTCATGTTAGTTTCAGGCCAGTTCTACTACTGAATTAGTTGATGTCACATTACACTGTGTGACAGGTATAATTTGAAAAAACAAATCTATTTTCATATTTTTTCTTACCTTGAGGACTGAATATGAGATTGGAGTTTACAATAAATTGTATGAAGATACAGGAGTAGTGGTCATGAACCAAAATCTGGTACCTGGAACTCTGGGTTCATATTTTAGTTTTATTCTCAGTTGACTGAGATGAGCTTGGGCATGTTACTTATCCTCTTATGCATTTGTACACTCTCCATCTATGAGATTTCCCTGATTATTGACTTCATATTGTTGTCATAAAATTAATTGAATTAATTAATGTATAGCATTTAGTACCAGGGTCATAGTAAGCACACCATGGATTGATCATCCTATTTTTACTGAAAACTAGCATTTAATCAGCAAATTATCCCCTTGGAGATAACTATTTGGGGTAGTAAATGGCTATTTCTCTATCTATAGAATGAAATAACTGTCACAGTATTTAGAATATTCATTCATATGACCAATGTATTCTTTTTCCTGTAATTAAATCTATATAGGAGACAGATAATAATCAGAAGCTTGCTTGGTTAGCATGAGACCAGGGAATTTAAATGACTTTCATGCTAATAGCATCAGTCTGAAGCATCCTGACACATCCATCCTCCCATAGGAATGCTCTTCTTAAGGTTAACAGAGGACTGAAAGTCTGGAGATTAGTAGATTAGCACTCCCTCTTCCTAGACAATGCAGGCGCAGTGTGGCTCAGGATGCTCCTTTTCCTAGGTTACCATCCTTCAATTAGCCCAGTCTTCCATTCTTCCATTATGTTAGCACAGTAAGTTAGGTTAATGTCACCTCTGTCAGGTCTGCCAAGTACACTAAGGTTCCAAAGCCCTTCTAAGGACAGAAGCTGACATTAGCTCTCTCTGTTTTGATCATTTATATGATGATTTCATGGCATAATTTTGTGAAGGCAATCTTCTTTCCTTCACTTTCAAGTCCCTCATATCTAGCTCAGTTCATTTCCTATCGATAGCATTTTGGATTGGGGACTGAGACTGGAAGAATATTGGAGGTAGGATAATTCTTTTAGAATGTAAATGAGTCTGCTGAATCTTTTCTTTTTCATTACCTACTCCTTCTGCAACTGGTCTTTTTGGAGTTGGAGCATCCAATGTCTGGTCTGACTATAAGATCTAGGTACTTACTTGATGGATTTTTCAAGCTATCTATCACAACAGTGGTGACTTTTCCTTTCAGTGTGAAGTATACTGAATCCTTAACCTTTCTGCTTCCCTCTCGATGAACACCTCCTGAACCTTCCATTAATTCTAAAAAGGAATTACAGTTTTTAGTACTGCTTTTGTAGAACAGAGAATTTATTTTTGATATCTCATGTTTACTTCCCTATGCTTAATTATATACTCTTAGTTATTTGTTTGATGGGAGAAGGGTAGTAAAATAATTTTTTTAAAAGGCATCATATTATATAATTCTACTAGGTTCTCAACTCCTTAACTGAAGCAGAATTCTTTAAAATAAATGTGGTATAGGAAAAGTTGGTTAAAGAGGGAATAACTACAAGTACCTACCAGGTGAAGTGCCTTCTTGCTTTTATATTCTTTTGGCCCCTAGCTGTATCGTGGCCCTTTGGGCTACTTAACAAGTATGCATTTCTCCACTGAAGTGACATTTCTGTTCTAGAAGAAGCATTAGTACTAAAATCATTTACTGTGTACTTCAGAGCCTTCCATTAAGGCTCACATGCACCTGTGCACTTTCCTCAAGCAAGCTTCACAGAGTCTCAGACAGGGACTAGGAATCATACACTCCACCACTGGGTATAAGCAAGTCAGCTTGAGCCAAGCCTTTGCACCTCTTTATGCTTCTTCTGTAAAATGAAAGGACTAAAATGATTTCTTAAATCTCTTTCAGACCTCAAATTTTTGTCATTTTTTGAGAATTAGCTTACCTATCTTCCTTTCCATCTTTTGTCGACATATCATCTACTTATCTCCCTCAAGTATATTTGAAGTCGTTTCAGAAGTGAGTTTAAGCTAATGAAGCCTAAACTTCAGATCTCTCTCTAGAATCCTTCTAAATTTAAAAAATATTAATTTCCCACCCAGCTTTATATTTTAATACTATATTCATTTTCTTAAAGATGGCTTTCAAATTTGTATGCCTTAAAGGCCCGACTGAATCTGTATTAGCTTCTAGGTGGTTTAGGAAAAAAAGACAAAGAGAAATGAGTACCAAAATAGGGATTAAAGCTGGGTGTGGTCACACAAACTTGTAATCCCAGCACTCAGCAGACTAAGGCAAAATGATCCCCATAAGTTTGAGGCCAGCCAGGACTACATAGTGGGACTAGGTCCCAAAACACAAAACAAAACAGGAATGATTAAAAAAGAAGATCCAAAAAGAATAGAAATAAAATTACTTTAGATACTAGGTGGTTTCCCTAGTTGAGCAGCAAGTAGGTTTTGAACCTCTGCATTTTGGAAGAGAAACCATTGAGGGGAGTCTATGCATTGCATAACTCTTGCTATCAGAACAATATCTTGCATCCAAATCAAACATAAATATTCTATAATCCTGAACTCAGTCTCAGTGGGACATTTTACAGGGAACTAAATCATACTATGACCAAAAGTGGTGCTTTTGCAAAGGTAAAAATCTACAAGGGAACAAGTAATAAATTTTTGTAAAAACCTTGTGTATAAGGCCTTGTCCCATGCAGATGTGAGAGATACAGACATGGGCGTGTCTTCTCAGTGATCTCACAAAACAGTCTAAATAATTGATGGGTAGATCATGGGGCCTTTGCCAAAAGCCGTGAGATTAAAAAAGACAGGGTAGTTAACTCGCACTAGGGACATGGAGAAGAAAGGAAGAAATAACTTTAGAGTTCAGTTTTAAAGGTAAAAATACTCTTTACATAATAGTTGTCACTTCACAGAGACTGTTTAAAAACTGCCAACATGTGCCTAGACAATTTTCCTGAGCACACTCTGACTCACTTCCATCGCTTATGGTCACAGTCCTTCCTTTAAAATGGAGTCACGTTTATTGGTTCATTCCATACAGATCCTAAGGACCCCTTACATTTTATGAAATGAATTGCTGCAATTCATTTCTAGGCCTTCTTGTCTATTTCCTTGAGTGTCTGAAGGATTCTTCTTAGCTTACTTGTAGCCTTTTAATGAATCTGATGGGTTCACTAAATTCTTTAGTTGTCTGCAGAGAACCAAAAGCAAGACACTTGCACATAAAAATAAGAACTATTAGGGGAAAACTACCATTTGAAAATACACTGTGTACATCCCTTGGCATTCAGATATTTTCAACTTCAAAACTCTTTATTCAAATGAACAGTTTAAAAATCTTTTCTAAGCAATTCTCATTTTACAGCAGTGGAATAGAAAAGTGACTCATCTGGCAGAACCTCAAAAAATTGTAAGCCACAAAATGAGGAAGAGCCTGAATTTTAAGCATCCAATGTTAGGTAATAACATCTTCATAAGGAAAATAGGATCTCAGAATAGCCTCTGTTTGGCACGGTGTGCATACTTGAAATGAACATGACTCTCCTGCACTGGTACACCCAAAGGGATGGAAATATTTCTACATCTTTCTAAAGTATTCAACTGTAGCAAGTGCTGCACCAAAGAGCCTTGCAAGATTACTTTCCATTGTGTCTAGCCAAGAACCCTGCGAACTTTACATTGCATTATGCAAGGCCCTCTGACTCCAGGAAAGTTTGAAAACACATGAAAATTCTTTTCCTGCCATGTTAACTTCCATTCTCTTTGATGGATTAAAACAGGCAAGCAGTTCCTTGCAACGAAACAGGACTGTCAATCATGGGGAAACTTGGAGCTTCTGCAACTGATACTAAAATTATGATGCTGCCATAGTAGGTATTACCTCACTCAACAGGGAATTTGCAAAGGAAAAAAGATTCAGTACCAACTTAACGTTACTCTGCTACTGAGGCAAAGATAGTCTACTGAGGTGTCAGGTCAGGAATCTAACCATTCTTTGAGGAAATAGCATTTAGCTTGAAATTCAATTCATAGGATATATTATGTGGAAATGGCAATTTAGCTTTCCCAGTTTAGGTGGATCAGAAATCAGTAATTAACTTAAAGCATTATAACCTCTGAGCATCTAAACTCAAGAGATTTTTAATATATACAATAATCAAAAATAAGATCCCATTCCTTCCAGGATTGAAAAAAATCATTGTAAGTTTTTATTCTTCACTCCTCTCTCTCCATTCAGACCTAGGAATGGCTTCTAGGAATATCTGAGCAAGGTACAACGAATAGTTAAAATAAGCAGAGGGCAGTTGTTCAAACATAAATACTAAAATAGAAGTTCAATGATTCTTACAGTCACCACCTGTTAGCACACTTTAATGATGCAGAGAACAAGTCTGAACAATCCATTAACAGTTATCACTTATTGGTAAAATACTATGTGTCAGACATGCTTATAGATCATTTTACTCTATCCTCACAGCAGCCCTATGCAGTAAACATTGTTGTCCTTCTTTTAGATGAAGAAACAGCCTTAGGGAAGCTAAGAGCATGCCTAAAATCTCCCAACTAGTCAGTAGCTCTCTCTGTCTCTCTCTCTCTCTCTCATTTGATTTCCATCTCATGTTTTCACACCACCACCCAAATTTAGTGGTGAGGATATAAATTTCTGACTTTTAATTAGCAATATCTATCACAGTGATGACTTCGCTGTAACAATGGTAGTAATCAGTGCAAGGATGATCTGTGAAGCAATCATCTGAGTGAAGCAGTGAGCTGAGTGCTTTCCATCTATCAAGTTACACAGTCTCCTCAACAATCCAAAGAGATGAAAAGCCAGAGTAATTGAAGGCATGAGCAACTTGCCCCAAAGTCAAACAGTTGGCGAGAATTCAGGAGTTAGACCTACTTTTCAAACTCACTCGGGCTAGCTCCTGAGCCACTATTATTGAACACAGCACTGTTTTGCTTGACCAGGAGTTTTAATATGGATACAGACTGAATCCATTTCCATATTCCTACTAAGGCTACATTCTGAAATGGCTCCACTACCTTAGCACAATTTGTAAATTAAAGTGAAAGCTGAAAAATCAATGAAGTCCATGATCAATATGAATAATCTAATGTATTCTTGAACTATTCTGCTTAATGAAGTTTCTATTACAGAGTTTAATCCACATGTCTGACAAGGAGAAGAGAAATAAAAATGACGGTTATGAGAAATTAATCAAATAAAATACTAAATGATTTTCAGCATCTAACATATGTATTTCACAACACATTTAAAAAGATTATTGCATATATGGATATATTTGCACAGGTATACACAATGCATAATATCTCAATATACAGTGCTTATATCTCAATATTTGTTTTGGACCACACTGCAAATGCTCATTAACCTTATGGACAGACACTAAATATTTGATGTCACAATTCTTTCTTATACCAATTAGTGAAGTTGAATATTAATTAGCTTCAAAGATATGATGAACTCAAGAGTTCAAAAATAAAAGCAAAATGGTTTTGATGGTTTCATGTATAGCATACATATGAATTTTGTTATAATTTCTTAATGTCCTGAATGCTACCAAGTGTCAAGTTTCTGAAATTTTTTTAAGTAAAAGTTGTCATGTGATAAGAACAAAAAATTCTAACAGTTTTTCCTTATTGTTTTCTTTCTCTGCAGGTATTCCCAGTATTTCCAGTATTGGTAGTAAGTAAAAAAAAAAAAAAAATCATCAAATCAAGTCTAGGCTAGCTTTGTGTTGTTCAGCTCCTCAGATCTATTTTTCCAGTGTCCATTTCTGATGTAATAGAGCATTTTCTTTGTGAATTTCATGTTTTCTATTGTTTTTCTGCATAGATATGGTGAAAGTATAGACAGAATAGTTATTTATACAAAACTTTTTATGTGGATATGGCAGTGCCACAACTTTCCTGATTCCTTTATATCAGTGAAGTCCACTCTGCCTTATTTAGCAAAACTGTAAATGGTCGTATTCACACATACTAAGTAACCTAGAAATTTGACTCTCTAGGGCTAGATGTGGATTTCTCACTTAATTGGGAAAAGCAGAAAACAAATGTTAATGAATGTCTTAGAAAATTCATTGAAACTCAAGAAAAGGGGCACAAAACCAGAGAGAGAGAATTTTTATTAATAAATGAAATTCTAGGGTTTGTGAAGGCCTGAAAGAGACAGGTTTATGATCATTTGTCTTTTGGGAGGAATGATAGAAAAGGATATCCAGTATGCCCATTTTTTTCCTAAAACATAGTTATCCACGTGTTCCTGTGCATTTAGGCTTAAATTTGTTACAAAATGAGAATACAAATGCATGGGGAATTTAGGAGTCAGAAATCAGTTAATAGAAATCTAAGCAATTGAAAGGACTGTCCTCACTTCTCTGTGTAATGCTTCTCCAATATCACTGCAAAGAGCAAGTCACATTCTCCAGCTTCTATGGGAGACCCAAACAGCAGTCCTATGTTCCCACATAAGCCAATGACACACCAACACCAAACCTGAAGGCTCATAATGAATATGCCCAATAATTTTTCAGAGCAGAATTTTACATATTGCCTCCTTTATCTCAAATGGCTAAAACCTTAGAACAACTGCTAAATAAATGATTAGAAATATATTCCTAAAGAATCTCCTATTATGCACTTAAATGAAGAAAATTGTCACCATGGTGTCACCCCTGAAAGTCTAAAGTCACGAGCACTGTGCCAGGTAGAATGACCTCAGTATAAATAACAGCACTTGAAGCCGCGACAAATGTAAGATCCAGCTGAAAAGCAATATTCTGATAGTTTGGGTAAAACACCTCCCTGCTTCTTATAAATGCGCAGTCAGGTCTTTCAATTTATAAATCAACCCCAATCTACTTAAGCTTGTGAATAGGCCAGACACTGATTTCTTCAGCACCAGACCTGTTAAATGCCATGAAAATCAGCCACTTTGTAAACAGAAGTAGTTCCACAATCATTTAGATACCAGCCTAGTGCTACAGCATTTGCTTTGTGCTCTTACCGAAATGGTATCTGCACCACAAACTTACAAATGAAAACCTTCCATTTCAATAGTCTAATTTTTCTGCGGCAGTACCTCCCTTGGCATTCGCTTAAACTGCACAGGTAGCCCACAAAGTGCTCCTTTCAGGCCTCGACAACTGCATTTGAATACGCATTTTAAAATAGAAGAGATCCAAGTAGAATCAGGCTGAGACAGATTACTGAGGCTACTATGGGGATCTGTTCTGTCAAAGAATTTCAGAAATGGATGGATGGAAAAGTTGTTCTCTGGTGCCGGGGCGTGTTTCTGTTCCGAGTGCCCGTTATGTGTTGCATGCCCTCTCTGTACTGCTCACTCCACATCTCATCCGGCCGCCTCCACCACATCCCCATCTCTGAGCATCAGCAGATGTTGACCTTTTACACAATGAAACGGAAAATTCCAGTTTTGTTTTGGTTTGTTTTCTTTTGAAATCAGTGGTGACCTGAAAGGATGCTTTGTTGTGCCTTTGGAAAATGTATTCATTTTTATTATCAGGAGCCTAGGAAAATTTAACTCCTAATACCTGTGGAAAAACCCTCAGACAAAAAGTGATAGTTTGTACTCTGCCTTCAGTACACCTCTGGCTGTTCTGCTTGGAGTGCAAAGGGGATTTTCTCTGGTTTCCAGCAAGCAGATTTTACAAGCTTCCAGGGGTCACCCAACATCACACATGACTAGCTTGCTTGTTGCCTGGCTTTTAAGGTAAAGAGATTTCTGACAAAGCCATCAAATATGATTGTATCTTCTAGGCTGCTGTAATGGCATTCAGACGTTCCTTCTTTGTGGGTTTATAAGGTGCTTGTTGTATGCACTTATGGATTCCTTTTCTCGCTAAAGGGCAAGAATTCACACATAGATAATTCATCGTCTGCTCTAGAGGACACAAGAAAGGGGGATTTTCAAGGTGCAAGCCAGAGAAGAGGAAGATACTTGTTAACTAAGTTTGGGTGTTTTCCAGGGCTTTCCCCTTTACCCCAAAGAAGGAATCAATGAATATAATTCCATCAGCTATACAGGAAGATACCATTATAACAAGAGTAACACCCATGAAACTCTAATCAATCAAAGTGTATTGGAAGGAAAATAAATGATGTATATTATCAATGTAAATCTTTGCAGTATGTAACCACAATTTTGCATACATGTACTTTATACACAATGACTAAAGGTTTTGGAGCCCTAGTAGATTTCAGTATAAATCTCAAATTAATTGTCAACCCCTTCTATTAAGGTTCAAATGCATGGACAGAAATGTCATCCTTTCCGATCATCTGCTAAAAGTATTTTTGAAATAAATTTCCCATTAAGATCATTTGTACTTGCTGTTGTCTATCTACTAAGAAGTAAGTTTCCCAAACAACTCAAGGATACTTAATTTAAAACAGAGTCCTTCTGGTGTGTTTTGACCATAGCTGAAAAAAATGCTGGTGATATTGTCAGCAATTAATGAATCCCAAAATAGATCTATAGCCATTTGAGCATTATGATCTGTTTTTACCTTACTTGACATAGTAGCAATTCATTCACATTTCACTTTTAAATAAAGTTCACTTACAAGTAAACATTCACAATTTTATTTAAATGAACATTTGTTGAGGCTGGTGATCCAAATTAATAGCTGGCTTGTTGTGGGTGTTTGCGTTAAAGTGATAAACTAATCATTGCCTTCTAACATATATTATCTGATATTTAGTCCTGCAAAGCAAATGATTTCACTAATTATGTTAAACAATATATTATATATAGCATAAATAGACTAGAGAGAATTGGCCTAATGTACAAATAGCTTTGTGGGCATGATTATTACTTCTTGCAAAAGCAGGTGATAGATGAGTCAGAAGTAAAAGGTTAACCATCCATGTATTGAAAGATCACATCAAGAAAGCCCATGGTTAGAAATGGAATTTTTAAATAAAAATGTTTTAGAATACCAATAAAAGAAAAAAGGTACATATAAACATTTTGTGACCTTGTCTATAGATTATGCCTTTAAATTACTTTCAAACAACTGACATGGTTGTATATAAAGCATAGAATATCAATAAAGTTGTTTTGCTTTCCCTCCCCCCTCCACAAAATTTTATTTAATTTGAAATAATTCACTTAAAGGAAATATTGCATTTTCCTGTTTTCTCTTATAATGAGCATTGCCTTCATCACCAAGTTAAAAATTCATCTCTAATTTGATTTAATTGGCAGGACTATCAAACAAGGGAAGTGCTACCTGCAGGGATCCATCAACCTATTGAGAAAACCCAGAGATATTTTCATACTTGAGAACATTTGATGCCAGTTAGAGACCTTGTAAAAGTTGTTTTCCATACAACATCTAAATATTTTTGTGCAATATCGATTTACTTATTGTGAAACCTGGGTCGTGAGGAAAATAACAAGGTTAATCATTTTCCTATCCAAGGGTTATTAATAATCTTGTTCATACTATCCAGAGAGTTGCTGTGTATGTTTGCTTTATTTTTCCCCTTTTCCTTAATACTTCTAAATCCTCCAAATAAAAGTTTCATTTGAATTGCCCTTTAACTAATTAGTTTTTATATAATGAGGAAAAATATTATCAGGCTAGTGTAGCGATATGGCAAATTGCATGCTATGTTACATTAATTTTAAACTGTTTGCTGATGTTCTAGAAGGAAAGCCAAGGTCCCAGGTGAAATGCCTTTGGGATTGTTATACCATGTACCCAGTATCCTCATCACAGATCCATTTCATATTTGTGTAACTAGCATTTCACATTCATGAAACCTTTGTGGTTATCCTAAAACTGAATGAACATTAGGACATAGCTGCCTGTTCAATCCTGAAGAACAGATCAAATACTCCAATAAAGGAAAGGGAAAGAAACTCTTACTTTAAAAACATCTTATAGGTTTACCAATCCATATTGACTCATCTTAAGCAAACCTACTTTTTGGTGTTTTAACCCTTCCCCAGCAAATCTAGCGTGTAAAGCCACCTTTTAAGTGTGAGCTGATATCTCTATCTTTGCTAGTTACCTCTGTGAGGTCAACAAATTTCCAGTTTAAATAAAAATATGTCTACTGAATTCTGTTTTACAAAGAGTGAATCTGAGGTACAGAGTGCCCAAGTAACTTGCCCAAAGTTACATGGCCAGGAACGCCTATTTGACTTTAAAGTTCACATACAGCATTATATCACGTGAAAAAGATTAGAAATGAATTCTAAATTTACTTACTTCTACCCCAGACTCTTTCTAATGCACTAAAGTACACCTTAGAAGATCTATTCATTTCTGGGTTGACCCACTTTCATGAAGAGAACCGTAGAGTCCTGGATAAAAACAGAAATTCATTTTCTGTTACCCTACTTTGATGTCAACAGAAGAACTTATGAGCATGGCATCTCAGGACAGAGAGTGGTGGACTATGACCTTCCTCCATCAAGATTTGTCTTTCCTGTACCACAAATATCCTCAATATACTGAGGAAGAAAAAAGAGTATAGGGGTCAGAGATAGCACACGAAATAGTTCAGGAAGTTTTATGTGCCAGTTGTGCAACACGTTTATACAGTAAACCAAATTTTTTCTATATTGAGATAGCTCTTACTTCAAAACAAAATTCTATATGCCACCTAAAGATAGATCTTCCACTATCATATTAAACTCATTTTCCCCATCATTTTAATGATGCTTTGTTTCTGAAAGTAAACTGCTAGCTATGAAGATGATAAAAAACCTCCAAGACTCTGGGGATTCCTCTTGTAAAGCTTCATGGTTTCCTGTAGATTCCTTTGTAGGTATCAATAAGGTTATTTGAAGATTTCCTGAGGAGCAATAGCCATGACCATATAAAATGGTCTTACGATTTTATCTTCACCTGATAGTCTCTTCATGTACCTGGAACAAGGATGTTTTATGAAAGCTCCATAGCATCCTATCAGCATGGCTTTTCATATCACAGTGATATATTTTAGAGCCAAAAAAATGTAAGCATTAGCATTTTTAACAACTTTAAGAGCAACTCATCATTTTATAGGTAAAACAAGGGTCAAGTGAATTTAAAGCTTCAGGAAAGAAATCAAGGCAGAATTCCAAGTCAATGTCCAACAACAAGGACTGTTTATATTCTACCATAACATTAGGATTCACTTTCTCTTTGTTTAAATTACTAAAGTATGACATATTAGAGTGGAGACCATTCTAGGAAGAATTCAGTAAAGTTTCCCTTTGATGGTAAAGCATGGCCACATTTTACTCTGCCCTGAAATGCTGTCCATGAAATGAATTGAAAATTGCCTTTAAAACTTCCTTGATGTAAATAAGATATCTTTAACTTTCCACTTAAAGCTTGCTTTTTAACTTGATTCACTATGGCATCAGAGCTAGATGGTAAAGTTTAGTAATTCTAAGCCGGGCACGGTGGCGCACGCCTTTAATCCCAGCACTCGGGAGGCTGAGGTAGGCGGAGCGTTGGGAGTTTGAGACTGGCTTGGGCTACAACGCGAGCTCAAGGCCGGCCTGAGCTACATGTGCGACCCTGCCTCAAAAAAACCAGGGCCGGGAGTTTGGCTCAGTGCCTTAAGCGCCTGCCGTGGCAGGCGCGAGGTTGTGAGTTCAATCCCCGGTGCCGCAAAAAAAAAAAAAAAAAAAAAGTTTAGTAATTCTAATACGCTTCTCTTCAACTTCCTATGCAGAAAATGGGGCACAGAGAACAACAACAAAAAAGAAACAAAAAGCTTCCTTCCAGAACCTCACTTTTTTTTGAGACAGGATCTCTCTCTGTAGTTCAGGATGGCCTTGAACATACTATGTATCCCAGGCTGGCCTTGAACTTAAGGGAATACTCCTGCTTCAGCCTTCCCAATACTGGGATTAGAGGACTATGCCACCACACCTGGCTCTTGTTTTGTTTTTTATAACACAATCTCTGTTGTTTTGATTCATGAAAATGGATTTCAAGTGCTGTGACTCAATTGTTGTACAACAATCCTCTGAGTAGTTCTTAACAAACAAAAAACTGAGAAAATCTACATATTTCATTCATTTTCTAAGTTAATGTGCTTCTAAGCTGAGAGAAATTTGGAAATTAACATTTTCATATTGCTAAAGGCTAAAAGCTGTTTATTCTTACAGTATGGAAAATAATTTCCATTGCTTTCTGAACAGTAGTATTAATTGGGAGAGGGCCTAGAACTGGATTATTCCCTAAAGAAAGCTATATCTTACATGAATTTTAACACATATCAGAATCACTTGCTTTGGGAACAATTAAGATTGGATAAAAAAAGAAAAAGCGTATTATCTTCCCTATTTCAAGTCAGTAAAAGCTATTTAAACTCCTGTAATCTGATTTTTTACTACAACCGTAACCACAAGTAGAATAAGAGTTAACATTTATTAATGCTCACTACAATGCCAAGAAAAAATTAATGCATTCAGCTTTCATAACAAACAGTAACCACGAGTGTCATTATCTCCATTTTACTGATGAGAACACTTAAGGTGTTTGTCTGAGTGGTAAATTTGGAGTTCTGGCCTGAGTTCCATTTATATGAATCATATTTTAAATAACTTCCCCAAGCAGTTATATTCCAGACTTTCTGAAGTTATAATTTAAAAATTCAAAATAACAATAGAACAGTAACAACTGCAAGACATTTTAGCTTTTGTTTATTTTTAAAGAGGACAGTTTTAAGGTCTGTGATTGTCATCTCTCTGACCCAGAAATTCTTTGAACACCAGTTGGTGGATTTGCTAAGATTGTGGAAACAGAGTCAGTCCCTTTTCCAAATGAAGCCAGTATCCTTAAGGAGAAGGAATACTGATAAAGGTTATTTCTAAATGCTCGGCCATCCACAATCATAGAGTGATCCTTCCCCTCATGCCAACAGTATTTTCTCAATGCCAGTTTAAGTTTCCCTGTGGCAATCAAAAGGTCCCTCATGAAGCCACTCAGCAGTGATTCCCCTTCATTCTTTAGGCTCTCCAAAGGGGTACGTGTCATCCTAACAGGTTTCATCCCTCCATGAATGTCAGTATGGTACTGCTACGCCATAAGAGAATCACCAGTGATGAAACTTGTCAGCTGAAAAACATCTTGGTGATCTCTTCCCCAACATCTTTATCTCACAGATAAGCTAACTGGAGTTCAGAGAAATTAACAGCCAGGTAGTTCTTAAATGGTGGAGCTGGGGCCAGGCTTCTCATCTCATAATTCACAGTGCCATCTGCCCTGTAACAAAGCACCACTCTGAGACCTTCATGTTGACCTGGGGATTTTTCCCTAGCTGATTTGTGAAGAAAATGAAATTACTAAATTTGCAGCAGCTCACCCAAAGGGGCAATACAAATACTTTTGATGTATTATAATCTTCTCCCATTTGCAATTTGTAACCTCTTGAAACAAGCGGTTCAATAGCTAAGGGTTCTCAGAAGCTTCGTCTTATGCAAAGATTTTCATTGGATTTGTATATGATGAGATAGAATTTGTCTCAATTATACTATTAATATGGGCTCTAACATGCCTAATTTACTCCTGGGAATTAAATGTTTGTTAGTACAACCAGCCTCATGTATGAACAACTGAATGTTTGTTAGTAACATGTCAAATACTCACTTCATACCTGGACTTTAGAGTGACAAAAGTAACCAGAGAATAACAGGCTAATTTTGATTTGTTTTCTTATTTGATCTTATAAAGCAACAATTTTTAAATTTAAAATGAGATGTCAAATTATATTTTCATATATTAAAATGTATATGGCTGATATATGTATATCATTAGACAGTGATATAGTATAGCGGTTTAGGGGTCATGAATACCAATGACTGTGTCTTTCAAGATGACATTTTTCCTCCCAAGGAAAGCACATAGCATATTACAATTTTACTCCATTGCAGGTACAAATTTATTAGATCAGGATTTTCACGTGATGGTTGTTGGTGGTTCTGAGTTTTAAGTGCTTAGGAAGATTAGGCATCCTACACAATGAAAATTATCTGGAGAAAAATGTCTATATTCTCAGACATAAACAAGGGTTTGCCTTCCCCAAAAAAACTATGTTAGCTGTGCAATACAGAAGAAAATTATATTTTTGGTGGGGAACAGTTTGGAACTGAGGTGTCTAACTTCAAAATTATGTATAGGTCATGCAATCTTAACAATTCAAAAGTAGAATGACCTATGTTACTTTTTAAATACACATAAAATTATAACCTGAGAAAAATTACAAGACACAAAAGCTATACTATAATATTGTCACAAATATTTAATTTCTTGGACTATGGAATAAAGTTTAATTATAGAGTTAATTTTTAGAACTCAGTTCTGAATTATTATTATGCTATTTAATGTATTCATTTAAATTTCTTGACAAAGCTTATTAACAAACTAGTAAATCATATTATTACTTTCATTTTATCAAGGCAAACAAGTCACAGAATACTTAGTATTAAACTTAATAAACATTACCCCATTTATTTAATAAACATTACCCCCATTTATTACATGTATTCATCTCTCCTACAGGAAAACATAAAGACAACTATTTAACCAAACTGAGATTGTCTTAATTTAATATGGTAATATAAATAAATACACTTTTGCATAAAATCTTAGCAATGATTTGAAACCCTTTTCAAATAAATGATTCCTAGGAATACTATTTCTTTCAAAATATGTTGTTTTAGTTTTTCAAAGCTGATCATCACAGATCACTTAGACTTATTCTATTAATTCAATATCTACTCATCAAAATGGTCAAGTGAACAGTAACGCTCCATCAATAAGCTACATATTTTGTCTATATATGGTCAAATATTTATTTAATTACACATAATATAGATGTGAAAATATCACTTTCTTTCGGTTCATTTTGGTAGATAAACGATATGAATATTTAGATTTTCTTTGCCTTTGTGTACACATATATCAAAGCAGAGAAAGAGCAGTGGCTTTGTTTGAGATCAGCTTTTCTAACAAATATGTTAACATTAGAATAATAGTCTAAGTTTTATGTCTGGCAAGAATGTTATTTCCTGTAATCTAATGATGGAGGAAGCAATCTGATAATACCCATTTACAGTAGCCTAGCCACTTGATATCAATTTCTCAATTATCAGATATTTATGAAAGCTTTTTTCAAGTCTTTGACCTTCTTCAAAGAGATCCAGTATCATTAGGGGTGTATGAAATAAAAGCTAGCAGTATTAAAGCTCATGTCTATCCTGAGACCCAGGGCACTGAAAGTAAAGTGCTACAGGAACATGGAGGCAAGAGTAGTCCTTGTGGACCTGGCTGGTCCTCAAGGATAAGGCAAGAGGTGTGGTTCTGAGTTGTACTTAATGCACAGTAGAATTTGAATCATGAAATAGTTGCTTTAATAGTCATGACAAGTACAATCTAACAAACAGTAAATCCTAAACCTAGGTGCTATCCTGTCTTCCATAGTTGGGATTTATCCTTCAATTAGTGAGTCCAACACAGAAATAATATTAATTAAACAATCATTTTATTGATTTCTGGATTGGAAACAATAACTTAGAAACCTATTTGAAGGAGAAAAGCATCAGGAAGCATACACACAATCATACGTTCAGACCCTAGATGTGACTGGAGGCAGCTAATACTGTTCTTAATCCAGAAGCACCAAGAATCCCTCCTTACTTCTCTCAGAAATTGCACATACAAAAATAGGAAATGGATCTACCTCATTTCAGAGATAATGGCTCACACTTAAAATATGCCCCCAAAGAATCTCTCATGAAAGACTAATGCAACTAGTTCATATCTGTAAATATATATTGAGTAGTATGGAATCTTCAAGAGAGAAACTGTTTCTTTAGTGTTATCTTTCAGTTTCAGGCACCAGCTTTACATATCGGTTTGGATTGCTAAAGTCCCTATATGATTATTTGTGTAAGAACACTCTACCTTATTTCAAAAGTAAATGTATAACTTTCTTAGGGAAGTGGCTATATATTTAATGTCCATTCAATGTTTTGGGAATCATCAGTTGCTTGCTCTTGTTTGGTATGGGAGTCTTGTTTTGTTTAAGTGCATCACAGCCAAGTCAAAAAGCAGATGTGTGGTTTGTGTCTTTGTTCATATGATTAATCTTCTGTTTAGACCAAATGACATTATAGCTGAAAATAACATTCCCTGATTTTTCCTGATGCATGCAGATCCTCCAAAGTTTAATAGGATATGGCCGAATATTTCTTCCCTTGAGGTTTCTAACCCAAAACAAGGTAGGAGCATGTAAAATTCCTACTGATATAAAATCCCACATATTTTGGGGAAAACCCACATACAATTTTTTAACACTAAATAAGAACATTATCATGAATGCCATGCCTTCGTAAGAATCATAATTCAAATCATTTTTTTCTAACATGAAGACGTTCCCAGAAATACCGGAGTGACAAATGAAGAAGAAGAAAAAAATGAGATGGCGTAGCCCTTTACCAAATTCACACTGAATGTTAGTTAGTCCTGAGAGAAGCCCTCAGTTCTGTTGTCATCACAGTGAGGAGTGTAAATAAGTCTTGAAACTTCTGAATGGCAGAGGTGTCCTTCCAGTACCTACCTTTAACTTTTCTTTAGTAAACCAACTGGCATCTCAGTTAGATTGAGGGTCTAGATAAACAGAAAAGGCAATGTCATAACTCCCAATAGAACTGTTTTCTTTTATTGTTTTAGTGGAGCACATTTTGAATTAGAAATATTTCTCTCTCACTCTCTCTCTCTCTCTCTTTCGATCTCCTAACACACACATGCATATATACATACACACACACACACACACACACACACACACACATCATTACAATAAATGTCTTTGTTGGGAATTTGCCTTTATCCCTTATTCAATTGACATTCATGTCTACCAGCATTAACAGCAGCCTATTTTCTGTCTGTCTTTAGAGAACTAATTATTTTCTTACATCAAAGGAGAAGAAGGAAGGAAAAAAGGATGGAAGGAAGGAAGGAAGGAGAAAGGAGGGGAGAGGGAAGGAAGAAATACACACAGACAGCAGTTTCATCATATTGTAAGAAATAGGACAATAAACTTCATAAGCTGCAGAGCAATGTTAAATTCACTTAACATCTATCATCTGTACATATGCATATATAAAGTTCAGTTTAATAAAAAACTGTATTATTTTGCCTTCTTTCTCGAAAAATTTTGACTGCTACCTTTCTTAGTTATGTACAGGATGCTCTTTAAGACTCTAATGAATACAGATGGTGGAGGAAATGAGCAAAAGGAGGAACCAGGAAATAGCTGCTACACAAAACAAAATATATTAGCAACTTGTTGAGGAGTCAGATTGAAAAGACTGCATTTTCAGTCCTTGATCAGAGTGATGAAATTGAGACTGTCCTAGATACATACATTACCAGCAAATAGAATTATCTTAATCATTCACTCCAAACAAATTTTATCAAGTTTCAGCACACATATGTGGAAGAAGAAGTACAGATCAAGCTCACCCCATTAGTATAATTCTATGAGGATTCAAGGGAGGTTTACTGACTTTATTCCTTGGCAAGTTCAATAAGAGCATCTCTGGTGATATGCCACTCACTATTTCCCATTGAATTTCATAGCTCAATGAATTACACAAGACAAGATCTTAGACTTAACACTTCGCAGTGAGTTTTGAGCCGAACAAGATTATGCATTGTTCAAAACCTGAAATAGACACATTTAATTATTTTGCTGTGGTCTTCTATGAGTGTCACAGGACAAAAAGCTCTCAGAAATATTGTTAGATAATGCCAGTTGCACTTTTTTAGAATGTGGATAATGAGGCTCAAATAAATCTGTTTAAGAAGCAGCATACTTGAATAAAATGCTTGAACTTGAAATTATAGTAAAAGGGGCACCTTTGTAGCAGAGGCCAGTTCTGTGGAGCCCTAATTGGTCTTGTCAACATCTGCAGAGAACATCAGACTATACTCTGTTTTTGATATTTTCACAAGCAAGACTTCACAAATAATTGGAAAGGAAATGGCAGACAAACTTAAAAATAAAACTCTGCCATTAACAAACTCATAGCATTATAAAGGTAAAGTTGCAATCTTTAAAGGTTCTCATGTTCAAGGCCCGAATGCTGCTGAATGGTTAATGTTGTGACTATGTTCTACGGTGTTTAATCAGTACAACGTAAGTGGTCTAGTTGGTTTGTACTTAGACAAGCTTATAATGATGCAGAGTAACATGGGAAATTGGGCCAATGTTATTTCTAAACTACAACTTAAATGCTAAATTTAAAGGGGAAAAAATCAGGGGCTTCCGATACCCATATTTTTATGGGAAAAACCTTTGTTTAACTGAATTCTTGATTTAAATGGTTATTCCTTTTGACACTGAAAATCAAGTTTCTAAACGTTATTATAGACAATGTTGAACCATTTTTAGACACATAGAAGCCTTCCTTTATAATTAAAACAAACTCTCAGGAACAATGGATACAAACAGTTCCTTCTTTTAGGGCTAGTTTTGAGTGGGTCGGTAATAGTGTTACAGTTTGAACATTTCACTGTTGTTTCTAATATCCTGTTATTTTTTTAAACCTATCCAGTTGCTCCCAAATTAGCTTTGTCAACAGTTTCTTCTGTTCAAGTTGCAAACCACAAGAGAGGTAGGAATTCTTGGATTCATACAGTGATTTCATGGTGTTATGTGTTGTGAAACATTGCACTGTATGAATCTGGAATATCTGTGAAGTGTGCCCATCAGCTTATCGTTGAGGCATGTTGACTGATACTAATCAATGCATCAACTAGTACTGAGACTGTCACCTGTAAGAAAGAATGCTTCTCTCAGACATTTGACTGCAATTACAAATGCTGCAATATTTGTTTTCTGAAAGATTAATGTGTGGATAAGAATTATAATTGTTTAGGATCTTGTTTAGACCGTGAATATGAGAGCACTGACACTGATACCCATTTGCATTGAAAATAAGGGAACTCACAATGAATTTTGACGATGCATTTCATGAACCCAGAATGGTGGATTTCATACTTGATGCCCGTTTTACTTTGTGACAAGTGAAACCTCTTGGAATTCATACTTCCGAATATTGTTTTGCATAAACTTGAAAAATACTGGTAATGATCTGTACTGGATTAAGTATTGATTGGAATCTGAAAATAATATTCATATTACTTTCTTTAAATTAAAACCAACAGTATCTCATCTGTGACTCATGAATGGCCCATTCCAGCTAGCATCTGTCATTCACAGAATGAAGGTTTTTCAGGAAACATAAAGACCCTTTTTTTATTTTACCATTTTCCTTTAAATGTCCTATCTAACAGGTGTGTCTTGTTTTCCACCCTTGACTGTTGAATATATGTCATTTTTGTTGTTACTTTGGGATTTTTTATTTTTCCATGAAGCACGTCCTCCAAAATATAATATTTATTAATGAAATCTGAATTTCGTTTGAACCACTTGACGAGGTGACCATACCATCTTTCTTTATTGAATTTAGTCATTTTCCAGGTTTTAGTTAATGTTAAATTTATCCTGTGGCATGTAGAAAAAGGGGAGAAATAAGTCAGGAGATGAGGGGAAAGGAAACTGATAGTGCTTACACCATGTCTAAACTTCTGTCACAATGTGCTCTGAACTATGGAATATTGAAGGTGCTTTTATGACGGGTATCCAAATAGGTTTGAAATATGGGGAAATGCATTACAAACAGAGCTATCACAGATTCAGAGGGTAGCAAGTTAATTTGGGCATCTGATATAGGTAATAGGCAGGCACTAAAGTCACACAGTAATGCAATTCCTCATCTATGATAGACAGTCTATGGAATGAAACCAAAGAGGTGAAAAAGAAAGGAGGCAAGAAGGAGTTGTGTAAAGTCTATCTCTATGTCAAGTCAGTATCCTGGATGCACGAGAGGCCTCTCACCCAGTGATGGACACTGTGTTGTTGAATCTCTAGTATTTTAGTGTTAATGAGCCCAAACATATCCTGGAGGCAGGCAGAAGCTACCTAATGAAATAGATTTATTTTAAAAATCTATGTAGAAGAGCTTCAATGGCTATATAAGAGTACAAAACAAGTAGGGAAAGGAACAAGAGATTTCTAGATCTTCAGTCCCCCCCCCCCGAGGGAGGTTTCACATCCCAGAGGTAGTATCATGTTATTAATGCAGTGAAAGAAAAGAAAGAAAGAAAGAAAGAAAGAAAGAAAGAAAGAAAGAAAGAAAGAAAGAAAGAAAGAAAGAAAGAGAAAGAAAGAGAAAGAAAGAAAGAAAGAAAGAAAGAAAGAAAGAAAGAAAGAAAGAAAGAAGAGAAAGAAAAGTACTGTTTGGGTTCTCATTCCTTTACTTTCTATTACCTGTTTTTCTAAAATTCTTTCTCTTTGAGTAGCAAAATAAATTTTCATCAACTCTGGAATTTGAATAAGCTTTCCTCATTTAGACAAATTCTACCTGTGCCACATTCAGAGTGTTTTATGTTATGATCACATGTGTATGGAATAATGTAATTACAAGCTACAGGAGAACAGTAAGAAGACACAAAAGGGAAATGTAATACCCTTTTCTTCCTGACATTTGTTTACTTCAATTCTCTTTGTCTCCAAAATTTGTTTTCCAGTGACTCTTTCCTACTCAGATTTTCCCCAGCCAGCCTCAGTCAGGATGAACCTTTTAAACCTCAGAGAGTTGTAAACCTTTACTAATCTGGAAAATCAACTTTCAACTTGCCCCATTCTGAGATGTCTTTAGCCTTTATTGCTCTACATGTTATTAAGTACCTTATTATCATATTTGCTTTATATGATGTGAGATGTAAGACACACATCTGTTTTGGGTTGGGGGACTGCCTCCCAGGGGACATTTGACAGTATCTGGGAGCATGTTTCATGGTCATAGGTTGCGATTTGCTACTACTTCTTGTGGGTAAAGCTAGGAATGTTTGTGAATATCATACAATGTGCAGGACAGTCCTAACCAACAAAGAAGTATTGGGGCCCAAATGTCAATTTTGCTGCAGTAGGGAAACCCTGCATTAGACTGCAGGAATATGCCTTATTCATTTTCATTTTATCTCCTGGTACATGATGCCTGGTACAGGAACATTGCAATAAATATGTGTTGCCAATGCTTGCCTTGCCATATCATATGTATGTGTATTGAAGACCTCTTTTAGCTTTGTTTATACAACAATAACACTGGCCTGAAATATATATATATTTATATATATATATATATATCCAATGCAATTTGAGATTAAAAACCTAATAAACCATAGCAATTTTCAGTAATCTGCTTTTTCTGCCTAAACTGATCTATTCATAGATTCATATTCAACTTCCAGGTAATATATCACTAACTTAGTTATATCTTATTGTGTAGGTGCTATTTTTCTAAACTCTAATATATAGAATATAGCCAGAATCTCTTAAAGGATTTGAATGGTAGAGAAATAAATTTAAAGATAACTTTCTTCTGTGTCTTCCTCTGTCATCCAGAGGAGGTTGCTTCAGGATCCTCCTTCATTCATTTAGTCAATCATTCAATGTTTTCTGAGTGATAACTATGTGCCAGGGGATGCTTAAAGCTCTGTGGACAAAACAGATGTTGCCTGCACTCGTGTATTTACATGTGGAGCAGAAGGGGAAGATTTTGCAATGTTTAACAGGATTAGGAAATTGGAAGGCTAGGGTGTTTGAACTGGGAGTTGTTAATTCAGATAAAGTGGTCAGAAAAGTTTCTTTAAACAAAGACCTAACAAAAGAAATGAAGGAGCAAGTAGTGAACAATGTCTGGGGAGTATCTAAGGAGGAGTATTCTGGTCAGAGGCAGCAGCAACTGCAAAGGCCCTGGCACTTTTGAGGAGAAGCATGGGGTCAGTGGAGTGGACAGTGATAGTAAGAAACTCCCAGGGAAACTAAGAGCCAGAGCACGGGGAAGGTATGATTTTTTCTCATTGTTTTGAATGAGATTGGAAGCCATTTGAACAGTGAGTAGACAAGTGTCATGACCTAATTTGAGTTTTCACAGATTCACTCTGACTGCTGGGGAAGAGATTATCACAAGAATGGACAAGAGAGCAGTTCAGGGATGGGAGCAATAGCCAAGGTAGTGATGCTGGAGATGGTGTTATGTAGTCAGATTTTGAATGAATTTAAAAGCACAGCTAAAAGTATTTGCTACTGAATTGATTATCAGGAGTTGGGGAGAATGGGGGCCAGTGCATCAAGAAGAACTCTGGGCAATTGGAGAAATGAAGTTCTGGTGAGCAGCAGGTTTAGGAACTTAGCACAGGAACTCATTTTTAACAACCTACAATTGATATCTTTATTAAATGTTCAAGTGGAGATACTAAGAAGATAGTTGAATGTAACATTTGAGGTTGAATGTTACCTCAGTAACCAGCTGAGGTGTTGGTTCAGGATAGACAAACGTTTTGGAATAGTCTACATATAGATGGGTTTTAAAGTCATGGACCTAAGAAAAAAGCACCTAGATTTAACCTCAAAAGCATAGAAATACAAGGACAAAACCCTGAGACAAGAAAATAACACAAAAAGCAAAAGAGGACACCCCAGAAGTTAATGACCAGGAACTTGAAGTGTTACTGATTTCAAAATAGTTAGAGGGAAAACTCTAGCCAGATTTAACTTCTGGCATGTAGATCTGGAGAAATAGAGAACTAATTTAACAGCAACAAACTTTCTCAGGAAACTATGATTAAAGGTAGGAGGGCAACTGAGTGTGTAAAAGAAAGTACAATTATTATAAGGATGGAGCACAGATTCTCTGCCTTACAAGAGAAGGGAGAACATGGTAGATCAGTGAAACAAAGGATTGAAGAATTATTCAATTATTAGTATCATCTCTTCAGGATCTAAATATGATAATGCAACTGAAACTATATCATTAGTGATCACTAATAAGTCCTGTGTCTAAATGAAGACTAGGTACTGAAGAATGGTAAATTATACTATAATATGGCAACCTAATAATTATATTTGAAATTCTTAGGGAAAAGGAAAAAGCTGCAAGATAGGTAAGATAGTTATTCTGCTAGTTTCTTTTAGTTCATTGAAGAGAGAAGTCTGTGCTAATATCATTTGAACAATGTTTTATGCCTACATATTGTACTCTGAGTAACTGCTTTGAAGATAACAATACACGATGTATTAACTATTGTTACTCTCCTATTATTTTGTTTTGAAATTTTGTTTTATTTTCTCTTTAAAATAAAAGAAATGTCTTCTATTTTTATAATGTTCTCATGCTTTCCATATCACTTTCAAAAATGTGTTTCTAATTTAATATGCTCAGATATATCATGATCAGAGAAGACAGCTTATCAAAGCTTCAGAAGGATCCTAAAGTATTAAAAGATCAAGTTACTGTTAACCTATCTCATAGATTATAAAGCATTTTAAGTACCCACTTATTTTAAGAAATAGGTTTATAATACTGTGTTGTTAGTTGAGCATAGTTTCACACATAGTTACTTCAACTTTCCTATCAAAAATGACAAGTTGATTTTAAAGCAAGATCCATAAATAAAGAGTTAACGTTGTCGGGATTTAGCTCAGTGGCATAAGCACCTGCCTGAAAAGTGTGAGATTGTCAGTTCGATCCCCGGTAACAAAAAAAAAAAAAAAAAGAATTAATGTCATCACAGAAATATTTGCCAGTTAATCACCATTAAATTCAGATATTAGTAAGCAACACTGTCACATTTGACATGACAATGGTGATTTATGGAATAGATATCAAAATACTGAACTTGGATTTTGTTTTTCAGTGCTAGGATCAAACCCACGGCCTTGCCCATGCTGAACTATGTCCTCACCCCCGAGCTTGGGTATATTGCAGACACACATTTTTCTTGATAATTTTGTTAGACAGAATGTAGCATGAGTTACAGCTATTGAGCTGTTCCTGTAGAATCCCCTAAATACCCAGAAAGGAACCATATTATAAAAATTCTCCTATCTTATTCTCCACATTTCCCCAGTTTCATCCTTTTGCACACTCTATTCCTTTCAACAGAAATACTAATTTCCTCTTTAAAAACAAAACAAAAACTTTATCATATTCAGTGTGCAAGTCCAACTGGATATTTTTCCTCATTCTGTTCAAGTTAAACAAATTTCACTTTCCACCTTTGTGTTGCTATTTTGTTTTCTTAGCACAAACTATTTTGTTTTTTAGTTATCTGAGTACATATTTGTCTTACTCACTAATTAAACTACTGTGTAGCTCCAAAAAGACATAAAATGAATATATGCCCATAGCAATGCTTTTTAAAAAAACTGTAAATAATTAGGTGCCCCAAGGTTCAACCCAGGATGGGGATCCTGAAGAAGGACCACCAACCAGGAACCTCTCCCCAAGGAAGGACAGAGCCCCTGTGAACGAGCTGATATTATTCTCTTCCCAGGAATGTCAGGCAGTGCCAAAAAAGTCCCTGGGAAGCATAAGATTTGCAACCTGCAATGAATAGTCCTGGGAGGATTTAGGCCAGAACTTTTCTTAACCAAGGAAAGTTCTAGAAATCTCTTCTATTTCCTAGGCAATCAGAGATGCCAGTATGAACAAGGTGTAACTCAGGCATGAATTCTAGATTGAGTGAAACGTTGTTTCCAAGATAATTTACTTTGGTAATCTGTAATTACTTTTATTGGCAGTGTTATTATTTACTTGGCATGTCTTAACTACTGGATTTAATTTTTTACTCCATCTCCTACACTAAAATCCCAAGGCCTCCTTCTCTGTACACTCCTCCTCCCTCTGGATCCTCCCTCCCTTTATTCCCAATCCTACTCCCTACACATATGTAGAGCAGACCTCATATAAAGGGTGTGGCATGGCCTCAGGATCCCCCATTCTCTTGCTTCCCTTTTAAACTGATTCCCCAAGCTCCTGACACTCCACCTGGGTATTTTGTGCCCTTCACCATCCCCACTGTCCTCTTCTGCTTTTCTCCAAATCATACTTCATTCCCGCGGCACCATGACCTTAGCAATCTATTTGAGTAACCAACTGTCTAAGGGATCAATTCACACTGTTCTAGTAAGTGGTATTGTACTAGCAAGGAAAATTCTTAGAGCTAGCCACCTCTCCTTATTCCTTTTTACTTGTTAATACACTTTTTACTGTGATTACACAAATTCAGTATTCTTAAAATTTTATGCAAGCCGAGGAGTAATTCAGCACCCAGCACAGTTTGTAGTGTGCAATAGTGACTCAATAAAATGATGAATGAATGAATGAATGAATGGGCTCAAACATTCACTGTGTTTGGCTTTTTAGCAGAATAAAATAAAAGCGAGATATTAATCAGAAGAGCATTTTATAGACAAACTCAACTTGTTTGCTCTTCCTTATAAATTTCCAATTCAGCCTATTCTCACATTTTGGCAAGATACAATAGACTTCCCACTTCATTGTTCCTTACATTTTTCTATTGGTTTAATAATTATTTCTTTACCACTTCTGTCAAAAAGGTTGAATTAGATTAACAACTTCGTTCCTTGGTTGAACTGCAAGAGAGGAGATCTAGTCACCCTCTGTCCTCCCCAACTGCTCTCATCCTCTTTTCTTCATCTCCTTGTCTGAATCCTACCACCATCGCTCCTAAGCCCCAGAGTCACCCCTCACGTTTTAGAGAGAAAGTGGAAAAGAAATCTTGAGATATAGTAGCTGCCTAACTCTTTTTTTTGTATCATGAAACTTGAAAGAAAAAAGAAATCTTAAGATTATTTTTTCATACAAATACTCTCCAATTTTTGTGTTTCCTCTTTTACATAAACATCCAGATTTGACCTGAAGAAAGGCATAAGAAAGCCATCTTCTCCTCTTAGCATTGGAGAAAAAAGAAAAATAAAGCATTGTGTAGTTGTTGGGGGAAAACTAGGATAAAGAATTATGGTGGTTGTCTGGATCTCTACTAAATTTGCCAGGTTTTCCATGAAATCTTGAGTGAGTTACTGTCTTAAATAAATAATTGTGAGGCATAGGCACCGTGATTCAGACCTTCGAGGCTCATACGCTTTGCTCCCTCTTTTAAAGACTGCATGTGTGAAGAGAAAATGGGGAAATGTGCAAAACAGTAGTTTTCCTTGCCCAAAAATCAGATTTTTGCATCCATGGAAATCAAGCTTTCTCAAATTTTAAAAGGTGTACACCTGCAAATGCTTCTGTTCATATTGTCTGCCAAAAGTTAAGTCTTCAGTCATGTTCTGAATGTCTGACCTTTCTATCCTGCTTGAAACAGATGCCATTTCCATGCCAGTCTCAGCCACCTGTTGCCACCGTGTGCCATGCTGATTCACATAGATGTGATGCCTTTCCATCTTTTCTCCATTCCTCATTTTATCCAAGCATGTAGTGTGCTATTACTCTGCTGCTGTATACACTCTGTATACATTTCTGTTCTTCCTTGCAAGACTGTGAATGCTTCGGCCACTCCAATCGATGCAGTTATATCGATCTGCTAAATACAGTCATTTGCGTGAGCTGTAAACACAACACTAGAGGGCAGCACTGTGAGTTATGCAGGCTGGGCTACTTCAGAAATGCTTCTGCACAGCTGGACGATGAGAATGTATGCATAGGTCAGTTCCATTATAATTTCAGCTTTTGTTCTGTGCCTTTTGAGCTATGGGGAGCTATCTAAAGTAGAGAGACTGGTGATTTGCAACGTAGCTGAGTCAGAAAGAACTTTCCCAATGGGGCAAATATCTTTGTGGTAGACTTAAAATTCACTTCTATTAGTTGAACTAATACTGGGGGAGGGAGCTATATTGTGAATCCTTATGCTGTTTCTTTCAAGATGATGATCAGAGAAATCACGTTTAGAAAGTGAAGAGTTTTTCTTTTTTCTTTTCTTTTGTATTTATTTATATATTTATTTTGTAACTTTTTCTTGCATGAAATCTTGAAACCTGGTAATTTTGACTTCATTTGTATGGCCAATCTTAAAAAAAGGAAATTCATTATACAGGATTTATTTATAGATATGAAAATTTGGGGTATGAACTCATGCATACAACTGGGGATCAGCAAGGGTTGGTGGATTTAAAATGTTGCCATTTGGAATTGAAAACTAGTAGCAACTGGTAAAATAGAAATTTGCCTGACTTCTCCATCCATGGTAATGAAATTTCATTTATTACATTTTCTTCTAGCCCCCAAAATAGGCATATTTCTCAAGTAATTCTCTTAGCTTCCAAACTACATGAGACTTGGAAAACCGGGTCCTCAGTGGACTCTGGAGCATTTCCCTCTGCTCCCCCGAAAATGACTACTACTCTTGACACCTGAGGAGAAAGCAGGTGCAATTCCCACCCCAAATCTTCTACCTTCTGCAGAATGGGACTTGTCTTTAAGAAAGGGAGGCTGGTGGAAAAATAAGAAACAATAAATGGAATTTCACACTTAACTTACGATGAAGAAATGTATATATCTGAAATGATGTATGTGTTACCATACTGGTAGTTAGCTATACAAGTGAGCCATTTTAAAGGTAGAATTTTTCATGTAGGGACTAAATCGAATACACAAAATAGAAATGACAAACGGTCTTTCATCAAGAAATTCAATCCACTTGCATTTCTGGAATTATTGCTTTCTAATTGGCTTGTCAAGGTCATGTAGAGTCTTGCTGACTGTCACATAAAGTTGCTGTGTAAATTTTTTAATTGAATTAAGCCAAGTATACATAATACTATTAATGTCTACAGTATTTTCTGTTTTTCAAAGATCCTCCTATTTATTATTTGTGAATTAGAGGAGAAAGTACTGGACTTAAAACTGGAGAGCTGGGTTCAAGTCCTGGTTTGCTATTTAGTAGCTGTGTGCCTTAGGTAAGTCATTTGATCAGGTGAGATGCAAAGGAAACACTTGATCAACTGTGAACTGACCTGCAAATTTAACTTAATCCTCATTAATCAAACTGTAGGGTAAGTATACACTGATAATTTCTCCTATTTTTCTACTTGAGAAAAATAAGACAAATAGACTAAAATCAAACAGCTTTATCAAAAGCTTCCTGATTTCGAATACTGACACTCTCTCTTAACCACTGTGATACAATTAGCAAAGTTAAGCACATCAGATTTTTACTTATAGCATATTTTTTGGATGACAGCAGCAACTCCAATATGATCTTATAAACAGAAGCTCAATTATCTTCATAAAACATAGGTTACAATGATTTGAAGATATTAATAAAAATCAGAAGACACATAGTTTTCTGAATTTTGAATATAGGATATATTCAACTAAATGACATTTGTAAAAATATGTAAATGTCATGCTGTAAATATGGAAACGGCAGAAAAGGTAAATAGGAACACAAGAATAAGGCTTTTTTTTTTTGCGAAATACATAAGATTAAAATGTTTTACAGTATTTAAGTTTAATGAACCAAAGAAAAAGACCTTAAAGGAAAAAATTGGGTACTGAATTTGAAAGGGTATACAGCAAGTAATTGAGAGTTAATTTCAATATCATTTTTTCTAGAAAGCGCTAATAAAAATGAATAGGTATTTACCTAACTCATTTTCACAGAATTAGACAGTAGTCTTGGAAACTTTGAACTTTATCTAACTCTTGTCTACATTAAAAATTTTTTAAGTGTACCTTGCCAGTTCCTTAACAACTGGCAATTAAATTTTCCATGCTGCCTGTAAGAGAACAGCTCGTACTTTTGAAAAACGTAGACTCGGTTGAAATAGATGTTGATAGTGCTTGCCTCACTTTATATTATGGCAAATATAAAATGCAGCTGGATAGTCCATGGTGCCACACTGATTGCTGCTTTGTGATTACTGGTGAATGTACACATTTTTAATACAAATTCCAGGCACAACCATGTCTCCAAAGATGCATGTAATTACCTTGTGATGATGCAAAAATTACATGAAGATGACATCCTTGCATGCTTCTGTTTCATATAAACTTGAGCATTAAGCAGGAAGCTAGAGGAAACATGGTTTGTGACCTTGGGTAATCACTGGTAATAATCACAGTTAACAAGCTTTGCATCCGAATGAAATACAGGCTCAGCAGTTGCTGCTAAACATATCTCAAGGTTTTGATGCATTATTTTTAATTCTCCTTGAAACCTAAGATCAGATAATCAGAGGTACCTTATGTAGAGCAAAGCAAATGCAAGACAATTTTAATATCTATAAATCAATTTTAGTGTAACTTTTTTAATCAAGCCCAGCAGAAGCATTTCATGTTGTTTTGTAATCAAGCAGTTCTGTATATTCTTCATAGTTTCATATGGAATAAAATATGTTCATCCAAGGCTATTCCCATTACCCTACATCTACCTATAAATATAGTTCTGTAGATGATATTTTTGAAAAATTAAAATATTTATATGTAAGATGGAGGATAAAAATCACACCTCCCCCTGTCATTTGTTTCCAGGACTGTTTGAATAACATTGCACTCATCAACTTTTCCTAGAATAAACCACTGAGGTGTTATGGTTTAGAGATGTTCCACTGTTCCCTTGTTTGTTTTTTACTTTGTTTATGTTTTTGCATTTAAACTTTTATATTAATTAATTGTAATGAATACTTACCTAAAACAGTATGTGTTGGCCAGATTTAATTCTGCTAACTGATTTACATATGTTGGTGATTCATTGATAACTTATAAACTTTAAATAGTATATAAACAGTAAGAGACATTTTACAGTTTTGTTCTAGGTACACACTTATATGCACTTATATACAAACATTGAAAAAAGAACAAAACTACGATTTTAAGATATATTTTAAAAATAGCTCCTATGTACACATATACATTAGAATCAATAATGTCACAAAATAAAACCTTATTTATTAAGCATAAATCTCCTCAGGCAAAGAGGAAAGATAATAGAGTTTATTTATTTAGATTTTTACATACATATATCACTGTTAGTCTTACGTTTGTTTTGTAAAAATGCTGTTATTAAAAATTGACTCAACCTGAAATAAATCATAATTCTAAATTACTATGCCTTGCTTAAAGAAAGCACCTAACTAGTCTCTGAAGTAAAAAGAGAGCCAAAGCCCTGTGCCCCTCTGTAATGTTAAAACCTTAATCTCCATTGTTAATTTTAAGACATTAAACTTGATTACATCAAACTAAAGTTCTTAGGACTTCAGTTGTTAGGTTGGTTGGCTGGTTGGTTGGTTAAACATACAATTTTGTACAGATTTTAGCGCAAGAAGCTCTTTATGGGCTCATTTTAAAATAATGCAATTGGAAGATAAGAAGCATATTATGCTACCAGAGATTACACAATGGGGTAACAAGCAATGGAAACCTGACACACAAACACTGTACATCACAAGCTACCTGTAATACTGTTCCAGCTAATGGAAGCCTAAGGAATTCTTACTTCTAGTGTAAGCTTTAAATACAATAGAGCTCCAGAAGTAAAAGCATCCTATAAAAGAATGTGTAAGGAATCAAGAAAATATTCTGTTTACTTTTTATTATTCAAAATTGTGCTGTCCTGCCAGGCAAACATTACAATGAAAAGTAAACTTCTCAAATTATATCTATGTTGAAATTTATTTAGGATTACAGAACATATTTTTCTTTCATGATGGTTAATGTAGGCTGCATAAAAGCTATGTTACCTGGCATAGCAGTGCAATATCTAAGGGCTCATCACAAAACAGTATGTACATAAATAAATTAAGGCCCCATCCCAAATCATAAAGTAAAACTAACTTTGAATGAGCAAAGTGCATCCATATTGCATTTTTCAAATGTTCAGCAGTTCTCAGATATTGAGTTTAACGGATAAGCCCATTTGAATAATTTAAAACAGATTTTACACTGATGGTATATTGATTTATCCTTGAAATACAAACTTCTCATAGTGTTCATTAAACCATCTAAAAATGACCTAGCAAATGGAATCTCCATTATGATCTATTGCCAATGAAAAGCGTGATGTCTTATTTCCACGCAAGTTTTCAGTTGATTTCTTCCCATATCATAAAAATGATACGGTGGGAGACTGAGCAAATAAATAAATGGTCCTGAAATAGACGTATTTGCCAAAGCATTTCATTAACGGACATCTTTTTTAAGTAAGTGATACATTTAAGCAAGTGATGCTCCTGTGTTACTAATCTATAAATCATGTGGACTTGTCTCCAGCCTGTGTGTTGTCTTGTTTCTACAGAGTGTTATTGTAATCCTTTGGGCTCAATCCATGATCGTTGTAATGGCTCAGGATTTTGTGAGTGTAAAACTGGAACGACAGGGCCTAAGTGTGATGAGTGTCTGCCAGGAAATTCCTGGCACTACGGCTGTCAACGTAAGTAACTCTGGGAGCTGTCCTCTGCCTGCTGCAGCATGGCTGATTCTGCTTGTGTAGGCCGGTGCCGTGCGTGCAGCTTCTCAGAGCAGAAAAAGGCCCAAACAACTGGTCAGCTTTAAAGGCTACTTAGTGCCCCAACTTAAGAACAAGAGGGTCATCCATCAGCTGTCCAGCTGGTTTCTATGAAGCTCATCTCAGTTCCCTGTGACAGCGGGCACAACTTATACTGAAATATTGTATGGAGATCCATGTACCTGACCAGACCATAAATTAAGTGGCACCATAAGGACCCAGTTTGGAAATCCTCACCACAAAATGAAGAGTGATATGTATGTGGTTAATATATTTCTTGAACTGAAAGCTACCTTAAAGCTCCAGAGTTCATAAATTTAATGATACCTACATAACTTACTACCACATTTGCTATTGTACCCATCACTGAATCTTAACCAAAAAAAATGGAAGGCAATAAATCTAATGGATATCTAATGTAAACTAAAAGAGAAAAATCAATATTGATTTTAAGCCTTTCAGTGTAGGCACCATATGGAAACTCTTAGACAGCTGCCATTTTGGTTCAGCTTCATTTCTCTGTAGATTAGGGTGTCTTCTCCAAAGCTTCTCAAGGGAGGTAGCATGTCAGTGTATAGACAGGACAGAAATTTTAAAATCCAAGCAGAAACTCCCTCCTGTCATTGTAACCTTTTCTGATTTTTTAAATTCTGCACTAACTTTCTATTCTATCTATTCATAGATAACTTACTAATATTAAATAATTACAAGGCATATCCTTTACATTAGAGCATACCAGTAGATAATTGTGCCAGCCACATGTGCAGTTTTTGATGTGTTTCTATCCAAGTTAAAAAAGTAAAAAGTAACCAGAAAAATATGCTTTAACAATTTACCCTATTTAATCTCAGACACATAAAAAATTATGATTTCAATATAATTTATACCAAAGTTATTAAAAATACATCCTCCATTTTTTCACAGTTTTGGTAGCAGATTTGTGTTTTGTATTTACAGAACCACTTCTCTTCCTTCTTCCCTTCAATACACAGTTTTGCTTTCCGTGAGCTGAACTCATCCTTGACTTGGCCACATTAGTGGCACAGATACTAAACTGGCAACAAGAAACCAATGCCAGGAAGAAAAGCAGTGGTAGAGTGGGACTGCAAGTGATATGGGCAGTGACGTGCTGAGAGTAAGCAAATATTTAGGTAAATGCCACTAAAGAGCAACCACAGCAGATTTCAGAAAGAGCCTGAAAGTTCCAGACCCACGGTTCCAATGACCTGGGTACACTTGCAAAAAGAACCACTAGGAACTGCAGTCCAAAAGTGATCCAGTTACTAACACCATTGTTTACATCCTATGAGTGGGACAAAGTGAGTATGCCCTTTAAATGGGTTCTGGGCTTGAATTCAGACCTGGATTTGAATCCTATCTCCATCCCTTAGTGCCTGAAAGAGTTGGAAGAAATTATTTGGAATCTCTAAACCTACTTTTTCATGTAAAAACAAGGATAATAAAAGGACCTAACACATATGGTAATTGAGGAAATTGTTAACAAAGACTGTGGTAAGAATCCATATCAAAAACACTTATTTTATCACAATATTAGTGGAGAATTGGCAACAAGATAGACCTTTACTGAAGTTATTAAACTGTAGACCTACAGGATTCTAAAATGCCCCTTGACTGCAGGCAGGCATGATATAAGAGACTGAGAGAAAAATAACCTGAAAACTCATTGTGTGGCTTCAACTGTGGAAATGAAAGAACTTTGGGCTTATCAGTGAACTTTCTTCCTGGAGGGCTACTAATCCTTTGCCTCACAGATACAAACTAGTCTCTCTGAACAAACAAGTGAAACACTTGAAAACCACCAGGGTGAATCGTCTTTAGACAGAACAGAACAAATAACCCATGAAAGAAAACAGAAGTTAAAAAAACTCTTCAAGGAGGCCTGGCAGAATCAAAATTAGTGTTGAGGTTATCCAAAGAAAAACGAGACATTAAAGAAGAGAATTTTTTTTATTATCTCTTTAGAAGTCAGAGAAGAGGCAATAGCAAAGTCCCAGAGAATAAAGCTGAACCTTCTAAAAAGAAAGCAGCACTAGATGCTTCACATAAAGCATGAAGGGTTAACCCTTACTACTAACACCAAAAAGATTACATATAATTTTGAATTTTTGGTTTGATAGATCAGAAATCATCACATGTAGAGTGAATGAGGCTGATGAGAAGATAGTTTGTCTTCCTACAGGATACATACAAGACACGTTGTATGTTTGTTTGTTATAGCCACTGATGGCTACTCTTTTTTAACCAAAGTTATGTCAGTATTAATGGTATTTTCAGAAGAACTTATAGTCTGCATATTAGGATCAAACTTTAAAAATTGGTGGTATATTAAATGAGATTTTGGAAAAGAGCTATAAGATATCAAGAACTGAAAACACAAATCTCACAGGAGATTTGAGATTTGAGACATTGCTGGTTCATGTTCTCTCGCATCATAATATGGGTTCTTAACAGGGATCAAAACCTAGATTACCAGGAACAAGGAAACATGTTTAAAAGGAGTCTCAATGGCCTAATCAATAGGACTTCTAATTTGTAATTAAAAGAAGTATCTGGAAAATACCATGCTACAACTGCCAAACTAGATATTGCAGCATAGTACACAATGAAACACACATGCACAAACACACTCACAATTTAAAAAAGTGTTTTTCAGGTGTCAAATAAGAGAAAGTGTGGAAAATAAAACTTCATGACTTAGATATATGACTTTGCTGAAAACGCACAATAACTACATAAGATTCATACTATTCTGATAAGAAATTACCAAAATTTTGTTGGCTTTAAACATCATGCGTGTGCTGTGTACTAAACGTCAATAAGGGTCGTACTAAAAGACCCTTCTGCTAACTGTAGAAGAGCATCTGTCCTCTTGCCTTTATTTATGTCTAGAGATCTCCTTCGCACTCCTTTGCTGGCAACCCCTCTCCCTCCATCTCCAAAGCCGGCAATTTCCCAACTCTTTGTGCCTTTCCTCTATCATCACATCACATCTTTCTCTGAGTACAATTAAGGAAGAGTCAATATTTTTTGTGGAACTCTGGGATTGAACCCACAATCTCACACCTACTAGGTAGATATTCTACTACTGAACTGCAATCCCAACATGCCCACTTCTAAATCCTACACAGAGAAGTTAGGGTAATCTGTGCATCTTGAGGTCTTTAATTTAGTCACATGGCTAAAATCTCTTTGCCTCATAAGGTAACAAGTTTTAGGGAGTTGGATATGGACAGCTCTGAGGATCCATTTTATACTATGTGCTACAATAATCATCTAGAGCATCAACCTTTAACGGCAGAGATAAACATGAGGGTGTCATGGAGATGGAGTGCAACCTGTGCCTGGAATAAAGATATGCAAGGGTGAAATGTAGTCCAAGGAAATATGTAATAGCATTAACAAAGAGAGATGCATGTCAAAAATTAGATCTGTACTGTGAACTAGAAGATAAGACAGTGAAGTATTTTTCAGGTAAACCAAAGACCATATAGTAAAAACACGTGAGAGCATATCGAGGACAAGAATTTGGAGGGTATGTTATCCAATGGGAAAACATTCAAATGTTCTGTAATCTTCCAAAATGAGGGAATTAAAATATCAAGATACTTGGTAAGAGATTTATTCTTCTAAAATTGTTTAGCATTTCTTCACTGAAACAATGAAGTATTCCATTAATCTAGGAGAGTTGCTCATGGACAATATAGATGCTAATATCATAAAAGAAGTAAATGCCCCCAAAATCCCAAGATGTATTGTCCTGTACCTTAAGAAAAAATTTAAATATTTATAACAAAAAGGTAAAATCTTATATTCTCTCTTAAAATCTGCATGTGCATACACACACACACACACACACACACTAAAAGTGCAAATTTTCCCAATAGACTACCAAGAAAATGGAATACATTAAAAGTAAGAAATTTAACAATCTAATAGTCAAGTTTATGAGGTTCTGATAAGCATTAATTTAGTCCCTACTATGTGCTACTCACTGCTGCAAATTCTCCTAAAAATAAGTTGCAAAAGTACAGATGGTAGAGAGTTACATGAACAGAGATTCAAGTGACAAAGATGTGGAACTGATTGATAATACCCAAATTTAATTCTAGAGGATAGCATGGCATGAGTGGCAAAGAAGCCAAGATAACTCCTGGCTGAACAAAGAACAAAGGAATTTATAATCCCACTGAAGCATACCATGAGCAGCCCATATTAATTCTTGCCCCTTGAAACGTTTTACATGTAGAGGACAGTGATATGGGTGGATCTTCTCTTTGATATAGGTGTCTTCATGTGAAAGAGTTGGAGGTGGTTGGTAAACACATGATTGGGCATCTTCCAGATATCAGCCAGTATTTGGAGGGCTACGGTGTATCAAATAGATCAGTTGGTTCAAAAAGATAGATCAAGGACCATCCCTAAAAGAACTCTTTCTTCTAGCTGTTGGAGAATACAATGTGGGATACACTAGGTATTGATAAGTTTCCCACATTTGAAAAAGTTCAAAAGAAGCTTCATGGGCTCCTGTTAGTGATGCTTCTGAGGAATCTTGGCTTAAATGGCAAGTCCAGTGAAAAGCCCTCTAGGACCTCTTCACCTTTCCAACTCTGACTTTAACACATATCCATAAAGCTAAGGACAGGTGCTGTGGGAGTGCCCAACTCAGTTTTTATTAGTCCCCACAATTTGGGATTATTAGAAAAATCTATACTTTAATAACTTTACCCACAGATTCCAGACTTTCATACTTTTTTGCTACTCATATTCCATCCTCCAAAATTCAGGTACTAAAAATATACAATTCCATTTATTCCAGAGATCGTCTGTTACTATAGTTCAGGATGAGTCATTTCCTTTCTGTGTTACTTTCTTCTTATTTTTTTGTTTTTTTCTTTCAGATCAGTTTCTTTATAATACATGTTCATGATATATAATGTTTACATTCCTTGTGGGAAGTTGGTATGTTACACACCTTAATTTCTTTTTTCATCTTCTTTCCTTGTCTCTTTCCCCCTTATATCTACCGCTTAAACTTCTTCCTCTCTCTCTTTTTGATATTAGATTAACTTTTTCAGGCCTGACATCTTGTGATCATGAAGATATAAAAGCAATGTTTTCAATTGCTTCTGTGAGATGAAGATTATACCTTCCTGGACAAATACTTTGAATCTAACTTGTAATTTTTCAATTGCCTCTAGTTGTTGTCTCTTCCAATTTGCAGCATTACATTAAAACGTCCAGTTCACATTACACCAGCTGAACTCACATGTTGAGTCCACTGACAGACAGCATGTCACTTAAAAGAGTGTGTGTCTGTGATGCTTTGGAGCATTTATAGTACCAGACATATGATTTCAACCATTTAGCTCTTTTATCTCTAACACTAAAAGTTGATCTCATCAATAAAATGAATAAGCGTTTAATTTCTTTGCTAGCAACTTGAGCACCGGTATTAGTCCTTTTGCTGAGCACCATATACATGACAGAGATGAATGGTAAGTACTCTCAGTGCTGCTGCTCTACAGCTCCTGGTGTGAGAAGGCAGTGATTTTTTAACATAGCCAGCCAGAGCCTCCCACAGGTAATTGAAAAAAGAAAATATTAGAAAAAGAGAAGACAGGAAGTGGCGATTTGTCGGCATAACAAATATGCTGGGTAGTCTTCCTAGAGCGAAAGATTCATTTTGCCAGCTAGGAGAGCAAACCCCTGGCTTGCCCCACTTGTGAAATTTCTGGGTTCAAGAGAGAAGATGCCACATCACACGGTGATATGATTGCTACAAGTCATTGCTTTGCAGTTGCAGATTTTATTTTCCCTTGATTCTGAATTTTAATTTGGGATTGTTAGAAAAAGTTCTCTAACTTTTAATATGTCAGGGACATGGTGCCACCTTGGAGTGGGAGGATAGGGTGTCTGGGCTTACGTTGTACAAAGTTCTGGAACTTTCTACATACTAATGGCTCCATTCAGAGAAACCACAAGAAGCACATACTGACAGAGCTAGCTTGGCAGAAGTGAGTTACTAGGGATGCCCTCCATAGTAGTATCGTATCCTAAATACATTCAAACCCTTCCTCTCATGAATTGCTGATAAATTGCTGAACACAGAGAGCGCACATACCAGACAGCAATTCCAGCACCTCCTAGAATTCCGAGGCTTGTATGCTGGCCTGCTACTAAGCTCTCCTGTGCTCTTTCTGTACCAGAGATGTCCCTCAGCTCTGACCCAGAGGGCCCTGGTCATATTTACTTAGCAACTCATGCTAATTTCTCCCTTTATTTGAAGAGACCATTGAGAAATATCCAAGCTTAACTGTGAAGAGTGTATAAAATGTCAAAGCTCTTGAAAAGCTACAGGGAAAATTTCTCCCATTAGTACCCTAGATTGAATTCAGCAGCCTTGTCCTTTCTTACAGTAAGATGGTCAAGAGTCTGAGTAGAAATACAGTATGTGAAACTCTTTCCTTAGTTTAAAAAGAACATACATGGAATTTCTCCTTTAGCTGTTATTTACACACTACCAACCATATGGCTGAATTGGTATTTATGACAGTGAATATAAAAATCTAAAGCTTTGTATGGAAAGACAATGTTAAAGTATGAAAATTGGCCCAAATGTAAGACAACCAACAAACATGAAAAAAAATTTTCATGGAGGTGAAGGGTTAGTTTCCAGAACCTATCAGACCAGAATTTTGGGATAAAGCATTGTAGGAAGTTCTTGATAACTAAATTCTAAGGGACAGCACACCAGGGAGAAAATGAGGCTTAGTTCTAGAGTGAGGGATCTTAATTCCTGGTAATGACTACCATCTCCCTAAAGAATGAGTGCTTAACCTTAATTAAGCCTGAGCCTTCTCCTTTCTGTTCCTTCTGTAAAATCCTAACCAGGATTGGGTCCCAAAGCTTCTTTGCAGTTGAAACTCTTATCTTAAAATCTCATAAATGGTCTGAGCTGTTTGCATATGGGCCAGTTTATGAGAAATAATAGCTATTATTCTAGACGTTAGAATCTTATGCATTATCTCCTTCAACAAGAGACACAAGATTTTGCTCACTTTACAGACAGCAAAACTGAAGTTTTAAAGAGGGCAATTCCCCAGCTCAAAAACCTGATTAATGCACAGCAATAGTTAGTGATATTTATTGTTGGTGATGTTAGCTGTAGCATTTTATAGGATTTTGTCATTTTTACTTTGCAGATGGAGACAGAAGCTTTGATGATTTATTCCAAGGATATGCAAACTTTTTTCTGCAAAGGGCCAGATAGTCCCTATTTTAGGCTCTGTGAGCCATACGGCCTCTGTCATAACTCAGCTCTGCTGCTGCAGCACAAAATCAGCCACAGACCACACCGAAATGAGTCACACAAGTGTGGCGATAGTCAGATAAAATATTATTAATGGACATCCTGTCTTTTGAATTTTCTATCATTTTCACATGCCAAGAAATATACTTCTCCTACTTTTGTTTCAATAATTTAAAAAATGTAAAACCATCCTAAATTCATAGACCACAGTAAACAGGAGGCAGGCTGAATTTGGCCTCTAGACCATAGTTTGATACATTTCAAACTCACCCAGCAGTTAAAAATGAAGAAAGAGAGAGGCTATTAAGTAAAATGGAGAGTATGAGGCAGGAGTCGGGAGAGATCATAAGAAAAAAAATACATTTCATTACAATCTTAACACGGATGTCACAGGGAGTTGTTGTAATTGGTTCGTATTTACAAGGCCCTAATTGACCTTTAAAAAAAATGTAGGATTACAAGAAACATGAAGGCTTTGACCATTTAATTTCCAGAACAAGAGCACAGATGTAGTTGAGGTCAACTATTTAAAGGTTTTAAGGGCCAACCAACCCAATTTAGCATCAATTTAGGGATCAGCAACTAATGAAAGAGAAATCAGGGTGGCCGTAATATGATCAGGATTGCTCATGTTGGTTCGAGGAATCACTGTATTGCATTCTGCAGGAAATAACTTGCCACCTTTAACATCAGCAGAAAGCTTCCCTAAGAATTACAGGAATAGGAGGCTACAACACTAAGGGCACAGGGAAAAATATATGCAGAACATGTTGGGAATGCAGGTTTCATTTTCTACCATCACCTTTAATATTAGAAACAATTACTCTGAATAAACTACAGGTCAGTTCTGTGAAACTCTACCCTTCCTGCCCCAAGTGTAACTGAACCAATTAAACCTAGAACATCCTGAATTCCCTACAAGAATAATGTCACAGCCCATCACTGTTTAAATGCATATATGCTTTTCATCCCATCTTTGTCACTTTTTCTGTTTCAAAAAATTAAAGTCAGCCTTCAGTTATCCATTACTTCAAGATAGGGAGAGGAGACCTGTGCAAAGGCAGAGCAGTGGATCATTGTGATGTAAATTCCAACAGAGCTGGATTTCATCTTGGATGCAGACTGCATCCTACCTCAGTTTCTGACTCATCCTCATAATTAGCGGTCCAGATCATTCAGAGATTGCCTGGTGTTCACTTTTAAAATGGAAACAATAGCTTAAATTTATTTTTTAAACAATATTGATTCCCTCAGGATTAGCATTATATATTGTAGCTAGTTTTTCTGAGTTAAGACTCTTTTGAAAAAAGTGGGCATGTGTCTCAGACTTGAAACATTTCAAAAAATGATAAAATATTGATGTAATTGTTTTGAAGAATTGCATTTAGCCCTCTTTTTAATTAATATTGCTAGCCCTATAGTAATTACTTAGTTCACGAGTTAATTTGTATTCATTGTCATGAAAATCAGTATGTGGATCACTACCTTATTCACATGGATTTTCAACACAAAAATGCAGTTTGGATGTTTATAACGGGCTTGTTCCAGCATAATGTGGCAATTTATCAGAGATGTGAGTGAGAGACCACAGTCACTGCCATTCCTATGATGTTGCTGACTCAGCTTTTCAAAAAAATTAAAAAATATATATTCTAAGATATTGCACCTCTGTTCTTCCTAATTAAAATAAAAATAAAAATTGCTGAATTTGCAACAAGGCTGCTAAGCTATATATGGATACAATACATGAATTCCAACTAGTAACATCAGGCCTTCAGATTTTGAAGTAATAATTTTACTAAAGACTGTCCAGAATCTTGTTATGGAAGAATTTGTACTTCACTTGATAGAAACATCTAATAAAGCATGAGTAAGTCACCTGTGTCCAACACATTCCTTCAGGTACAACAAATGAGTTCAGCTCATACTCTACAGGAAGACTATGTCTTTCATATCATCTTTGTTGCTAAATTTAATTTAACTAAGGTGATAGAAGGAGTTTCCCAAATATAATCTTACTCATTCTTTTGAAGTTCTCTCTCTGACAAAGTTGCCCAAATCATTCATTGTTCAATCAATAATTTGTTCATTTATTTATTACTTCATTGATTCACACAGTCATTTAACAAATTTTGAAGTCCTAGTATAGAACAGAATTATGCTAAATTTTGACACCAAAAGACAAATAAAATGTGCCTGCCCTCTAAGGGCTGACATTTCAAAAAGCATCTCATATTCATCATACCTCACTCTTGTTGAACTCCAAGAAGACTAATTTCCAGTACCAATTATTCAACTTGCTTTTCTGATTGTAAGTGTCTATGACCTAAACCATTAGAATGTTCTGAGTTGTAACTTTAAAGATACTCTAGTTGAGGCACTCAAAAAAAGTCATAGATTAACTCTCCTTATTAATACTTAATAATAGTGAGAAAACTTACTATTTATTAAAGTTTACCATGTGTCAGCCAAGTCATTTATAATCTACGAAACTCCATTAATGTTCATTCTCATTTTATGGATGGGTGAACAGAGGCTCAAAGAAGCTGGATACCAGTAATAAGTCAGCCATATCTTCCCAACAACTTCAAAATGTGACCTTCTACCAGCAGCTTCAGCATTGCTGGGAAATTTGTTAGAAATGCATAACTTCAGTCTCCATCACAGACCTGCAGAATTGATTTTTAACAAGAGTTCCAGGTTTTGATTAACATTAAAGTTTAAGAAACAAAAACCTAAACAATGTCTGTGGCTTTTAACCTAGAAGGGGCTGACTCTAAACCCAATGTATTTCTGTAGATTGCTTATTTGCTTATTTTTATCACTTTTTGTTCATAGAATAATGGAAGCTAGGAAATCCAGGGCAAACATATAACTTGGAAAAATTCAGATAAAGGGCAGGAGTTCATATAGTATCTCATCTCAGTTTTTATTGGCATGTATCATACAAATCCAAGTCACATTAAAATAAGGCAAATCATGAAAACTTAAGTAATCTGTTTGTTTTCTTTCAGCCTTACAATTTAAAAGTGGTTAATATTTGATATGTTAATAATAAATATTTTAATATAGTATATTGCATTTTGTTATGAATATATTAAAAAGAAATGCAAAGTGAGCTCCAAAAGATAAACTTTTATTGGGCACATGAAATAGAACATAAAATTTGATGGCAATTACCACTTAATCTATTCATGTTCAGGAACATATTGAGATAGAAACTCATAACTCAGTTAATTGTTATGAATTATTAATTGCTCATTTGAAAAGCGGTGAGCAGACCTGCACTTGTTGAAAACCTCCCTTCTCAGTGGCTGTAACCTTTGTGTCACTGGTTTTGTGAGAACAAAAGAGAAAGAATGACAGCAAGATTCTAACCGTCCAAAACTAGAAAGTCACAAGACAGTGAACATCTCAGTGACTATATAAAGGTTAACTGAGATTGAAATGAAATAGCTGTCTCTGGCTCCAGTCCAGCATACCTTAGTGAGGTTCTCGAGGTGGGCCGTAGGCATCTCTATTCTACAAAATTCCCCAGGTGGTTGTAATATGCAGCTCAAGTTGAGGGCTACATATTTTGTAATTATACTTACTCAGAAAGATTTAATTCAGCCACAGATTGACTCTTGATATTCAGAAACCCAAGTGAGAAGCAAGCCAGGCTCCATTTGCCACCCCTATTTAGAGGTGGAGGTGAGAGAGTGCTGAGCTAGTGCCAATGCCATTCTGGACCTAGACTGTGATCAGCTTTGTAAAGATGTTTTCCCTGGATGGTGAATGATTGCTGACTCAAACAGGCTAAAATTAAGACTATGTCTGGATTTAAAGACACCTGATTTACATAGCTTCCTCTTTCTCAAAAAGTCAATGTTATGTGTTTCTTCTGTAGAACTAAAAAAAAACCTTCAAAAAGTGAAAGCTTTTTCTTTTTATTAACTAAATCCAGGGATTTATTGTTTAGTGTCAGCAGCATAACTGCTTTATAATTGATTTTTCTGAAGAGAACTGAAAACTTAAGCCACCTTAATTTCTGTTATCTTGACACACATGATTAGCATTACTCTGAAATACATTCTACCAGGTTTCTAATTACCACTTTTTAAGATCAACTCCCTGGGTACAGAGTTGCCTTGATAAAATTTTTCTAAGAGAGAGAAGTCAAGCGTGTATAAAGATAAATATGTAGGTGCTTTACTCCTGTTAATATCCTCCATTTTTACAAATTTCTATTTATGTTCAACTATGTTTTTAAAAATGAATAGATCTGCTAAAATATAACAACATCTGTTAAGTTTGTCTTTTTAATTTTGAGCTTAAAAGTAACATTATGGACAATCACAGATATTTAAAAACAATAAAGTGAAATGTATTATTGGCAACCTCAGCTAATGTGCCTGAATTCTTATCCAGCGAATGAAAAGTAGAGATTTTATTCTTGCACACTCAAATATTTAGTGCTGAAAAAATTAAGACTTAGTAAGTCTTAATTTACTCATATAAAATTAAAAAAAGAATTGGCTTTGTCTCATCATCTGAGAGAATTAAATAATACAGTGGATTATAATGTTTACTCCAGTTTATGTCACACACACACTGAGTTAATAAAACTATAAGTGATGGTACTTGCCCTCACAATTTCATTGAAAATTATAAAGATTTGATTAACAAACTTAGATAAACCATCAAGTCACAAACAAATGGAACAATGAAATGAAAGCTATGATAGTCATGGCTTACTCCTAAAAAGCAGAAGTCTAAAAATGTGTATCGGATTTAATAGCTATTGTGTCTTTTTTGTGGTTATTTTAAAGTTGGAACTGCTACCTGTGAACACAAAATTTTAGTTAAGGTTTTGTCCAAGATTTATGTCTTTTAGTTTTGCAGTTTCCAAATAGGAGAATAAAGTCCTTTATGATAAACTTTTATCCACTAAGCTTACCCTAACTTTAGCATCAATTATTCATCAATTTTAGTGTCATTTTAAATCCTGGAAATTACCAATAATGCTAAAATGACTGCCTTTCAGATAAGTCTTGATTTATGTGAAATTTGTGTGATTTATGTGGTCCTAAACAGACCACAGTGAGACTGGATTCTCCACTCAGACATAAACCAATTTCTCAGGAGTGACAATTGGACAGTTACAATCCTTCGAGTCACCATCAGACCTATTGAATACTTGACTATTTTTAGCATGGTGACTATTGACACCCTTGGGAGTTTGTGTGGCAGAAATACATTCAATTCCTCATTTTTTCCGAATGCCCCAGGAGACTTTCCACAGGGTTAGTCGGCTATTCTTAGCAAGTTCATGCTAGCAACTATTTTTTAGTAAAGTTAAGATTTCTCATCTTATACTAGACAGATACTCAAATTGAGACTCCAATTTTAAAGTGAATAAGTTTATTTATTCCTGTAGAAGATTCAAAAATAGCACAAGTAACAATTTAACTGCATGTCATACTGCCCTTAAAGTGAGGTTAATTTTTCATAATGAACCAAAAAGCATGAAAGGACAGAGGGTAAATCAACCCTTCTGCATCCTAACAATGTCCCCATAAAATGTAAAGCTTGAGAACGAAATACAATCCCCAAAGTGTAAGGAGGGTGCCAGGTGCCTATCACTAGCTGCCCATGTCTGCAGGCTTCACGGCCAGGTGTCAGCCTTCTTGGCTGACTAACATGCATTTGAAATGTGTGGACCTTCTACACACTCCATCGGAGCATTATTTTGTGTTGTGACATGAATGTATTCGTCACTGCAAATACATATTGAATGAGGAACCATCAGGTGAAAATGGCATAATAATACCACACAGAAGGAGCAAGCTATGAAGAGAGACTTTCTCTGGGTTAGGCAATTCATTAATCAGTATCCAAACATTTACTGACCCTGTACCATTCTGGGTATAATACAAGATGGAAAACAAGTTTATTATAGCATAAGCCATCAAGTTACTGAACTTACGTTGACTGGAATAAAACTGGTGCAATTATAAAAGAAAGCAAAAGTTTCCCATCTAAGGTGTGCAAGGACTTCCTATGGCTCTGATTGAACTAGGGAAGTGGAGACTAATCTAGATCTATTTTAGATGAGTGTCTGCCGTGTAGCGGTTGGAATCTTAGCCCTTGCCCTTAATAAAAGTATATCACTGAGAAAATTATATAACCTTGCTGTCTTAAGGTTTTAATTCTTTTTAAAAGATGACTATACCTCATAAGGTTCTTAAGGAATTAAATGAAATGTTTATCAACTACTAAGTACAATTTCTTTGTTTCAGCAAGCTCCATAAATGAAAGCTGTTATTGGTACTAACCTACTACAAGAAAATGCCAGTAGATAACCTTGATGAAGAACTAGGAAGGATTTGCAAATGTAAATGCGGGTCATTATACCTGTAAACAGAGATCCAAATCATAAATGTTGGTTTTTAAGCAGTGCTTAGCAAGGTGATTAATCATGAATGTTCATCAGGGGAATGTAGAAGTCAAAACCCTTAAAAAGGAATCCTTAAAATTCTGGTGGACAGAGCCCTTAAAAAGGAATCCTTAAGACTCTGAAATTCAATAAGTAGTGGAAGTTGAATGTTTCTATTATACTCAGGAAATACCTGACATCTCTGGTCTACTCTCCTGGTCCCAAGGAGATGACTAAGTGCTGTGGAATACCTGAGATCCCTAACCTTGCTCTGAATTCTTCAGTCTTTGCCTCTATGTCCTCTGAGTAAGATTAGTAGGCTTCTATTCATTATGGTTCATTTCCCTGAGACCAAGTTATTAGCTTAAAGTAATGACCAGCCTCATCTTCGTAGTTGAAGAAAGAGCTCTCTCACACTCCTTTTTGTCCAGTTTCAAATTAGACTTTATTAATGTGCAAAACAACACGGTCAACTTCATTTGTTACTAAATCAAAAGGTAAAAGTAGCCTGTTATTTTTTAGTCAGGAAGGCAAAGCACTACCTGTTCTGAGCTCCAAATGTAACATCAGTACAGAAAATAATGTTCCTTTACAGTACAGTTTTTCTGTCCAAAACTTCATCCAGAAACTGATAGTCAAAAAGGACACTGCAAACACATTTCCTTTCAAGAGAAGACAGGAGATCACTGGGGAACTTTTCTTTCCCTCAGCGTGTTCCTAGTTTCCAGCTACAAGAATATCATTACTCACTGAAGAGTGTGTTTGAAAACATCACTGGAGATCATGACCAAAGCCCCTCAGGGGAGTTATTCAGCCTGGCATAAGTCTATTTTTTCTCTCCAGTGTACTTAAGATTTTCCTGCTGACTGTGTCTTTATGTTCAAACTGCCATGAGTTTAATAAACAGAAAAAATGGATACCATTCAGAGAAATAGGCTGAATTCTCACAAATAAATACACCCATATAAATGCTTTGTAAATTAGATTACATTCAAAACTATCTCAGTAATAAATAGGTCATACCCAATCTGTGTGATTAGACATTTCACATATTATATCATTTATTCTTCTAATAATTCTGCAAGAAATCTTAGTATATCCATTTCATACATGAGGAAACTGAGGCTTGGAAAGTTTAATTTGTTCAAAGCAAACAACTGGTAGGTAATAGAGGTGTTATAAAACCAAAATATAGAGCTAACTCCTTGCCCCACCTGTGATGCAAACTCTGCAATGAGTTCAAGATAGATCTGCACTAAACTCCACCCTCCTTTAGAGCAGGGAAGGAACTAGGAACAACACTGTTCTGATCTCGGACAACACCACAGCTATAGCATCAGTTTACTTTCGGTGAGATGGAAACAACCTTCAGAGCACATCAATGGGAGTGTCCATGAGCATAAAACATGCCACACAACAGGAAAAAATGTCTCTAGGTAAAAGCAAGCATCAACTGATGAGAGTTACCAACTCTCTATCTCTCTGTGTCACTTAATCTTCTACCAACAGTAGCAAATGTTTATTCACTGATCTCTATGTGCAGTAAATTTATTTCTCAGAATCAACAATTAGTCCCCCCATACACACTTGGAACAAGCAAGTTATGCTCAAAGTCCCAGTTCATAGGCCTAGGCTTAGGTACATGCAGAAGAGAGACCCTGCATAAAATTACCAACACTGTGGAAGTGCAGCCCCTATGCATTCACCTAGGGCCAGGATATTAACCAAAAAATGAGCAGCATGCTGAGAATCGAAATCATGGAATTCAAGCCCAAAATACCTTTTCATGTGAAAACAACACTCAAATGTCCTGATCAAATCATTAAATCTATCAAAACTTTCAGTAAACTGGTATGAAACTATAGTCCAATTAACCCTAAGTTACGTCAGATGTTAATACCCCCCAAAATGAAACAATATACATAAGTATCTGCCATGTATTTAGTCAGAGAATCATATATGAGAAGAGAGGTAACTCTATTCCAGTATCAGTAGCATGGTAAGCAATTTGTATCATCTTAATTTAATCTTTGCAACATCTCTACAATAAGAGATATCACTTTCTGCATTTTACAGATGAGGAAAACTAAAGCTTGGAGAGATGAAACAAACTGTCTGAGGTCATGAAATCAGAAGAGAAGGGAATGAGACTCAAACCCAGCTCTCTTCCTTTCCAGCCACACAAATATACATTCATCATTCAAGTTCTATGTGCACAGCATTGTGCTGTGGCAATGCAGTGGTAAGATTTACAGGGCACCAAGGTGCAGAGCTGAGGTATAATGAGGAAGACTGCTGAACATCAGATGCTTACTTGATGATTTTTAGAAGCAATAAAAGTCATTATTCACAGCGTTGTCCTGCATCCTAGTGGGAGCTCCTCCAAATCAAATGAATCTTAATACCGAAAGCTGGACACGGAAAAGTGCCTATCACTTTCAAAGCAGTAATAAGGTTCAAAAGTTGCACTTCTTCAACAGTCATGCTAGCACATGTGCAAAGTAATAAGCGCCTGATTCACTTGGAGGGTCCAATATTCTCAAACAGGCAGGGCGACTACAAAGTGACTCTGCTAGGCAGCTCTGTGGTAAAATAGAAATCAGCTGCTGTTGCACTCAGCCATTTCTGTGAAACAAGGTGACAGCATTGAATAGAATGGCAAGAAGAGCCTTTATTGTGGTAGCAGCTTTCACAATGTCATGTCAGTATTACATGGTCAGGCTCCTTCTGTTGCCCTGGAGACAAAGGAAAAAAAAAAAGGATTTTCTTCATCATTAGGTCATTAACTGCTGGTGGCAGACACACTGCCTTGGCTCCAGGTCCCTTGCCTGTCATCCTTTTTAGAAGGCTGTTTGAGAAAAAGTAGAGATGGCTTGATATGGTGGCTTCAAATGCTGAAAACAGGGTCTCTGTAAACATGTGGCAGGTGTCACAGAATAATCCTCCATGATGTGTAGAAAGATTTACCTATTTTGGGAAGGATAGAAATATTATTCAGGCCATAATACAGTGACTCATCATGATAAAAGGTAGGCTATTTTGTGTTAAAAACTGAAAATCATCTTCAGGAAAAGGGAGATTGCTAATGAATGAAAAAGACCATGAAATGGGGTAGTGGAATATATCCTGGAACCATGTGGCGTTTTAAGTTCAGTGAATGATCTTAGGGTAAAATAGCCAGAAGATACAGTGACTCCTAGGAATTCACAACCCTCCATGGGCTCATCTGATAAACCATAAGCTTGGTTGGTTGTAAACTATCTAGGTTTAACAAAATAAAAACCTAACAAACACCAAGAAGATGTCTCTACTCATATTTTGAAACTTTGGGAGAGGGAGTCAAATTTAGACACAGCAAAAGCACTTTATATCATGCAGACTGACTTTGAAGTCTGTTCAAACTTATCAATACACACGTAATCCCAGGGACCCGTTCACTGAGATAAATCAGCAAAGTCTCTCTGAGAGTTCCCACCAGAAACAAGTGAACCTGTCAAAGGACCTGATCTGCATACTTTGTATAACTCTTAGCTGTTTTAGAATAGCCTTTGAAATGACACACAGCAGATATTACACTACGCCCATTCAATCCTTTATTCTCAAAGTGTACTGAAGTATTTGATTCCAGCAGGTATTCTATAACACAGTTTGTGACTCCACTGGTTTCATGTTAGTCTGCAGATAATTTTGTCTGGCTATACAATGCAGTACTGTTGCTTATATAGCATGATTCAGGACTCTAATTCCCAGTTTAGAAGACATTCATGCCAACTATCAAAAGTTCATTATAGAGTCTCCTCAAAATCATTCTAGAATGATAGGTCTAAGGTCCATAGAACTGCATGGCTGGTATTGTTCCATCCAATCAATGTACAGATGAATAAATAATTCTTCTGAAGAAATGCTACATGTAACACTGCCCTCATATCTAGGAAATGGCCTCAGTTTGCTCAATCATGATGCTAATTACTGGCATATCTAAATTGAATTATTTGGAAAAAATTCAAATTTCAAGACTCAGGCATGTCTGGCCAACACAATCCTTTTTGAGCTGCTTTAAGTGCTTATGTATAGCATTGCTCCAACCTGTTCTCTTTCATTAGGAAAACGTTTGTGGAAAAAAAATTAAGGTCAATGAGCAGCATCCAAATAGAAAGGAAAAATCGTGTTTTTATTACTCAGCTTCTTTTCTTCTTTTTTATTTTAAAATGAAAAAAAGAACAAAAATGATAATAAAGAATTTCAAAACAGCATAACAGGAGGTTAATATATTGCTCATTGTTATCTTCAAAGTAATTGCTCAGAGTATAAGATATAGGCATGAAAAAAATGATCAAACAATGAAAGCACAAGCCATTCTTTCTAAGTCTGATTTTCTGGCTCTTTTGGTCCCAAGTCTTCCAATTCTATATTTCAGTTACAAAGAGCAGCTCCTATTTGGAAAAGTCTGGAAGTACCACATTACATACCATGCACATTTACACAGGAGCACCACCCTGTGCTTAGTGTTGTAGACACAGAGACAGGAGCACATATGCAACATGGTTACACTGGCTGTGTTATTGTGCTCAGTTAATGAAGAGTTTGGAAACATTGTTTAATGTGTTTAATTGTAATATACATGTGTCTCTCAGGTATCTAAGTAATGCTTTAAGGGGCAAATAGATTTGGAGAGTTGTTTTCAGTGATCTGAAAAATGATATTCATTTTTTTAGCTAATAATTATTTTTATTAAACTTGTGTAACAAGAATGTTGCAACATTCTTTTATAAATATTACAGTTTTAATCATACATAAGGCACCAGAATAAATTATTTATATTAGTAGACTTATGAGTTTGTAGTACAAGAATGTGCTCAGCTTCTAATGTATTAGAAAATTATGAATCTAATACTTTGCCATAATATCTAAGAAGCAGAACATTAATTTTTTTACTTTTTTGTGTTATGTGTACTGAAGGAAATTTTTCTGAGTACTTTTTATATATATTCCAGAATCCTTACAGAAATTAGAAAATGATCCCTTCTTTAGTATGTTAGATTTTTAACCTTAAGATTCTAGACGAAGCCTCAGTTTCCCATTAAAAGTTTATCTCATTTGCTGTAATAGCTCAAGTGCAGGTATATTATTACAATATGTTCTCATCTGAAAGTTTGAGACTCTTACTCACCATATGTGTAGTATCAAATATTAAAATATACAGAACAATAAAAGCTGGTTCAAAATTCCCTTACTTTCAGTCTATTAGTCAGATTCATGGTGATGACACATTAGTTCTACTGTTATACCACTTCAGTGGCAATCTTCTAAAATTAGAGACTGCCAGTCTGGGGGAAGCAAAAGAACTCTATATCATTTTAAATTTAACTTCAACCTACTCTGAAGCCATTAGAGGTGATTAAAGGAGATCTCTTGCCATTATATTCAGCCCAATAGTCTTAAAGTTCAAAAGGTAAAAAGCACTTTTCACCATAAATAAACTGAGAGACAAAATTATTCTCAATGAAGTTTCAATTTCGGTGAAAATAAAGTTGGTAATTACATTAGCTATTATTGAGGTCACTGCCTTCATTGACCATCTGACTTAAAACCAAAAAAAAAAAAATAGGTATCATTTGTGACATGGACAGAAATGAGTATAGTATCTATCCACTGCTTCCTTTTTAAAGTTCTGCAAATTCAGTTATTTCACATATTAACAATCTTCATGAACCAGTTACTGAAAAAATAGACTGATGGCCTTTCTGAAGCTGAACGATTCAGTGGGAAAAAGGAATAGAAAACATGTTGTGTCTTACCATTAATTAACATTACCATATTTCCATAGTTACTGTTTTCCTTATGATGGTTCATTGCATAACACTGTTGCATGCCAAAACCTGGTGGACCAGATTTATCATTCAATTTCTATAGTTTTCCTATCTGTGGTACCCTATTTGTCAGATACAAATTATATTTTTAAGTTAGGAATATTATTCCTTGGTAAAGAATAAGGTTTAATTTTTGTCTAATTTTGTTCTACTCCCTACAATCTCAGAAGGGATCAAAACAATTTAGGAAATTAGATGGGTACTGCTTTAAATGTCATTTTTCAATGCATATTCTTTATTTTTACTATTCTCTTTTATGTTTGAAAAAAATTGCTACATTTTGATATACACATCTATTATTACCTGTAGTGTATAAAATAGAAAAACAAAATATAAGTCCCTTGCTTTTCTTCTTTGGCAACTTTGTGAAGACCTATAAACATATTGTTTGAAGAGAGATAGAAATTGCACTTAATTCGATTTGAGTCTTAAACCTAGGATGACTTTATTCATATATCCTTTGTAAAACCTAGGGTCTGTTTTGTTTTGCTTTGTTTTCCCAACACAGAGGCCTCTCGCTTCAGGTTATGCTATTCATTCGGCCTCAAAATAGAATACATACTTTCTGAAGATCCTATTCTCTGCATTCATGGCTGTTGGAGAAGTCTTTGAAAATATCCTTGCCAGTGTTCAGAGATGTCAGTTTAAAAACAGGAAAGAAAAGGTGGAGGTGGGAGCAAGACAGGTGTAGAAAATAAGTTGCCAAGAGGGGGGAAAAAAACCCTGTATTTTCAATTTGAGGTTATTTCTATTCAGTCAAGTCGCTCGGATTTATTCACAGTCAAGATTAATGATTCTTTACAGGTGGAGGGAGGACTTAGCAGCATCACCAGTAGTTTCTCCTGACAAAACCCATTATGCAGTGACTCTAGCAGGAAGCCAGCAGGGGAGGGTTTGTTAAAACACTTCTGGAATAGAGCGCTTTAGCAGAGAACAGGGCACAAAGGAGCTGTTCCAAAGCAAGATTTTGAAACATGGTATAAAAGTGTTCGCAGCAGCATTTTAAGAGTGAGACAGTCACGTACTCACAGAGCAAATTATTTGCTTGTGGGTTTTTCCAGTGAAGGAGTTTAAATCACAAATCAGCATCCGCCTTCACAACTAACCAGACGTACACTCAGGGAGTACAAATGAATTTTTTAAATAAAAGTACAATTGTGGTTCTTTCTTTTCTCTTTTCATTCTTTTCCATTTCTTGAGAACATTGAGAACAAAAGACAATTTGCAATGCCAGAAAAGAAAACCTTTTAAAACCAGTCCACAGTGCAATGAATGTGCAGGTCGCCTCACCAGGGACAGGATTTCAGAGTCACATATGGAAAGCCCTGGTTCCTGTCACAAGCGTCATGAAACAGCTTGTGCCCTGGTGCCACATGGTTGAGCCATGCCCCGCCCGCCACTCACAATGCCATGGGGGCAGTTCACTGTGAGCGCACTCTCGGGTCATTGACAGCCTCACTTACCGTGCCATTACCTCTGCACTCTTTTCTCAGGAAAGAGTCAAGTTGATTTCACCTCAGATTTTCTTCTGCGCACTAAGGGGTAATATTTTATCGGGCAGGGCCAGTTCTACACTTTGGAATAACTTTGGCAATTAAACCTCACAAAGAAATTCAATAGCCTCCTAGTTGGTATATGAAATGATTTCCTCTATAGCCCATGGTTTAATATTGACTTCTTATGATTATTTATTTTCCTAGCATCTTAACAGCCCTGCTGTGGAAAAAAGTAAATCTATGTGAAATAATAGCTATAATTATTTGATAGGTTCTTTTTTTGACAGAAGAACATTCTTCAGCTTTCACTTTTTTACCAAACTAGAAATGAGGAAGTAGACCAGCTGTGGAAACCAATGCTGGAAACTGTCCATCCATCACAAGGAATGATCCCTTCTCTGAGGGGAATTTTTTGCTCGATTGCCAAGTGCATAATATTTCCCTGGAGCAAAGATGCATAACACAACATTGCTGTGACACATCCTGAGATATTTAACAACCCCCATGCACTGGGGTGCTAACTGTGGCCTATAGCCATCTTAGGGTCTTAAAGCACCAAAGGGCAGAGGCGCAATTAAAATCCATCCCAGCCAAAAAAGCCTTCAAAAATGTATTATCCCTACCCTATTTCTAGATGCTGGGTGATACAAGATGTAGAAGTCTTCAGTTGATTAAATATCTACTCTCCAGCATGAATTCTGTGCCAGCCACTCTTCTAGGTGCTGAGGACCCCAGAGAAGACAGACATAGACTCTGCTCTCAAGGAGCACAAGTGTTTGAGGGAAGAGATAGAAAACAAGCAAAGGAAGAAGCAATACGTAGAGACTACAGTGGACTGTGTAGATAGCAAAGGTCTTAATTAGAAGGTATCACTTCTGCTGAAACCCAAAAGTTAAGGAAGAGCCCAATGCAGAGTTCTAGAGGAGGAGGGCTGTACACAGGGGAAATACCTCCTGCCAGAATCAGAAGCCAAGAAAGCATGTGATCTGCTGAGAAATGAAAGATGGCATGTGTGGCTCCAGGGTGGTGAAAGAGAGAGATGGTCTGGGGTGCCCTGAGAGAGGAAGTCAGGTGTCCCATCTCCCCAAAGACCAGACAAGTAAGCATGGCTTTCATCCTAATGTGAGGCGGACATTCAGTAGGAAAATGGCATGATGTGGTTCTTTAAATAGTAATTCAGAGTACTGTGGACAATGTGAATAGTGGATTGTAAAGGGTAATATGGGAACCAACAAAGCTACAGTTGCCTAGGTAAGCAGTAATAGGGGCTCAGCCAATGTTGGGAACAAAGCAGGGAATGAAAATGGATGGAGTCAGGACCTGTTGTCTGAGAGAGGCAGACTTGAATCTAAATTTTGAAGTGGTTTGCAGTAGAGATGTACTTTTTCTCTTTTCTCTTGCCCTTGCCATGTGAATGTCTTGTAATGAGAGTTCCTAACTGCTTCTGTTTTGTGGAGAAAGAAACAAGGACAAAAGTAGCAACATATACAGCATTCCAGCACATCAATGTCAAGCACAGCAGTGAGGCCAAAGGGCAGAGTATTACATTCCACAGAAGTGGGCAGGATCTCGGCCTCTGCCACTTATTATCGGTGCGACCTCAGACAGCTTATTTGCCTTCCCTGAGTCTTGGATTCTTCATCTGAAAATTGTCAGAATGAGATCATCAGTCTTATAAGACTGTGAAGAGGATGGATGAAGTTAGTACATAAAAAGCACTTAGAATAATGCCTGTTACAGACTAAGTGCAAAACAAATAAATGTTGGCTTTTGCTATTATTCTCACTTACCTAACCCTCCGCTCAATGTGCTTCAGATAATAATGTATCAATGTGTGTTTTCCTTGCAGTTAGTTACCAAACTGGAAGAAGGATCATATAGACACTGTTTTATAAAATATCTCTTATAAGGAGAAGGGGAATTTAGATTTCAGAAGTTTTGTTACTTGACAGATGTTTCATCTGTAATTCCATCTCATGTAGACCTCTCTATAATCGAAACAGATACCATCTGTTGGTAAGTTTCTTATAGGTTGGTATCTATTTTCATCTTCAAAACTACTTAACTAG